>CM053605.1:119799826-119818471 GCA_028646535.1 Procyon lotor | reverse complement strand
GGAGCCACCAGAGGCTGAGAGAAAGCATGGAACAAATTCTCCATCATAGTCTTTGGGAAGAAGCAACCTGGCCGATACCTTCATTTCAGACTCGCAGCCTCCAGAACTGTGAGAGGATACATTTCCGTTGTGTTAAGCCTCCAACGCTGCGGTTATTTATTATGGTAGCCCCAGCAAATGAATATAGACTCTTGCCTCGAGGGCGAGAACGTGTCTGGTTTAACGAGTACCAAGGGATGTGGATTTATTACGACTTCTAATGGATTTAATACAATTTCTTTTAAAAAAATTTAATGAACACTAATTATGTGCCAGTCCCTGTTCTCTGCTTTTAGTCCAGTGGAAGCCATAAACCAATAATCATGCTGGTGAATGCCTAATTACAAAGGAGATGAGGGCTCTGGAGAGAAGGAGCGGGTTTTACGAGCAAATGCAGCGAAGGAATCCAAGCTTGGCTGAGGAGTCGGCGAGAGTTCTGTGAGGACGTGACTGGGAACACACCGGACTCAGGCTGGGTAGGGTTGTGGCCCTCTGCTTCCCGGTCATCTTTGAGTGGGTGCTGGGTGCTTTTCTGGACAAGGTGAACGCACCTTTCCGTGCTTTAAATGATGCTTTGTGAGCTTCCTGATACCTTGGTGGCTTACTAAACATTCAAGCAAATTTTAGAAGCACCTTATTAAACAAAAAAACAAAAACCAAAAAAAGATTTTTTTTTTTCTGCGAGGCATCTTACTACCTTTCATATGCCGATTTGCACTGTGCAGCGCCCCGTGAGTGACACGATAGGCAACATCCTCCGAAATCTTTGGACTCGGAATCCTTTCATCACAGAGCCACTCGCGGGATTAGTGTTCCATGGAACCCATTTTGAGGAACACTGCCTCAGGGAAACTGTTGAGTTCCACAAATGGTTGATTTCTGCTTTCCTTCTCTTCTCTTTCTTCCAAGGTGCCTTTCAACAGCCCCAGAAGAGAGCTGAGCATCCCATCCCCCAGAGACCTTGTCCAGGACAGCTAGACCCCCAGCTTGGTCCTCACTGGAACATGAGGAGGTGTGGCCACACCCACAAATGGTGGACATCTTCTAGAAGTGGTAAGTGTAAAAGGAAAAGCCTTTCTGACTGCTTGTTCCTCCACACACCCTTGACCATGTACTCTTGACTGCTACTCTTGTGAGTAGGGGGTCCACAAAGATGTTAGTAGAAATATGGGTAACAAATAGGACCCGGGGACTGGAGATTCCCTTCGCATAAGACGAACCAGTCTCCAGTCAAGATGGCCTGCAATTGACACCTGTGCTCTGTGTGGTCTAAAATCTCATAGCGTTGTCCTGTTGCATCCTGGGAGATACAATTTCAAGCATTGAAGTTGAAGAAGCAAGAGGCATTAGACAATTCCATAACCATAGCAGTAGATACACACCATTATGTGTCCTGGATCCATTTCAGTTCCCCTAATGGCCTCTCCAATTTCCATGCATGTGCCGTCAGTGACTCATCACTCTTTTGCACTGTCTAGCAAGGCACAGGACTTCCCTGTGCTGAGGTCCCTCCATTTGCAACTGGGACAAACAACAGCTTTATTGCTGTTGTGTGTTCAAGGCACTTGACCGTAAAGTGCTGTGGAATCCTCGTGGGTGCGTGTGTATATATTTAAATAGTGCTATGCACGAGCAGCCCTAGTGTAACAACAAAAGTAAACTACAAGGAGCATCGGCCAAATCGGGAGTCCAGCTGAAGATTGGACATTGCAACTTCTTGCATTAAAACTTGAGCAACACAGGCTTCTTTAGAGAGAATGTGCGGTTTGTTTAACGGTAGCTGCTTGGCATTCTCAGGAAGATAGGGACTGTAGGTTTGAATCTTGGATGTGCAACTGATGGTTGCAAATAGCCAGGTGTCACTGGGCCACTCACTCTTCTGTAAAAGAAAGATAAAGACACCTTCCTGGCGGGCTATTTGTTAAGAGTAAAGATGAAAATGCAGAATCCTTGGAACATAATAGATACTCAATACCCAGAAGCTATTAAACCTCCTCTGCATTTATTGCATCCTATTTGCAAGCTGATCCCCACTCACACACACACACACCTCCCCTGCCTCCATTAACTCAAGGCTTTCTACTGATGAGGAAGTCAGTAGACGTAACCGGGTTCATCAGAAGCTACCTATTGGGCTTTACCCTCTGCATGGTTCATTCATTCATTCATTTATGCAGTATGTCTTGAGCACCTACCACATGCTGTGCACTAGATCTGGTTGCTTCCCAGAATTACCAATGTCCGCTTTTAACCAGACCCACCTGCCCCCTCGCATTCTCCCCTCTTCACTGTTCCCAGGTGTGTGCTCAACCCCGAACCTCCCTTTGGTCACCTGAGACAGTTGTGCAGACTGCGCACTATACAACGTTTGGGGAAGCAAGCAGGTCATACTTTTGCCTTCTAGCTTGTCCTCCCGACCTACATACACCTAGGGAACCTCTCTGAAGTTATGGTAATAAGCATAATTAGCACAGTGAAATTTAAGAAGCAGACCAGGGCTCCTTCCGAGTGTGAGACCTGGCTCCTCCCATCATATAGATCAGCATTCTGGCTGGAGGTCACGGGCCATATTAATAGTAGTCATGGCTACAACCCTAAGTATTTGCATTTTCCTTTAATGCTCAAGGGAATCTTCTGGAAAATGTTATCATTTCCATTTTACCAATGAAGAAATAAGATCCAAAGAAATTAAATAATTTGCCCAAGGTTTCAGAGCCAGTGAGTAGCTGAGCTAGCACCAAAGGTCATTTCTTCTGACTCCCATGCCTGTTTCCTCATGAGGCTGGTGGTCCAGCAATGCTGTCCAATAGAACTTTGTGTGATAATAGAAATGTTTCATATCTGTATTGTTTAATGTGGCAGCCACAAGCCCAATGTGGTTATGAAACACTGGTGGCTAGTGCCACCCAGGACCGGAACATTTTTCTTTGACTTTATTTTAATTAATTTAAAGGTAAATAAGCTGCATGTGACTAGTGGCTACCATAGTGGACAAGGCAGGAAGGGTTGTCATGCTAAGCCTGAGCTACACAGAGAAGGCTTCAGGGTCAATCACTTTGTCTTTCCATGGGCACCATCCCCCAGAGCCATCCTTTCCTCATTCCAAGTCCCAGGCCCAAATGAACTCATTCAGGAATAATCACCAATTGTCTCCAGAACCTTCCAAGAGGGACCTGACTCTAGGGACGGTCAGAACCCACAGGCTACCCAAATGGTTTGATAAGAGTTGGGCCCCCAAAAGGGCCAGCCCACCCAGTGATCACTTAAGCTCCCCTTGAGGCCTTATTCCCCATCAGTCCCAGACCTCCAGGTCACAGCTTTGAAGTCAAAGACAAATTCCTCACTATTCAGTCATTATCACAGTTGGAAATTAATTATCTTACCAGCTACCTCCCTGGGTCCTAAAGGGAGCAGATCCCAGGAATGAGAGACAGGCTCTGAGAGAGAAAGAAAAAGCAAAGTGGCATTGGCTAAGACGGAAGCACAGATAAGTCCCTGGGGGCATCCAGTCCAGTCTTATTTTCTTTGACCAATACAAACTATTAGGAAAAATGTTGAAATTAACCAGACTTCCAGTATTTAAACACAGTGAGATTTCAAATAAAAATGCGTTTTCCCACTCCTCCTCCCAGAACCTTGGGCCCCCTTGCAATGCCCTGTTTCACTAGCATCCGTCACCCAGAGTAGGGGCAGCTGCCCTGTTGAGATGGGCCAGAAGCTGTCCCGTCCTCTGCAGCCCCCACGGCTGGGTCCCCAGCCATGCTTCTGGACTCACTGGGCTGACCTGGCCAGGATCTGCAGCCATTTGTGGTTGGGATCCCAAAGCAGGGCGCAGGTCTGGGCAACGTGCCTCTGTGAGGGGCTGGGAGAACCCGACAGGGCATCTTGGTATCTGGAGGCCCGGGGGTACATGGGGGAGAGGGTGGACAAAGGGCCCTCAGAGTGAGGGCAGGAGGGAACGAGGGAACGAGGGAGGGAGCTGGAGCGCACTAAATTGAAACGCCACCCCCTCCACACTCCGCCTCCCCCCCTCACCTGGCATGATAGGTGCCAGATGTTTCTTGGTTTCTTTGGTTTCTTGGAAAGGCTTGATCTCCAGCCCCCAAAGCTTTTTCCTCTGCTTTTTTATGGCACCTGGAACAATGCCAACCACACAGAAAGAACTCAAGAAATTTAAGTTGTTTCCAATAAAATGCATTCAATGCCGAATGCCCCCATCAGACCCCTGCCTCCCTCCATAGTTGTTGCTCCCAACTGTCACTGTCCCCGCTGAGCACTTTTGTAGACTCGATCCTGCTTAAGCTCACACTGAAGCTCTGAAACTCCCTGCCGAGCTGGGGTTCTTACCTCGGGCCTCTGCCTACTGTGGCTGACCGACTCATGGACTGGCACGACACACGGAGCCTGTCCCTCAACGTGGTCCGGAAGCAGCACCGGAAATTCGTACCCAAGCTGTGATCCACTCCATGATTCTACTAACACTTTTCCTCTCCTTGCTTTTGTAGTTGAGCCCGTTCCCTTGAGATTTTCTCCGGGAGGGAATCTGGGAAGATCGCTGGACATAAGTTCTTTGGAAACAAGAACTATGCATCTTCTTTTGCATGTCCTTTGCTTCGGCAGAGTCTCAGGCACAGGCTTTAGCTTCTCCAAATAAAGCTCTGAGGGAGGAAAAGTGTAAGTAGAAGGAGGAAGAACCCCTAGACTGAAGAGGGGATTAAAGACACAGGTTCAAACACTGCTATACCTTTTTCTACCTGTGTTAGGTAATTCACCTTCCTCATCTGTGAAAAACAAATAATAATATGTACCCTGTTGTTGATTGCTGCAATCCTTCGGTCCTCAGAATGTCCCCTGGGCAGCAAAAAGCATACACATTTTTAAGAAGATTAGCTCAGCAGTCTCGATCCTAGGACTTCATTCTAAGGAACTAATTCAGCAGAAACAACACTATTCTATGCATCAAGAACTTCATTTGGAATCACAGTCAATAATGGAATATTTAATGTTATCTAGCTGTCCACAACAGGGGAGTAATTACCCCTGTATGGCATGAAAGCATGAGAGAGAATTTATCACTAATAAAAATAGATATATATGAAGATGATCTCAATACACAGAATTTATCATCCTCAATGCGACTATTCTTTTAAAAACCAAATGTGTCCATGTTGCTGCTCTACTTAAAATTATTCAGTGGCCAAAAATTCAGGAGGTGGCCTCCTGAGTTCATGCAATACGAGAAACTGACAAGCTATTTCCCAAAGTGGATGTACCTTTTGAGTTTCCCGTCAGCAGTGTCTGAGAGTTCCAGTTTCTCCAACTCCTCGCCAGTATTTAATCATGGTCAGTCTTCTTCATTTTAGGAATGCCGATAGGTGTTTACTGGTATCTTATTGTGGTTTTAACTCACATTTCTTGATGACCAAAGATGCTAAACATCTTTTCATGTTTAGCTTCATAGTTATTTGCCAAAGAGAAATAAAAACACGTGTTTACAGAAAGACGTATGTACATGAATGATCGTAACGACTTTGCAATAGTCCCAAACTGGAAACCCAGATACATCCATCAGTAGAAAAATGAATACACAGTGTGGTAGAGTCATACGAGGGAATAAATACTACTCAGCAATTAAAAGGAATAACCTTCTGACCCAACCAACAACATGGATGAATTGCAATAACATTATACTGAGTAAAAGAAGCCAGATGTGAAGGAAAACGTACTATAAAGGTGTATTTTTTCTGTCTCCCTTATTGAGCTCCAAGCATCTCAAAGCCGGGGTCTGTCTTACGACATTCTTAAGCCCTAGCACAGAATTTGGCCCATGTCGCTGGTGAATGTTGAATGGATAAATGGGTGAATAAATGAACAAATGTCCTGTCTGCCACTAGAAGGACCCCGTATGGACCAAGTAGAGTAAGAGGTGAATCCCTGCACTCTATCTTTTAGGCATTTGACTTAATGCCATGATCGAGTTGTGTGACGAAGACTATACCCCTGAGAACTTCCACCAGGGTATAGCCAGTAAAGAGAACTTTGCCAGTTGCTATCTTGGGGTCAGGGTGACAGATATTCTAAGATGAGAGAAGCTCCCAAGCTCCTCGAGAGGTAATCAAAAGAAGTTTGACTCTAGGAACTCATGGAGCTGACAGGTGGTGGCTGCATTCCCTCCATGAGGTGGCACCCCTCAAACCACAGCTCTTCACTTCTATAACATTTTCCAATATTCCATATGATGTTTGTTCACTGATAAATGGAACCAAATTATATTTGCCCTTCTAAGAACATCTGTTTTAGTTTAATGTACACACATTCATTCCAGAACATTCTGAGTGGTGAGCGTCACCAATACCACCAGGCGGACACGAGGCAGCATTGCCCTCCTTCAGAGACACCCCCTTGGCCGCTTCCTTGATGACGTAGCATTGGTGCAGCTGCTTCGCATGATTAGGATCCATTTTCTTCACCTTCACTGAAGCTCTGACAAGAAACAGCTGGAATCCCTCCAAACCCTCTTCCTTCTCATCACCTTGCTGCTTCACCAACGTCCCCTCAGCACCCAGTTCCAGTCTGTCAACACTACCTCCAGCTTAATGAAGACTGACATCCAACCTAGGTCTAATTTTCTCGAATGAAGGGAATGGAGGCATGTTATACCCTGCCATCATTCCTTGACCTCCCACTTTTGTTTCACATGTGCTTTTCCTTCCGTTTTGGACAGAATTCATCGGAGAGCCATCCGGGCTCTCCTCCTGCACAACAGTCACTCGTGGTCTTCTTTACTGCCTGACCCCGAAAGTTAATCCGTCAAGGTAAAGGTCAGTGAAATCTCTCCACCACGTAGGTGCTCAAAGGCAAGTATGTGAACCTCTGGAAGGGAGAGTCCGGGAAGGCCGGCGAGAGGAGAGAAGAGGGTCAAATGCAAAGCTGGGTCCCCTGATCCTTTTTTCAAGTCACAAGGAAGGATTCCTTTGTTCATTTAGTTATACATTCTTTCAACCTAGCTAGATGTCACAGAAGTGGCCTCGTCTCTAATGTGGGCCCAGAACTCCGCCTCTGTCAGGGACTCCAGAGCTCCCCAACACTGCCCTGAGCTTGCCCTGGAGAGGAAGGTTTGATGGACATTCGAATCCACCGAGAGCTTAAAGATGGTGCTTTTGGGAGCGGGCCAGGCGATGGAACGACCATTATCAGCAATCTTTTCTCTGAAAAGATCTGAGCCATGGGAACAAACAACAGAAGTCTCTCATCCCACAAGAGAAGGGGGGGGGGGGGATTGGAATGTTTGCTCGTGTTTTCCTAAAATATCCAGTGAACCATGAACCTAAACTTTTACACCTGAGGCAAACTGGGAATTGCTATTTTAACAAAGCACAGCTTAGAAAACAACCTGCACACGTTTTGTGTTTTGGGCCAGCCCCAGAGAGATTTCTGGCAGCGTTTTATGGGTGACTAATACTCAAGTTAAAATCAACACGGGTTTTCCAAACACAGCATCTCTGGGGGCGAAGTGTGGACTTTTCACCTGTCTGCCGCGGCTCTGCTTTGCCACCTGGGATTTGGGAAGAAGGTTGGGTGGGTGGGGGGGCGCATACCACAGGGTTTTGAAGCTGCTTGTGCGAATGATGGTCTGATCTAGGCTCTCTCCGCTTGGTCTGTTGGTTCTCTCTCATAGAGAAGGACCAGAGAGAGCATGTGCAGCATGAGACCGGAAGTGCACTCGTTTATTCCGCAAACATCCATGGTTCTCCTCCCTCCCCATGGGGCCGCTGGGGAATACCAAGATGACTAAGCCACAGTCGAATGAGGGCAGATAGGAAAACAAATAATTAAAATAATGCAGCCAAGTGCTGAATAAGGTTTGTACCAAGGGCCGTGGGAACACAAAACGGGAAAAATTAATTCGGTCAGAGGGAGTCAAGGAAGGTTGTGCAGTAGGTCACCTCTGAGCTGTCCCTTAAGAGAGGAGTTGGAATGTTCAGGTGAGAAAGGAGAGGGCAGGCATTCCTGCAGGCAGAGGGGACAACAGACACGAAGGCATGGAGGCATGAAAGCCCCGTGATGAGTGCGGTGTGTCTGATGTCCTGGGGAGGTGGGGTTAAGGGCAAGGGCATGGGGCTGACACACGGGTTGGGATCTGGTGTGTAGGCACGGGTGCTGCACTAAAGGATCCAGACTGGATTCTTTGGGTGACACAGAAGATTTTCAGCGTGAGTGTGACTTATCATATTTGGAGCAAAGACATCTCAGGCAGCTAGTAAAGGGGCACATGGAGCGGGAAGGTCAGAGGCTTATACCTTGGACCAACTAAGAGGAAATAAAAGCTAAAATAAGTTCACCGTGGTGGAAATGGAGAGAGGAGCCAGGCATGTGGCCTTGGGAAAAATGAAGTCACGGCACTTGGTGGCTAATGAGATTTGGAGGGTGAGGCGGGAAGGGTGTCAAGGGGAATTCAGAGGTTTCCAACTTGGCCAACCGAGTCCGTGATGAAGCAGGGGGTAACTGAGCTAGGAAACTGAACACAAGAGGTGGAGAAATTAGTCCCTGTTCATCCAGATGTTTAATGTCTAATAATAAGATCTGGACCAAGCCAGGTTAACAGTGGTTGCTTTCGTAGAGACACAATTTTTAAATCAATTGCTATAAAGTCAACACTTTCCTTTTACTGTGGGTGGTGTTAGACTCATGTTGTTCAGGGAGACGAGTGAGTAGTGTTGATGTCAGGCCTTCCCCTGTGCTAGACAGTGCTCCCCAGGGTAGGCAGTGAAGAGCACGAAACAGGCATTCGCCGTCTTCCTCACCACTGCCATATCTGTTGAGCGCCTAGGGCATGGAGGTCACCGGGGGGAGTGCTGAGCTGAAAGATCAGACCCTGGTGTGACTGCTTGGATTGCCCAGGAGCAACTGGGGTGCCGTTAGATGCAGTGTTTCCCCCGGGGCAGATGGCAAGGGCAGGGGAAGGGGAGAGGCCCTGCAGGAGTGGCCAGGGGACCTCAGAATGACTTGACTTCCTTCTCCCTCCGGTGAGAGCAGCTCCAGAAAATGGTGTCTGTGAGCCAGGAGGCCGATTGTCACTCTGCGTAATTGGCCACCCTGGTTGACCACTTGCCGAGCACACCAGTCCCACAGGAGGCTTCAGTCTGACGGTGGGGAATGTAAATGTCTATGCCCAATGAGGAGAACACAGAAGGCTGAAACCAGAGATTAGGAGAGGCTAAGGAGAGGCCCGTCAATCAGAGTCCTCCTGAAAAGAGAGGCTTTCTGAACGCGGTGAGCTGCTTTGGGAGTGAGGAGCAGGAAGGGCGGGCGTCCCAGGGGTGAAGGGGTCAGGCTGGTGCAGAAGGTGCTCCACCTCCCGGTGGGAGGTGAGGCTGGAAGGGTGCGGGGCAGGGAGGTTCCTGAGGGCCTGGAGCAGGAGGCAGAGTAGCCTATGGGGAGTTGTTCAAGGTTTTCAAACAGAGGTTCGACTCTTGGGAATGATCATCTCAGCAGTCGTGTTTGAGCTGTGCAAGCTGGGGACAAATGAGAGATGAGATCAGTTAGGAGACCGCGGGAATACGAAGTAGGAATCCGGCTTTTACTAAGGCAAACGCAGAGCTCAAACATTTTTACCTGATTGTATACGATCGGGATTATTGCTCCCACTCTACGGTTTGGTGAAAGCAAAGCTCAAAGATTTAAGAAACAGGCCCTTGTCGGTGGCAAAGCTGATTCGCAGCTGAGTCTGTTGGACTTCCAAGCCTGTATTCCATCTCCCCTGTACTAGAGTCAGGTCCTGGCGAGAATGGAAAGGACGGTGATTTTCAGCCCTGGCTGAGCAGTAGAGTCATCTGGGGAGCTTTCCGAAGTCATGGTGTCCAGGCTGCACCCTGGACCAAGCAAATCAGGTCCTCCACGAGGGGACCCCAGACATGGGTATTTATTTAAAGCTCCCGGGTGATTCCGGCATGCCCCTGACTGCTGCCAGAGACGTTGCAAAGGGAATAATTGATCACGGTTGCTAGAAAGTGTAAAGACTGAGAGAAGAGGAGGAAAGAAGGCGATGTTAAGATTTTTTAGTTGGATAAAGTCTGAAAGAGAGGCCAGTGGGGAAACAAGGAATTTATGCTTATAGTCCTTTCCTTTTTACCCTGACAGCGTGCTGTCCAGTAGAAATGCCCAACTGATGCTCACCTTCGGGGGCTTCCGAGGAGAGACCGAGTCAAGTTCAGCACGTCAGCACGACAGTGTGTGGGGCCGGCTCACCCCCCCGGGTGAGCCAAGTGCGACATTTTCCGGCATTTTGCAAGCCAGTTATGAATGCGGCCATCACTAAAAATTAAATCATAAAACCTTACAATTAAATAATCTTAAAAATGTAATAGTTTCCCAAAACTCATCCCTTCCTAATGACTTCACCACGCTTTACTTTTTTTTTTTTTATCTGTGCTCTTGAGGTTATTTACATTTATTTCATCCGTACGGCAAGAAAATTCTATCATGGTGTCTTACGTGCATGCCTCCCCAACTCCACATCAGCCCTGTGGATAGCTTGAAATTGGCCATGAAGAGGAGTATTTACATGGTGAAAATTGGCAAATACTATAAGCTAGGACTGCCCCCTTCCTCACAGAGCCAACTGTTAAACATTTCCCAGCACACCACGACCTAAAACCATATATATGATGGTCTCTGCAGAAAGGCCTATGTGTGAGCGTGCTCCAGGAGCCCCACGAAGGCAAAACAAAGAGAATAAGGTAGAAACTAAGACCCCGCAGATGAGGGGGAGAAATCAATGCCAGAAACACTTTCTAATGCTGACTGATATTTCCCCACACACAAGCTCTTTGCACTACTCAGGCCCGCTGGGATCGCTGCTATTCCAAATAAACCTGTTTCATTTAGCTCCATGAATAAGAAACTTCTAGTCAGAGAAGATATATTTTATATGCACACATAAAAATACTCTGTTTATATAGCACTCTCCTTTTAAGGAGCTCACAGCAATTACACATGTTCTCATTATTCCTAGGAACGCCCTGGGGAAGTGGCTAGGTGGTGGAGGAAATAGGAAGGAATGAAAAAAACTGTTAAATTAGAAATCAGGGCATTACCTAGCCTGAGTACTATAAACAATCTTTCTTCTCCAGCTGCAGGAAACGCTGACTTCAGATCTCGAAAGCACCCTGCTTAAGAAGATTCTAGAATAGGAGTTGTATCACTGGCATTTCCCCACAGGCATGGCTATGGAAAACTCCCCCCCTCCCTTCTCTCTTCCTCGTTCTTCTGCGATTCTGGCCCTACCTCCTAACCTGGGCCAGACTGGAGTTTACAGGCCAAGCCTGCCGGCCCCGAACCCCAGGGAGTTCCCCAGGGCCCAACCACAGGAAAGGCGATGAGCTCTGGATGGGAGCAGCAGCCACTGTAGCAGAAGACCTTCCAGCGTGACTCATTGTCTCTGCAATGCCTGTTCCTGGGCTCGGTGCCAGTGACACCACTGTCCCCCTCTACACCAGCTGCTTTGTCCCCCGGGGTATCCAAACAGCTCCCCTGCCTTTCCTCGGCACGTCCCTGTGAGGTTCTGGATAATTCCAAATTGGTCCTTTGGAACACAGGTCCGTGTAACTCCAGTGCCAGCATCATCTCCATCCACTCAGGCCGGATCTGCCACAGAGCAGAGGTGGCTGCTGATGAAAACTGGCGGAGAGAATGAGCCGACGGGCATGGGTGTCCAACGGAGACAAACCGAGAAAAGCAAACAGACAGAAATGGAAACAGAGACCGAGAACGGAGAAGGGCAGAAAGTTCGAGAGGAATTCCTAAACGGAGATATTATTTTCTTATGAGGAGATCCACTGGGACTAAGAAGTTCACTATTTGTTTGCAACCGGTAGGTCTTCCTGGCGGGTAACCTTGGGGTCCTCCCAAGCCAGACTCGCTTGTGGCAGTCAGTGTCCCCTTCACAACTCCTCTGGAGGCCACCCTGAAGGAGGAGCTATGGCCAAGGCACTGTCATTGGGAGCATTTGTCTTTGGCCAAGTATCACTGACTATTCAGATGGCGGAGACCCAGTCAAGTCCGAAGGAGACACCCCAGATTCCCAACAAAGACTTCCTGATGGCCACAAAAATGGCAGCCAGCCTCCCGCTGGTGCACTCCTGGACTCTCCCTCACACCAAGTTGTGAGGTGCTGTGGGGCTCCCTGAGACCCGAGGACCCCCGGCCCTGGCTGGAGCGGCCTCGGGAGCAGCCAGCGGTCCACACCAGCCACACCGAGTCAGGGAAGTGGAAGCAGGACTAGGTCCGGAGATGGGGCAGGCTTCCATCTGCCCAGCTCCTCAAGGCTTCTGGGGAGCTCCGGCTGCTCATCGGGGAGATGCCAGGGTGAAAGTGCTCACTCGTCCCACAGTCATGTTCCGAGCACATCCTGGCTGTCTGGGACCTCGCTGGCAGACGGCCCACAGGGACCCCGGAGACACCAACGAGCCTGCAGGCCATGGACTCTGAGGGCCCTTCCATCAAATGTTCTCTAAATAATTTCACAGTGGCAAAAGGGCTTCCCGAAATCTCCTGAACTGATGAATTCAGCTCCTTCTAAGTAGGAGGAATCATGTTTTGTTTGTTTGTTTGTTTACATTTGGGTGTCCAACCTGAGCGACTTGATACTTGCATGTGTGGGTCTCAGAAATGTTAATCGGGCCTCATCACAGCTCCCAGAGACGTAGGTGCTGCTCCATCTGCCACGATCAGAAACATGCTTTAGGCTCTTGTCAGCTCAGGGCACCGGATGCACTATGTCAATGAGGCACAGCCCAGCTGTCCAGAAGCTTCTAGAAACCCTGGAGCTCACCCACATAAAGGACAAACAAACAACTGAGCAAACCTTAGATAAAATGGTGCTGTCAGACCAACAAAGGGAATGCAAACGAAGAGCCCAGCCGGTGAAGAAGGTGGGGGTGGGGGTGGGGGGCAGTGAGAAGGATCAATAGTTTGCACAGGCCAGACAACGGGGTTGGGGGTGCGGGGTCACTCCTTCTGTCTCCCTGGTCCAAGGTTGCCAGGGTCTTTTGACCAGTGGACAAAAGAGGATAGAGAAAAATGGGGTGGAGACCCACAATAAGGCCCCGCGGTGACACTGTGTCCCAAAGCCTTGGGGACATGGGTGCAAAGTCACAAAGCCAGGGTCAAAACTCTCCAACACTTCACTCTGGCTCCTTCACAACCCACCCCCCACACCCCCTGCCCCTCCCTTCCCCCCTGAACCTCTTACACAAGAGCCTCCTATTGTGTTAATATCAGGGGGAAAGTGACTAAGGCTGCGTATGACTAAGGAAAATAAAACTAGGAAGGGAGGCTCAAAAGCTTGCCCCCACCCCCAGGTTACTTGGCTCATTCCCTGATTCCGTCAGTTCACAGACTCTGACATAAAAGGCAGGAAGTTACATACGCTAAACAAAGCTCCTTAGATGTCAGGAAATTAACCTGGGAAATCGGAGCCAAGAGCGATTAAAGGCGCTGCACTCGGAGTTCAAAAACCTCTATGGCGTTAGATCAAAAGCTGTTTGCTGGGCACCCCAGGCTCGGCTCTGCCCGACTGCACATCCCGGAAAACCTGGCCACAGGGCCTGCACGCCTGTGTGCTGGGCATTTGCTCCTCACTCAGATCTAAGCCTTGTGACTCTTCTTGCTATAGGAGTTTGGATGCCTGCCCTTGGCGCCTCAGCCCCAGGAGAGCAGCTGGCCTGCCCAGCTTCCCCTTGAGGGAAGATCACACCCACCTCACCTCAGAGGGGGTCCAGCAAGTGGTCCCCCCAGGAAACAAAGAAAGTCCTTAAAAGGAGGGGGATGGGAGGCAAACTGGGGAACCGGACCCTCCCAGCTAAGAAAACAAAGGCCTCGTGGAGGGTGGAAAGGTCAAACCGGAACAAACCATAGAATTGTGAGAATCATTATTTGTATCCCTGGCAATAATGATATCTTTTTGAGTCTTAGCTTCCTAATCTTTACAATTAAGGGGTTGGACTAGGTGTTATGATACTTTCTAGTTATCATATCCTGAAATTCTTAAACAGCTTTTGCATTTTATGTCACAAGTCATCAAGAGATTTGCACGCCATTTCATTTGCACCTCCAGCCCTGGGCGTTAGTCTCATGTACAGAGAAGTAAACTGAGGCCCCAGAAGGCACAGGGCCTTGCCTGACATCACCCAGCTAGCCGAGAGCAAAGCCCCTAATAGACCCTCATTCTAGAGGCTTCTGGTCCATTGCTCTAGAAGGGACATGAAGGGAAATGACACTGTCCCTAAAACGACTGAAAGAACATTTGTAATCACAAGCTCAGTGAGGGTATGAAGGGAGTCCTTCTCTTATTTTTGTTTTTATTGGAATGTAGTTGACACACCATGTTAGATTTGTTCAGGGTGCGCAACTGAGTGATTCAACAGGTCCATAAATTATGAAATGTGCGCCATGGGAAGTGTGGTTGCGCTCTGTCACCATACGAGGTTGTTAATGTATCATTGACTATATTCCCTATGGGGTGGGGGGCATTTACTTCTGGGACATGGAGCCCTCAGAAATGTCCCACCCCAGGGTGGCCTCATCATAGTGTAAAAAACCTCCTTTTGAATCTACAGAGGGGAGGTTAGTCGGATTAGCTGGAGAGGAAGCTGGGAGAGAAGTGTGATTCGTTTGTTCCTCACTCATGACACCTTCAGGAACCAGCCCTGTCCCCCCTCGGAATGCGGTGACCCTTTGGGCCACGCCACCATCGTCCAGAGCTGACTGGACCGAGGAGAGGAAGTCAGAGCTACTCACCCACAGGACTGGCATGGACACTTCAGAAAGGGCTCTTCAAGCATCTGTGAACCTGAAGCTAATCAATCACTGTATTAATCAGCTTTCTCCAGAGAAGCAGAAACAATTGGGTGTATGTAGATCAAGAAAGAGATTTATTATTATAAGGATTGGCTCATGCAGTTATGGAGGCCAGCAAGTCCCAAGCTCTGCAGGCTGAGTCAGCAAGCTGGAGACCCCGTGGGTGCTGATGGCTTAGTCCCAGGCCACAGGCTGGTGGGCTCAAGACCTAGGAAGAACTAATGTCCCAGTTTGAAGGCTGTCAGGAAGGAGGAATTCTGTTACTTAGGGGAGGATCAGGGGGTTTTGGTCTGTGCAGCCATTAACTGATGCGATGAGGCCCACCTACATTGGAGGACACAATTTGCTTTACTGAGTCTACCAATTTAAATCTTTTTTTTTTAAGATTTTTTTTTTAATTTATTTGACACAGAGAGAGTGATCACAAGTAGGCAGAGAGGCAGGCAGAGAGAGAGGGGGAAGCAGGCTCCCTGCTGAGCAGAAAGCCCGATGCAGGGCTCGATTCCAGGACCCTGAGATCATGACCTGAGCCAACGGCAGAGGCTTTAAACCCACTGAGCACCGAGGTGCCCTTCAATTTAAATCTTAATCTCCTCTAGAAACACCTTCACAGAAACACCTAGAATAATGTCTGGCCAAATATCATGGTACCCCATTCCCAGTCGGGTTGACACATAAAATTGACCATCATTATCACACAGAGAAGGGCCAGGTGGGCAGTGGGAAGCCAGAACCCAGGCAAGGCCAAGAGAGGAAGCCCAGGGTTGCAGAGAACGACGGCTTAAAGAGAGGAAAGTGGTCATTAGAGGGTACGGCCTGGAGGCCTTCCAGATCCATTGAGAGTCCCCTGTGTCCTTCCAGTCCCCCTCCTTAACTGAACTAGTTTGAGTGGGTTTCTCTTCTGACAACAAAACCACTTATGGTTAGAAGGACACACTGTGGGAGTCTTTGAATTTTACTAGATCGTCCCGCTCTCCCTGGCTTTAGACCAGCCCTTAATCGAGCGATAGACCATCCTGAGTGTCCCGTATTGGCCATGTTAGGTCACCCTGTACCCTTGGTTCGTGGACGATTTACATTTGTGTGGTTTTGATCACATACAAGCCCCCACATGCTGTTGAAATAAAATGTTTCCATGTGATTCGGGTTTGAATGAGGTAGTTTTGACAGACAAGGCTTAGGGACAAAGAGAGTTCCTCAGCTCGAGAGAGATCTTACACGACTGCTCAGTATTCAGTTCACATGCAGTGTTACTGTTCTCGACTCCCTTTTCTTCAAGAATTTCCTGAGGAAAATCATACATTAGAGGGTTTTCCTGAATTCAGGAATGTGTGGGGACCCAGGCTGCATCCCTTCCCAATGCCATAGGTCATTGTCATGAACATCATTTTTTAGAAATCTCCATCAATTCTACTATTAGCTCTTGGGAAGATGGGCCCCGTGCCTGATGCAACCTTGGGGCTCTTCTGCTGGAGCGCAGTACCTCAGACCTGGTAAGTGCACAGTCCTTTTTCAAGAGAACTCTCTCATTTAATTCTCACAGGATCGTATTATTCTCACTTGTACAAATCAGCTTCCACTAAGTCGTGCGGCAATAACAGACACCCCTCAGATCTCAGCATTTGCTGCAACCCTGTTTCGTGTCTCATTCACGTTCTTCCTCCACCGGGGTCAAGTGCAGCCCTTCCCCGTCTCCTTCCTCCGGGCGCCCAATGAGAGAGAGAAACAGAGTGGCAGACCACAGAGTGTCTCCTCGGGTGTCTCGACAACAGCGACACGATTCCCTTTTGCCAGCCAGAGCAGATCTCATAGCCAAGCCTGGTGTCCACCGGGCAGGGTTGGATGGCGCTTCCACGGGAGGGCGCAGTGCCAAAAATCTCATGCGGGACCAGGAAGCATAATCCTTCCCCTGAAAGAGACAGCAAAATTATCAACACTGATACCACAGAGCCCACTGCTTTCCAAACAAACCAATGAACAAAAACTGAGATGAAGCAATTGCCTGATCAACCCTCTTATTAGTGGCCGACTGAATATTGGAAGGAAATTGTAAGCTTCCAGATGGCTTTTGCCTTCCATTCCATCACAGCTGTTTCTGGGTCCTCCTCTGGAGACACGATCCTCGAGGGCCTGATCTGTAGCCTGTGCCACTCCCCAGTAACGTTCGCATGCCATTGTCCTCCTGAAACACTTGGTCCTTGGATATTTTATTCACAAGGATCCTACGTCCAGGGGAATCCAGGGGAGCCAAGGCAGACAAAACTAGCAAGCACTCGTGGAGAAGCAACATTTGAATTCTCAATATATGGAATCATGTAAAATTTTTCTTTATTTAACCAGAGCGAAGATAGAAAGAAGTGAGTGGCACTTGAGAGGACAAGACGTGGTCCCCCTCTAGGGTGTAAAAGAGAGGCACGATGGTGCTGTCTGCTTGCCGCCCTTCGGGGCGGTGTCCGTTGCTGGATCCCATCCTGCTGTCGCGGGAATGAAGAATCCGGGAAGCAGGGGCCTGACACCAGGGAAGAGCCGGGCACCGATCATTCAGGAAGGGCCTGCTCAGCATTTCCAGACTTCATGATTCCCGTCACCACTACCAGCACCCATCCCAAATGGGCACCCTGGTGGCTGGGCTTAATGATCTCTCTGTCCAGTGAGTAGTTTTGCTCAAGGAAAAAAAGTCTGACTGCACACGGTTTCCCAAGCCTAGAAAACAAGTCAGAATTCACTGGCTTTTTTCTAAATCATTTCATTTCCTTTATGTCACCCAGGTGACATGTTTAGTCTGATGGTCACACCGGGTTCAGTGCTATAACACTTAGCAACACAATCTATACCGAATACCTATTCCCTAGCTCGGCCAACATTTGTAAGAAGCATGGGTTTGATTCCAGTACACATGGTAGGTCACGAATTCCGCCTGCCTGGGACACATCGGGCCACACAGTGTAAGGAACACCTACCAAGCTCAGTGTTCTTCCAAAAGAATGTGCAGAAAAGGCTGCCCTTCTGCCAAACTAAAGCCTCCTCTCCAATCTGTGCCCCTCTCTGCCCTCAGACCAAATACCCAACAAGCTCAAGTGTGCAGGTGGCTGGGACAGGCTCCCTGCTGCCTTGGGACACCCCATGCCACCTCCCCTGGGTTCTCCTCCGGTGTACCGCAGCATGGGTGACTACAGAGGACTCCGAAGGACAAAGGTAAGAAGGCTCAGGGGGGCAATCTCCACGGCAGCTTATAGCTCTGCACTGCTGTTAAGCAAAGGGCAAGCTTTCCTTTCAAGAAGGATGTCTCAAAGACAATCCGGAAAGCAGGCTCAGAATTGCAGCTCAGCTGCAGGCCTCGGTGTGGCCAACATATGGCCTCACAGGCATATCAAATACAGCACTTCAAGACCAATTAATTCATAGCCCAACGTGTGTCCCTGAACCTGGGCGCAGGGTAACGCCGAAGGAAGCCCCTGAAAGTCCTCCGAAACACCCAACTTTGCAATCCCAAGGTCACTTCGACGTCATGGCCACGCTGGGCATGCTGGTAACACACAAGCCGAAGGACATTTAAAAGATGAATGTTAATATGACGTTAATGTTAATGATAAATATTAATGGTCGATGGAGTGAAAAAAGATGACAAAGGACTTTGCAGAGCTAAGGCCTGATCATAAACCATGAGCATTTAGCAGCCAACACAGAAACGCGGATTGACAGCTGCAGGTCCCCACCCCACTCGCGTCGGGCTGCGATCTCTCTCCC
>CM053605.1:119712404-119793773 GCA_028646535.1 Procyon lotor | reverse complement strand
ATGACCAAGCACCTACTCATTCCAAAAGTTTTCTGGTCTGAGATGCTGTTTGTGATGGGTGTCAAGTCTTGAAAGTCTCCAGCCTGACAACTGTAGTGTGGCTAGAGTCAGATGGATTAAATCCCAGTTCTGCCGCTGATTATCTGTGTAATCAAAGGCAAGTTACCACTCTTCCTAATGTCTTTTACCTTGACTGAAAAGTGGGAATAATGTTAGTGCTTGCCATAAAGGATATTTAAAGACTAAAGGACATTTCCATAGAGTAAGTATCCCATGTCCACTAGTTGTCAAGAGAAACGGGGGCCTCATGACTTTTGGCACCTAGGTTCTTTATTGAATTTTTATGTTTTGAATAAAGTGAGGCTGTTTTCCCCTGATAGATGAAATCTGTGTCATAATTAAAATAGTGTTTCCTTAATGTTTGTCCCTCTCTGAGCTTTCAGCTTTTTAATTGGTGACTGTCCTCATTCTTTTTAGAGAAACCACAACATCATTAAAGAAAACATTTAAATGTCACCCATAGTATCACACTACCTAATTAAACTATTTTTGCTCCTTGATATTGCCTCTTGAGTGTAATATTTACATATCCACAATTTATAGTGTTTGTTTGCTGTTATTTTTACCTAAGTCACAGCACATTTCTCTGTATCTCTATACATTCTTTTTAAGTATTCATTTTAATAGTTTTATGATATCGGTATAGCCTATTTCACCAATCTCTCTCCTAACATTGGTATTTTGTACACAAATTGCTTCCTTATCGTTTTATCTTAAAGATAATGTGGCGGTGACCATTTTTGTTTATATATTCTTTGATTTCTGTGAACTATTTCCTTAAGAGAAACTCCAAGGACTAGAATTACTGTGTCTTGGGTATGTGTTGTCTTTATGCCTTCTGCTCTATAATTCTTTCCAAAAGGATTGTTCCAGTTTGCAACTATAAACTTTATCTTAACTAGTCAAGACTGAAATTGAGCTCCTCTAAGCAGTTACTTGGTTTGAAACATCACAGAAGTCTTTGTACTTTGGTGAAATCAGAATTTCGATTGCTTTGCCATGGTTTCAAGCTTTATAAGTCAAGTTCTGCTTTCTTGCTTTGAAAGTTCCCCCTTGAACCAATCAGTCTTTTTTTCCCCCCATAGGCCATGAACTTTTAAAAGCCCGTCTGCTTTTATCTCCCTGTCTCCCTTCATGAATCTAATTGGATTGATATAGACCCCCAAGGATTCGTAAATGGCTCAAGGACACCATTTTAATGGATGGATAATCTAACCCAACTTCATACTTCCTGTGAGAGGCACAGTTCTAGTTTGGGAGTGAAGTGATACAATCACTCCATCCAGATGGGGTAGCACTGATTTCCCCAGGTCCTTGGAACCCCACGGACCATTTTGTGAATGCCTGGGACATGAGTTGGTAAAGTAACTAAGAAAAATGCGCCCCACGTAAAGTTCAATGCGGACCCTTCCTCACTCTTCCACATAGCAAAAATAACTACCCTCCTTTTCCTCTGGAGCATGGAAGGTGGGTTTGACCACACCAGGATGAGTCTCTTGGGGGTGTGGATTTTTCTCTGGTTTGGAGTTTACCTGACTGTCACAGACTCATGGACCTCAGTCACAGGCAAGGCAATTAACACAGTTCACGATGCTCTTAAAGGGACTTTGTCTAGCTTGCTGTGAGGTCTTTCCATCTTCTAATGTTTCTAATGATGAACAACCCTAATCTAAATGAAGACTCTAAAACACAAGGCACTGTGACTAGGTTTTCAAGGAGTCATTCAGATGATGCGAAGTATGCTTATGTTCATTTCTTCCCCTCCAGGCTATCACACACAGGAAAACACATTGTTTAAAAATTCTGGTAGAATTCCCAAGGTATGTCTAGAGATCTACTGGAGTTCCAAATGCCAGCTTAAGAAACATTTCAGGTTCAAGGATCTAGACATTGTTTTTCTGTAAAAAACAGTTTTTTCAGATAGTAAACAGTTTAGATTTTGAAGCCCATATGGTCTTTGTAGCAACTACTCAGATCTACCAGTACAAAAGCAGCCATAAACGATTACAAACAATAGGCACCCCCACGTTCCAATGAGACTGTATGAACAAAAAGAAGTCCTGGATTTGGCTCCAGGGCCAAGAGTTTGTCAATTTTGATCTAGTATGTGATGGTAAAGTGGGAAGACCACCTACCCAGCAGCTCTGTACTCTTGCTATTTGCAATTTGTGTCTGCAAGCCCATTGGTTCATTTCATCTGTGCCTGTATTTGTATGTCATGGGGTTTAGGATGTAGATATTCATTCATTTATTCAAACCATGTGAGGTTTGTTTGTTGTTGTTTTTTTTTGCTACCCACTGAATACTGTCACACTACAGAATTATCCTTAATTTCGTCCTATCTCTGTCTATTAAATATAACCCAAGACTGCATTTTTTGGTGATGTAGTTGGATGAGTTAAGAAAATTAAAAAGCTGAACAGTGGTGGGCAGTATAAATCAATTTTCAAGAACTTCTGATGAATAACTAGATTCGGTCTCCTCTGAGATCTGAGCAGAGGAATTGGAATGGCTTCTCTAGGGATCGATGAAGAGTTGAAAGCAAGAAAGCTATCAGATGTAGGAAAGCATACTAAGCACGAAGCTAGTGACCAGTCCTGCTAATATTTAACAGTGTGACCTTTCCTTGGGCAAGTTGTTTCACTTCTCTCGGGCTCAGTTTCCCCTTTGATAAAGCAAAGGATTGGGATTAGGTTCGCTGGATTAGATGAGTCCCAAAACTGCTCAAGCCTTGAACCCTTAAAATTTTGTGTCAACCAGTCGATGCTGAGAGGCTTCTATTATGCCAGAAAAGAAGCAATTTGGGAAGATTTCTTCCTCTAGTGGAGCTCAAACACCCATCCTGGGAAGGCCCCTCATTTGAATGTCACCAAAAACTAGGACATTGCATTCATCTTGGGGACTTCAGTGATCATGAAAATGGTCCTGTCTTAAAAGTCTTCCACCCACCTTGGAAAGCAAGCCTGCCCCTGCCCACTGCAACCCAAGGCAGAGAGTGGAAATAGAAGCACACGCCATGGGAGTCGGGAGAGGAGGCGCAGACCGTGCCCAGAAGTGAAAGCATTAGAACTGAGCCCTGTGGGGTGAGCAGATTATAGTAAACTACAATCTGTATGTAGTAGTGGAAGGGGGCAGCTTTGCTAACAGAGGGTAATTCAAATGCAGAAATACAGTAGGAGAATAGGTGCCCCATCAGGAGCCAAGTTCAGAGTTCCGTCCCCTTGTTGAGTGAGTGCATTCACTGAATCCCACTTCTGTCCCCGCTCGTCTCCAGCAGGTCAGTGACAGTGACTATCACAGCAAACGGGCGCAGAGGAGTTTTTCACTACACACCAATTTTTTTTTTTCCTGAGGATGACTTTATGATTTACACCTTTTACCTTCATGATCATGGCTTCATGATTTCAAATAAAGTCAGGTTAAAGTGGAGGTATAGTGACTATAGTAGATACAATGACTCTAACAGACACAAGGAATCACGTGGACAAGCAAGTATCAGAAAGGCAGGAACATGGGTCTACTAATAAGCCCAGTATTGGCAATTTAGTTTCAGTAAAGCCTCACCCGACGTATGAAATGAATGTTATTAACCTGAATGCTATTTGATATGTTTTTCTTATTTGTATTGAATTAGATTTTTAATGGTTGTGTCACAAATAAAAGCATATAGAATGTATGTCTACTTTTATATTTTTGCATTTATATCTATTTATATATTATTATCTAATATTATTGCATATATATTATATTTTGTGTTTTTATATAACCCCCTGTAAAAAGAATTTGAGTCAACACCTGAAGTCTCGATTTTTCTGGATATCACATTATATGAACGTAAAGTTTATTTCTTCATATATCAAAAGGAGATGGTGGTCGTTTATTTTGTGGGGCTATTAAGAGGATGAAAAGCGGTCTGGAAAGTTTAAAATGCTATGTGACACCAAGGAGATAAAACAGTATTTCTTACAAAACAGACACGAGTGAAAAACCGAAACAGCTATCCAGTGTCCTCTTCTCAGCCTATATAATCAGGGCTCTTGGCAAAAGGGTTTTTATGGGTAAAGAGCAAAGGCTCCCAGTTTAGATGGGGTCCCTGGGGAGTCCTATACATGCAGCAAACGCTACCTGCCTGCCCGCTTGCCCGCCAGGGTCATTATCCGTAAGTCCGCAGAAGCTCATTAGTTAATTCAGGGCTCCTTTCAGTCCTTCGAAACAAAACCCAGCCCAGGGTAAATGCAGAGCCCAGCTCATGAAGCTGAAGCCTCCCAGGACTGTTTGCCAGCAGCTGGTGACAGAATGCATCTCGAAATCTAAGCTGGAAAGCCTTTTGACCGAGGCAGGTGGACAAGATTTTCTATAGAACATTCTTTCTCATCAAGGAATCCAAATAGGATGTATCTCATAAAACCCTCCACTCAAGCAGGGCTCAGAGATGGGCACGTGCAGGAATCACAAGGCACATGTGTATCCCGCTCAGACTATGGGGGGCAGGGATGCGGCTGCAGGATTTCTGTGTGAAATTGCTCACTTACACCCACGGACCAGCATTTACTGAAGAGTGGTGGGTCACTGCCACCAGGGGCGATGAAATCCAGAGAAGTCAAGAATTAGCTAGTAATTTCAGGAGTTTGAAATTTTATCTCCAACACCAATATGACAATTCTTTATTCAAGGTTAGTCAGTTCCCGTCTTGCAGATGTCCAGGGAATGACCGGTTATCGAAGTTTTTGATTTCCAGTTGACCTATTTTGATGACAGAGACATTTTTCTGGCTGACAGAAGTTTTTAGAGTCTCCAAGAATTTTTTTGAACTTCTCAATAAGGGAGAATTATGATTTTTAACTTGAGATAGACACCTCTGAACTATTATGCTGGATATTTTGTTCCAAGTCCCTGAGCAACATCAGTCCTTATTAATTATTGTTTCCTTCATTCTTCTCCCATGCCCGACAGCTTGCTCTAGCTAATACACTCTCCTCCACCAGTATGCTTTCCCAGTTCACCGCTGGGGGAAGTCTGAGCCCCTGGACCACCACAGTTTGTCAGGAGATGTCTGTTCTCCCCCTCTCACTGGGGCCAGGATCCTCTTTCCCAGGTGGGTGGGAAGTGATCAGGCTTCAAAGCCCCTTCTTACGAGCTGCTTTCCTGGACCAAGTCCTGGTACCAACTCTTGCGGGTTGGTAGGAATACTGGATTCTTCAGAAGCAGACTTCGGAATGGGTATTTAGTAGGGATTGAGAGCTGTGGGAGGGAGGAGGGGAGGCAGTAGGGTTAGTGGAGGGAGAAGTCAAACCAGTACATGCCCAATGAAACTCTGGCCACAAGGCAAGGAGCTTGAGAGTGCACATGACCCATCAGGGCCATCCCATGTGGGGCTGAAACGGCTGGATTGCTATGCCCCCTACAACCGGCCAGTGGCTAGATTGCCATTGGATGAGATGGATCAGCAAAGATGGAGGCCTGAAGACGTGGAGAGCTGGAGAGCCAGTTGCTCCTATTAGGGACACAGGGACTCTCAGCAGCTCTTCCTTCAGCTGTCCTTACCTGACTTCTCACAGCCACCCCATCTGTGGGCCCCCGTGGCTCACCTGGGTTGTGACCCAGACCCTCGTCGCTGTGCATGAGTCCCCACTGTGAAGACACTCTCCTCTTGGGCCTCTACCCCTTTAAACTTGGCCATCACGCCATCCCTTTCTAAAGTGAGATTTCAGTTTTCAAAATCCAGTTTGAAAAAAAGTCAACTCCAAAACAGCGCCCTGCCCCTGAGCCCCTTGCAACTCCTGCAAGGATCCATGGGTGTAAGTCTCTGCATTCCCCTCTAATTGTTTATTCCCACCCTTCCTACCACGGGCTCAAAGGAGGCAAAAGGAGACCCAGCAGGATATGAGAAGTACTATTTTTACTCCAGAGAACTGGAGAAACCAAAAAGTTACCTGCATAGAAACTCACAAGAAATCCTGCAGGAGCTCTTTCATCATGAAAAATGTCTCATTCATTTTAGCATTAAAATAATATTCCATTAGAATGGTTTATGGGAAGAGTCCTTTGTCTTTGAAATGCCTTTCTAGAGCCCTGTTCTATCTCAGAGTCCTCCCATCAGCTCTTTGAGGGAGATGCCATTATTTTGCTAGCGTTTCAGGAAAAGAAACCGAAGTTCAGAGTGGCTCAGTCACTTTTTCCACCGCGCGTGTCTGAATACAGAGGCCTTACCATCTTCTGGGGATGATAGGGCCCTATAGAGAAGTCTCCTTCCGTGTCCTCCTGCTGCCACTGCCTTGCAGGGCCGGGGTCTCACCAGCGGCCTCGCCAGGAGAGGAGATGGCGTAGCGCCCGTCTTACCTCCATCGGTGCCCTCCAAGGGCCCCCCAGCGAGTGCAAAATAGTGTACTTGCTCTGGGAACCCAGCTTCGCCCAGAACTGGCCTCTGTGTTGCTCCTGTGTATTGACAGGACCTCTCCCCAGGTTTCACAGCCACGATTTACAGGCCCTGTGTGACAGTCCCTGCATGGGTGAAGGCTTGCGGCAGTTGAGACGGAGAACTCTCTGGATCCCACTCCTCAGCCACAGCCCACTGCCAGGTAGCTGAGAATTTTCTCAGGGGACAAAACTATCCTCACGTCCCTCTCAGCAGCTCGGCAAGCCCCCACGCCAAATGTTCCGGCTCTCAGAGGCTCCCCACGGTTCTGGAGAAGTCCCGGCTGGGGGTCTAACACACACCTGCTCCACAGAAAGCCCTGGAAGATGACCGCCTTTTCAAGAAGACTTCTCCTACGCCTGCCCCTCCCCGGGCCCCCCTCAGGCCTGTGCCTTGGCGCTTTCTTCACTGCTCTGATAAACTGCAAAATCCCCCTGGGAGGAGGTCTATTTTACAATTTTATCAGCTGTTTTATTTTAAGACGACTACATTTCAGAATCTGCCCTGGGGATAGTTTGGACGGGAAAATGCCTCATGTGTGGAACCGCACACTCCCCTCAGAAAGAGAAACGTGTCATGCAGAAAAGGCCTGAGCCTAGAGGAGTCAGAGGGATGGGGTGTCCCACTCGGGAAGGACGGCCCCCCGGTCCTGTTTGCTGCAGGTCTGGAGTTCTCTCAGGGAGGACAGAGTGGCCAAGGACTTGTGCTTTGCAAGCAACCGAAAACTGGGGGGGTGGGGGGAGTGGGGCGCTCAGCTCAGTGGGAAGGAGTTTTTGGAAGGGTGATGGGGAGAAGACCAGAGGGTAGTAGGTCTGAGAATCTGAGTGCACGGCCACCAACCGGCCACGGGGACAACGGAATTAGGAGTTCACTCTGCAAAGTCACGTGAGGTCCCCAAGCTTCTGCAGGCCTCCCTCCCCTGCCGCTGTTGCCTCCACTCAGGACATGGTACAGGGGAGAAATCCCCCCAGAGCGCTGGGCAGTGTCCTGGTGGCAGACGTCCCCCAGAGAGGGGAAGCTCTCTTCCTCACCCCTATTTCAGAGGAGGAGCTTCACAGAAGACAGCTTCACCCTTCTACCAGACCAGATGGTTTTAATCTCCAGTACAAGTGGATCCCAGCAGAAGGCAGTAGAGACGGCCGATTCAAACTCAAACAGAGGGGCTCAAATCCTGGCTCAGCCGCTTACTGGCTGCATGACCTCGGGCAACTGATTTAGTCGGTGAGGGCCTCAGTTTGCTCATCCATTAGAGGGGGTAACATTGTGTACCTCCCGAAGTGGTGGGGGAGAGTTAAAAAAAAAAAACTAAAAACCTAAAATATAAAACAGCTGGCCCAAAGCATGAATTTGATAAATGCTCTTTCTTCTTTCCTCCTTCCCTATCCCATTCCCTGCATGTCGTTGGCCCATCACACGTCCAGCCTGGGGTGCAGTGAGGACCCTTCTCCACCGTGACGAACTGTCTTGTGAGATGGAGGGAGGGGGACCGAGCCCACATCAGCCTTTCTGCAGAAGCCAAGGACTGGAATCTAGGACTTAGACCCCAGGGACCCACAGGGGCGCTGACACACCAGCTGGGGGCCTTCCCAAGCCAAGGTCACAGAGAACACCCACCCTAGCAGCCCCGACAATGGAGCAGACTCCAGTCCAAGCTATACGGCTCTGTAGACCATGTGAAACTCACCTTAGGAAAGCACAAAAACAAAATCAAGGGGGGCGCCTGGGTGGCTCAGTCAGTTAAGCCTCTGTCTTCGGCTCAGGTCATGATCTCAGGGTCCTGGGATCAAGCCCCACATCAGGCTCTCTGCTCAGTGGGAGCCTGCTTCCCCCACCCCCACTCGTGCTTCTCTCTCTCTCTCTCTCTCTCCCTCTCCCTCTCCTTCTCTCTCTAAAAAATAAAATTAAAAAGCAAAAAACCAGAATCAAGGAAGGACAAGTGACTTTTCCCTATCCAGCATTTCTAACTGGTTAAACCAAACAAAAGATCTACTTCTTAATTTTTTATCCTGGAAAATGTATTCTCTTCCCACTGGAAAAAAAAAAGGCACTGCCTAGAGAAAAAAGGCTCCCTTTCTCATTTTCTTTATGGGATGAAAGTCTGAATGTTAGCACAAGCAAATAAAATGCTGAAGGAGACCCTCAAAGGCCTCCCGGGCTGAACATGCTTGGGGAGAAAACTATGTCCAAGACAATCTGTGTGCCTCATATTTGAGAGGGTGGTGGTCGCACCCCAGGCCTAAAGTTAGACTAAATACTTATATGCCTGAAGTTTTTCACGACAGTCCTGCTCTCAAATATTCCATGCCGTTGCCCCACAAACAAATATTTGCCCAGGTGATAAATTTGAATTTAGAAAATGCGGCCTGGCAAACACAGGCTCACTGTGGTTAGAGGCCCCCTCAGTCCCAGCCTTAACTGCTGGGCCTGAAAAACTCCTTGACGAGTCTCCTAGTGTGTCCTCTGGGGCTAACGGGCCACCAGCACCTCACCCTGGGGGGGGGGGTCTGCTTTCTCTGGAGAGCAGGAGGCCTAGGCCTTTTTCAAAAACACGCACATGCTTGTCTGTGGGAACGTTAGCAGTTACCGGGCCCCGGAAAAAATTTCCAACTGACTCAGCCTCTGGGAACATTTAGTAGCAGTTTTTCTCTTGGTTTTGCTGTTTTGTTTTGTTAATTCTCGCACTGAGCCTGTCAGGTCTTCTACAACCTGGATCAGGATTGGTTATTTGACTTGTAACAGTGGAATGCTCCCCTTGCAAGAATCAGTTCTTCTATCTTAAGGCTATATTGGTGCTCATCTCTTTGAGAAAACTGTCCTGTAGCAAAACGTCACACACAAGTACAAATTAGTTTACCCGGGGGCACCTGGGTGGCTCAGTCAGTTAAGCATCCACCTTTGGCTCAGGTCATGATCTCAGGGTCCTGGGATCGAGCCCCACATGGGGCTCCCTGTTTAGCGGGAAGCCTGCTTCTCCTACCCACCCCCTCCTTGCTCATGATCTCTCTCTCTCTCTCAAATAAATAAAGAAAATATTTTTAAAAATCAGTTTACCAAGTTACCCTTCATCAAGAACTATGTACTTCAGTCTTCTGTTTGATGCCCTTGCATAAAAAATGATCTAGCTTTCACTTGAAATACCATTTACAATTTCTTTACCAATTTGATGAGGATGTTGTTTTCGGTATGCTTACCAGCAGTAACAATAGAAGCAAAATCAAGTGAATAACGGCTCTTAAAGTGGGGCCTAAAGCGCTCTCTCCCTGGGCCTAGAAGTTTTCATCTTAAGTACCTTTATCATCCTAGCCAGACAAGTGGTTGCTTAGTGACTCGCCTTATCAATGATTTAGGTTTTCTCCTGATTGCCTTGTAAGAAGATAGCACCTTTGGTACTTTCTGTTTCTTCCTTTCCAGCTGTAATGAAAAACGATTTTGTAAAAGGTCACCGTCCAGAAATACATTCGCGTTTATAAGCCCGGCCTCTCACCAGTGTGCCCCTGGGCTGATGGTCATATAGTAATTATTGTTATGCTTCCAACGGGCTTCTCAAACGTTAGTACACATCCAAATCTTCTGGGGAACTTTTTCAAAGTACAAAGGCCCAGGAGCGATCCTATTTCAAAGCACCCAAGGCTCTGTGTCCTGTCTCCCCCCCACCGGCGTTGGAGAACCACAAGCAGAGCCTGTGCCCTTGCTCCGGGCTTGCCGAAGCCCATGGAACTGGCATCAGGGCCCGAGTTTCCCCATGGAGCTCAAAGGAGGCTTCTCCAAAGCTCCAGCCCCACACCGGACCTGGGCACAAACAGAGCCCCAGAGGCCCGCGTCTGTGCACCTTGGCCACACATGGGCTCCAAGGAAAGGGTCTGGGCCGTGGCTCCTGGGAGACGTGTCCTACAGGAGGGGGACATCACAGAGAGCAAGTGGAGCTGCACCGAGGAGAAAACAAGGTCCGAGGCTCGCTTTCTGCAAAGCTGACATTTCAGGCAGCTAACAAATCTCATTTTGCAGGAGGGCGTGAGACCCTGCAATTTACTGTGAAGACAAAATTGCAGAGGCATTGTCTTCTCTGGGGCGGGGGCGGCCTCCAGGAGATCGGAGGGTCATCTCCCAGGAGTTAAGCACAGATTTGGCAGCATAGACGTGACTGAAAATTCCGTGACCTTCAGAGAGAATCGGGCTGCTTCCTGGAAAGTTGTGGGACATTTTCTCCCTCCTACGGCACTGGATGGAGCAGACCAGTACAAGAGAAATGCAACTTCTCCGGATACACACAAGAAACTGAAAATCTAGAGAAAGATGATGGAGACAGAACGTACTCTAGACCCTCACAGAATTTCTGCTTCCACATTAATCTCCCCCCACAAAAAGAACAAATTGATCCTTTTTTTCTTTACTTTGCTTTTTTTTTTTTTAAGGAAAGAAGTTCACTAAACTATAGTTTTAAGATGAGGTGCCTAGGGGCGCCTGGGTGGCTCAGTCGGTTAAGCATCTGCCTTCAGCTCAGGTCATGATCCCGGGACCTGGGGTCGAGTCCCGCATTGGGCTCCCTGCTCAGTAAGAAGCCTGCTTCTCCCTCTGCCTCTGCCTGCTGCTCCCCCTGCTTGTGCTCTCTCTCTCTCTCTGTCAAATAAATGGATAAAATCTTTAAAAAAATAAATAAAAAGTAGAGGTGCCTAGAAAACAGGTGTCGTCCTTTTGTCAATCAGAAAGACCCATGGGGCAGACATTTGTCACAAGACTCATGTCCCAGGTGGAACCACCTCTCGGCCTCCTTGGCATCTTCACAAATCACAGGAAACAGAGCTTTGTAGAGTAGACAACAAAAAAGCTGAAGTCACTGGCAACTCTGTTCCAAAACAACCAAGACTCTAGACTTCATTTCCAAGGTTCAGGAGCCCCTGGACTGGAAACTCATACTGATCATAGCAAGAACCTGGATTCCTGAGGTTTCGACCTTGCACAGTGGAAATAAAGCTCTATGACAAAGTCTAGAAGGGGTCGTCCTGTACAAGCAATACTTGTATACGCGTTATCATTTGCTATTTCACAACTAGAGAAGAAAGACTGACAAACTAAAGGCTGCCCATGAAAATATAGAAGGAATGAGTTTCGAATTCACACAGAATTGAGTCTGAGACCTGGCTTTGCCACCTTCCAACTGTGTGATCTCAGGAAAAGTTGTTTAGCTTGTCCGGACCTCAGTTTGCTCATCTGTAAAATGAGGCAGTCAAAGTATCCGCCTCATTGGTTCTTGGGAGGATTAAATTCAATGACATGATGCTTGGAACTTGGCACCCACACAAAGAATGTGCTCAGTAAGTGTGAGTTGCCATTTTGGATCTATAAAGAAACAAGATCACTTTATACTTTAAGCAAAATTCTCAAGTCATTGGAAAGTTGGTAATTATAAGAAAGAGAGTCATGGAAGGTGATGGCAGTATCTTATGTGTTATTCCATCTAAAAATAAAATGTATGGGGAACTTAATCAATTATTTATTGAGTAGCTGAACTATGTGCCCTGGACTATGCTTGGCATTACTGGGGAGTCAAATATGGTCCCTGCCCTAGAAGAGGCTACAATTCAGTTGTGTGGACATACCATACAACCTTCTAATGGTACAAAGAAAAAATTAAGTACAAAACCAAATGATATGTTCAGTAGAGAAAGAATGAGAAAAATGAGATCAGGGCCAGCTTGGGAAATGCTTTTCGAAGAGAGTGGGTTTGGAGGAGGGCTTGAGTAATAATTAAGATGCCTCACATCTCTGTTCTCATCAGTCACCACGGGACAGCCAAGTCGCTAGCTGTCATGGTCATAGGCCATGCCCACATCCTGGACAGGTCTGTCCACCCCATGCTGGCTCAGTCTCACCCTTCTCCTACCCTACCAAACCCTTGCCTTGTGCCCTTAGATCTCATGTGTAACACTGAAATCTAAACCTCCTCTCTGAGAGACCTTGTCACCTTCTTGCCTTAACTATGTCTAGCTCTAGCAGCCCTCTCAAGGAGCAATGCTTTCTTGCACACACACCCCCACCAAGTCCCCCGCCCAGCTGGGGTCCTTGGAACCTCCTCCGGCTTCTCCTCCCAAAACTCTAGCAAGTCTAATGCACATTCTCTCAGTTCAGAACCCCTTGTTGTGTCACCTGCATGTGACCTGGGCTCATCCCCACTCCTTGAATGTTCTAGCACTGCGAGGATGGTTATTCTCCTCAACATTTCTCCTGTGACAGAACAATCACACACACACACACACACACACACACACACACACACATACACACATGTCCAGGTCCTAATCCTTGGGACCTGTAAATATGTTACCTGGTGATATGGCCTGAATTGCATTTTCCCCAATCCCCAAATTCCTGTTGAGACGCTAATCTCCGAATGTGACTGTATTTGGAAATAGGGCCTCTCAAGAGGTGATTCCATGAAAATGAGTCACTCAGGTTGGGCTGTAATCCAATCTAACTGGCATCCTTAGAAGAAGAGGAAATGTGGATGTGCAGAGAGGCATCAGAGATGTGCACACTAAGGAAAGCCCACAGGAGGACATAGTCATCTGCACGACAAGGAGAGAGTCCTCAGGAGCAACCAAACCTGCCAACATCTTGACCTTGAACTTGTAGCCTCCAGGACTGTGAGAATAAACTTCTGTTGTATGAGCCCCCCAGTCTGTGGGATTTTGTCATGGGATCCTGAGCTGGCTAACATACGTGGCCAAGGAGAGTTACGGTTGTAGATGAAACTAAGATTAGTAATGAGCTGACCTTAAAACAGAGAGATTATCCTGGATTATCCAGGTGGGCCCAATTATGAGAGTCCTTAAAAATGGAAGAGGGAAGCAGAGAGGTCATAGTGGTACCACGAGGAAAAGACACAGCCCGCGTGGCTGACTTTGGGGCGGGGCGGGGCCGAGGGCTGTGCAGGTGGCCTCTAGAAACCAAAAAGGGTATGGAAACAGATTCTCCTCTGGAACCCCCAGAAAGGAGCACAGGCCTGCCAACACCTTGATTTTAGCCCATGAGACTTGTCTTGGCCTTCTATGGAAAAGTAAGATAATCAAGTTGTACTGCTCAAACCACTATATTTGCAGTAATTTGTTACAGCAGCAAGAGGAAGTGGATACAACTCTGGTCATGAGCTCTGGTGATTCTAACATCTGGGCTGGAGTACAGAGGCTACCCAGTATCATTCAGTCCCTCCATCCCTTGGCTTCCTCTCTTCCATAGGCCCCGTTCATGCTGTCTTGTCACCGCCTTTATCAGGAAGCTGCCCACATCTCACTTTCAAGCACCACACACACTCTCCAGTCTCCACCTCTGGTCTTTCTACCTCAACCCCTCAGGTCCTGACCCAGACTGCAAATATCCCACAGCTGCACTCACTGGCTCCCTCCCGCCCTCCCAGCTGAAGGGCATTGGCCATAAACACACCATCCCTTACACGCACGCAGCCCCACCATCTTTACTAATTTTGTTTAAGATTTTATTTATTTATTCGACAGAGAGAGAGAAGGAGAGAGAAAACACAAGCACAGGGAGGGGCAGAGGGAGAGGGAGAAACAGGCTCCCCACTGAGCAGGCAACCCGACCCGGAATTTGATCCCAGGACCCCAGGATCATGACCTGAGCTGAAGGCAGACACTTAACCGACTCCACCACCATCTTTACTCATTTTTCCATCTTTTGTGCTCGTGCGGAAGCACCGAGACCCAGAAAGACCCCACACTCCCTCTACTCCCAATCTGTATCCACGCATCCAAACATGGCTAGAGGACAACATTCTGGCAGGCTCCATGGTCTCAGGCTCAATCCATGACTAATAATCCCCAAAAGACCCCTCCATGCTGCCAGACAGTCCTGCCACATTCCCCTCCATTCGCTCTCACATTCTCCAGGATGCCTATCTCATACCTGAATACTGACCTGGAGCCGTCACCTCTTCTAGAATTCCTCCTGACCTCTTCCCTGGCCACCCCAAGGCTGACTGAGGTACAACTCTGCGGGGGTCTTAAAAATATTCTGTGTGTATTATTGCCCTTACCGTCTTGGATTACAATGACCTGAGAACTCACTGGATGGTGAGATCCCTGAGGACAGAGACCAGGTGCTTTTCCAGGCCCTACAGGAAGCCCAGTGTCCAGAACGGGGCCAGTATCCAGTAAACAGTTGGTGAATGGATGAAGAAATGAATGAATCAAACAACAAATAAAGTGGAAGGAAAAAGGCATGGAGCGAGCCAGGAGACTTGCGACATTACATAGTGGTTTTTTTAAACTCTGAACCACGTTTCCCCAAAAAAACAGGAGCCAGAGTGTCTGGCTGACCTCTCAAGGCCATTAGCGCCCTGGGCAAACATCCTGAGACAGTCGTTGGAAAGTGAGCTGGATATATTTGTTTAAATCGGGACAGATTTCATTTGGAGATGTTCTCAAGTCTGGAGTCATGAAATCTTAGAAGAGGATGGGGCCTTGGAGGTCATTTAATTTCATGCTCCGAGCTTGTCCAGCCCGACTTGAGGGGCGACCTTGTCTTCAGAGCAATAGTGTTTGCTATTCTGGTGCATTTGTTTTTTATATCAAGTATTTTGAACCCAAGTTAAAAAACACGAAAAAGATACTGGAAAAGAAAAACATTCACCTTAGAAGAGGCCAACTGGGGGCGCCTGGGTGGCTCAGTCGTTAAGAGGCTGCCTTCGGCTCAGGTCATGATCCCAGGGTCCTGGGATCGAGCCCCACATCAGTCTCCCTGCTCAGCGGGAAGCCTGCTTCTCCCGCTACCATTCCCTCTGCTTGTGTTCCCTCTCTCGCTGTGTTTCTCTCTGTCAAATAAATAAAATCTTTAAAAAAAAAAAAAAAGAAGAGGCCAACTGGCCCCTTTCACACGTTTTCTGGATTTGAAAAATTAACAGGGAACCAGAGGGAATGGAGAGATGTGGGAACCAAAGTCAGGAAATCAAGGCCTATAGGCTCGTGTGTGTACTCGTGCAAACCACTGAAAATTACTGAGGTTTCATTCCAGAAAACGGAGGTTACTGTACCCCCATTATCCCCCTCAAGACCTGACTGCGTTAGCTAATGCTTGGAACTAGGCTGTGCTCCAGGGAGCATAGCTATGAGCAAAAGTTAGACTGTTGTAAATAGTCCAGCCCCAGTGAGAAACGAATGGTCCTTTCTTGTAATTTTTTAAAACTCGTAAACCACGTGATTTGGCCCTGCCAAGTTGTGAAAAATGCAGCTGACCATCCAAAGACTTACGGGATAGCAAACGGAAACTTTGAGATTTGGGCTGCTTTTTACTAGAAAGAAAGTCCAAGGCAAAAATACAGAACACGCAATGTCTCTGAGCCAGGCCTTTGAGCTTTTCTTGGTAAACGTTTATTTGTGAGGAAAAATAAAACAAAACAAAACAAAATAAAAACAGCAACGTGTGTTCAGCACCTCCTGAGGGGCAGGCACAGTGGTGGGCCAGGCCGAGGTAGACGAGGAAGACGTCTTACCGAGTCTTCTCTGGAGACCCTCACAGGGTGACAGGTGGGGGAGACACGCGTGTAAACAAGCCACAAGGATGACAAGCGCTCCCAAAGGGCCACTGTGGAAACGTGAATGTTGTCTGCTAACATTTCTAGTCTCCCTTCCAGGCAGGGGTGGGTTGGTTTGGTCAATAAATACTGAAGACAATGATATGAGCAGAACCATTCAATGGCGGTGACTGGGGAACGTATCAGCTGAAATTCAGTGCCACACAGAGCCAACGGGTCAGCCCCTTACGAGAGCCCCTGACGAGAGGCCCCCCAGACCCACCACAAACCGCCTCCACCAGAGCTCCACAGTTGCTGTCTGGGACCTGTGAGGCATACAGAGTGTTGGCGGGCCCCCTTTCTTGACTGCAGAGGGGGCCCCCCAAAGGCAGGCATTCGAGCCAAGCTCCTCCACCCTCGGGGGCAGAAGGGACGGGAACGAGAACCCTGAGGGAGAACCCAGACCCTCATCAACTCGTGCTGCCTTGTCTCTGTTTTGTCCCTGTGGTTCAAGGACTTAATAGTTCTTCGTAACCTGCCTGCATCACGGGCACTCTGCTTTCCTGGGGAGCTTCTTCTGTAACATTTGGTGGGAAATAGGTCTTTGCATCCTGAATCAGAGGTGCAAAGAACAGTCTTCTCTTCTTGTGTCCAAAGACCCTTATAAACACAAAAGGCATTAACTCCATCCATGGCAAATTTGAACCTTAAGGGTGTTCTTTTCAGTTATAAAGAAAAGAGGATGTAAGAGTTTAGTGGCTTCCTTGAGAAAATTACGCGTCCCCTTATCCAAATATGGTATCTTAAGAAATCATCGTCTGGAAAAGTCTGGAACGCTATGTACATCCCTTTCCTGAGGAGTTCAGAACGTCCCTAAGGACAGTTGGAAGACAGGCAACAAGCAGGCCTATCCATTTGCAGAGAAGTTGCCACTGGGCTACTAGTCCAAAACGTTGGGAGCCCCTGGCGTGTCACGTATTAGACACAAAGCCGTATTCAACAAAGTAAGATGACTGGTTAAATACAACACATATTTTTTAAGGGTTTATTGAAATATAATTTAGATATTGTAAAATAGACCCAAATGTAGTGTGATTATGACGCAACCCGCACAGCTGTATAACCATCACCCCAACCCATGTCTGGCGCGCTCCTATCCCCCAAACGCTTCCTCACGCCTGTTTGCAGCTAACCCCGCTCCCATTCCCACTCTCAGCCTACGGTTCTGCCTTTTCTAGAAATCTTGTATCAACTGAATCATGCAACATGTCGGCTTCCTTCATTTTGAGTTTCACCCATGTTGTTACATGTTTTAGTAGTTCGTGCCTTTTTACTGCCAAGCAGTATCCCGTGGTATGAATATATCACATTTTGTTTGCCCGTCCATCAGGTGACGGACATTTGGACTTTAGGCTCTTATGTATAATGCTGCTCTGAGCATTCATGTACAAGTCTTTGGAGAGATGGTACCATGTCCCTTGAGTAGATACCTAGAACTGGAATCACTGGATTGTAAGGTAAATTTATGTTTTTTTTTTATTTTTTGTGCGTTTGTGGTTTTTTTTAATGGGCCCCAGGCCCAACATGGGGCTCAAACTCATGACCCTGATATCAAGGGTCACATGCTCTAACAACTGAGGGAGGTAGGCACCCCTAAGTTTAAGTTTTAAAAAACAGCCAGCCTGGGGGCGCCTGAGTGGCTCAGTCAGTTAAGCGCCTGCCTTTGGCTCAGGTCATGATCTCAGGGTCCTGGGATGGATCCTCATATCAGGTTCTCTGCTCAGCTCAGCAGTGAGTCTGCTTCTCCCTCTGCCTCTGTGATCTCTCTCGCTCTCACTCTCTCTCAAATAAATGAAGTCTCAAAAAAAACCAAAACCACCCAAACTGTTTCCCAAAGTGACTGTACCGTTTTACATTATTACCCAGCAGTGCACTAGGGTTTCAGTTTCTCCACATTCTCTCCAAAACTTGATATTGTCAGTCTTTTTGATTACCAGCCTTCTAGTAGGTATACATTAGTATCTAATTGCAGTGTTATTTATATTTCCCTAATGACTTATCGTGGTAAGTATCTCTTTTTTGGGCCATTCACGTGTTTTCTTTGATAAAATGTCTGTTAAATATCTTGCCTATTTATTTACTGGATAGTTTGTCTTATTGTTGAGTTGTAGGGGTTCTTTATATGTTCTGGAGGTTAAGTACTTCATAAGAGATACATGATCTGCAAATCTTTTCTCTCAGGCTGTGGTTTGTTTTTCATTCTCCCAGAAATGTCATTCAAATTGTCAAAGTCCTTAATTCTGATAAAGTCCACCTTAGCCTTTTTTTTTCTTTTATGGATTATACATTTGATGTCATATTTAGGAAATTTTTGCCTAACCCAGGGTTGTAAAGATTTTTCTCCTATGATTTTTTTTTTAAAGGTTTTATAGTTTGAGCGCTAACACTTAGATTTACGATCTATTTTGGGTTAATTCTTGTGGATAGAATGAGGTAAGGATCTAAATATTTTATATTTGTTGCTGTTGTTTATTTTACATATGGATATCCAATTATTCCAATACCATTTTGAAAAGACTGTTCTTAACTCCATTATTGAAGACTGTCCTTGCTCTTTTGCACCCTTTTCAAAAATCAGTTGGCCACAAATGTGTGGGTTTATTTCTGAATGCTAGCGTCTACCATTGACCTATGTGCTATCCGTATGCAAATGCCACATGTATTTGATTACTGTACCTTGACAATAAATTTTGAAATCAAATAGTTTAGGTCCCCCAACTTTGTTCTTATGTTTCAAAATTGTTTGGGCAATTTTAGGTCTTTTGCATTTTCAGATAAGTTTTACGATGATCAAACCCTCTTTTATTTATTTATTTTTTGAGCACTATAGTTTCTACCTTATGGAAACAATTCTGCATTTCTTCCATGCCTTTTTTTTTCCTGAGAGATTAGAATTCAATCTGGCTTGAACAAGACTGATTGTCAGTAGTGTAAAGTGTTTAAGATTATGCCTAAAGTCAAACAGGCACTGCAGAGAGATGAGCCCTTCCCCCTCCTCTCCCATACCCTAGCTCGCCTTCCCACATGAAGGTTGGGGTCAGAACTACGCGGGTTTAGATTCTGCTTCCGGAACCTACCAGGTAGACAGTCTTAGGCAATCCACTTAACTTCCCTGAGCTTAACTTCTAGATCTGTAAAATCGAGATTATAATACCAATCTCCTAGGGCTGTTCTGACGTCAATAATATGCCAGGTCCATAGAAAGGTTGGACAAATATGGTACAGGTAAATGAGTAAATAAATGGAGAGCTGGTGATTATTCAAGGTTTATGACAAAATGACCCCAACCCAGATATTCTATGGCTTCTTGATTAAAGAAATATTTGGGAGAAAGAACTCATTTCCTGGTTTCCCGCAGATATTCCTGGTAGGAAACAAACCTGATTCTACTCAACCTTGGCAATAGTAGAAAGGGTATTCAGCACTCCTCCCTCAAGGGTCCTGCTGAGATATTCCAAATTCTGGGATCTGCTTTTCTCTTCCTTGTGTCCCCTACCCTTGTGGCTCAGTACTGCCTTGAGTCCTGGGCAAGAGAGAACACGTTCTTGGCCTCAGGGGTGGCCAGGTTTAGCAAATATAAATACAGGATGCTCAGCCGACTTTGAATTTCAGATAAACAACGAACAATTTTTAGTGTAAGTATATCCCATGCAATTTTGAGGATATACTTGTCCTAAAATGTTGGTGAGGGTTTATCTGAAATTCAAACCGAACCACATGTGCTGTGTAGTATTTGTCCCACGCTTTAGAAAGCTTTACATGATATAAACACATTTAACACAAACAAAAAACCGTAGTAAAGAAACACGCGGGCCCTCTGTCATCTGTTAGGCAGACCTGGCGTGTGTCGGTGCCCCAGCACAACCTGTCACTGTAAATATTCTCTCTTAACCAAACCTTTCTCAGCGCGAACACCACTCAGGCCCCAGGGAATCCCTCATCCACACCTCTTGCCCTTTTGTCCTTGAAACAAAAGGCAACTGCATCCAAATACTGTGACGGTTTGTGGGTTGAGCCACTGCCAAGGTCAGAGGTGAACACAGCTTCAGAGTGGCCGGCATTTTAGAGTGAGAGAAGCATGAAGGTAAAAGAGAAATTAACCGCCAAGACCTTCCTTTCAGAAAGCATGGATGACATAAATTAAATATTGCTTCCCAGGGGTGCCAGACGGCTCGTGTGTGCTCTGGACGTGCTTGCAAATTAGCAGGCCATTCACAACGTGCAGACAGAAAAACGTCTTTGCAATATTAAACAGCTCGTATCATGCTTAAATGTGGGTGTTTATTAACATACACACGACATACATAAACCATGATAACAATTCTTTATCTTGGCAACCAGAGACGTGTAACACTAGCAATACAGATTTGCTTTTTATAAAGTATTTAATAGGACTCAAATATTTGAAAAATTAAATTAAAAACTCAGCTCCATTTAAAGCATTTTGATTTGAAGTGCCTCTTAATTTTTTTTTTTTTTTTTAGATTTTATTTATTTGACAGAGAGAGAGAGAGAAAGAGAGAGAAATCACAAGTAGGCAAAGAGGCAGGCAGAGAGAGAGGGGGAAGCAGGCTCCCTGCTGAGCATTGAGCCCAATGGGGCTTGATCCCTGGACCCTGAGATCATGACCTGAGCCAAAGGCAGAGGTTTTAACCCACTGAGCCACCCAGGTGCCCCTGAAGTGCCTCTTAATTTTAATTTGCCCCTTAATTGGAAAAGATAACTGTGACTATTTTAGGAGGAAAATAACTATTAAAAGTGTATGTAAAATCATTATAAATTTTCACATTGAATATAATTCGTTTTTAAAGTAAAAATATTTACTTCATCACCTTCAAATAATTACAATGCATTTTAATCCTGTATATCTTTGTTATCAAGTGAACATAAGTGATGTAAAAATCTTGACTATAGTGTGGGTGTTTGAGCCAAAATAAGGCAAGAAAAATAAAATGTATGTAATAACTATATAATTTATGATGATTTAGGCCTCTACTTACTATTTTCTAAACACTGCAGGCTTATCAAAAGATTACCCAGACGTATACAATAACAATTAAATTCAGTCATCTTTAATATTTTGCCAACTATCAGCCAAGTAAAAATTATACCCTTACATGGTTTTTTTTTATTTTATTTATTTATTTGAGAGGGAGAGAGTGAGAGCGAGCATGAGCATGAGCAGAAAGGAGAGAAAGAAGCAGGGTTCCTGCAAGCAGAGAGCCCCTCTCCATCCCAGGACCCTGGGATCATGATCTGAGCTGAAGGCAGACACTTAACCTGAGCCACCCAGGTGTCCCCACCTTACACGTATGTTTAAGCTTTGTTGCTGTTCTGCATGGTAGGCAGACATAATGTATGTTATTTACCAGTTTGCTAGTGCCATTGCTGAGCTTTCTGAACCCAGAAGTGTGGGCCATGGCTCTCCACCACCAACTCTCACCCTGGTCAAGTCGGGCCTGCCAAAGAAGTTCAAACAATCAAGGTGAGCAAAGGTAGTGGGGCTGGGGCTTTAGCACCCCTGAAGGGAGAGGAAGAGAGAAGGACCAGTGGGCTCTTTCTGAGGTTTGATGTCAGGAAACCTGGCTATCATTCCTTTACGAGACCAAAGACCTCCCAAGGTGGCACTGCAGGTGCAAAGTCAAGGCCATGGAACAGCAGTTGGTGGGCCACACAATCGCTAAGTCCAGTTGAGTCTGGGGGTGGTGTGAGAGGCAGGCGTTGGCCAGGGTCTGGAACTTCTCCAGGGCATAAGGTAGAGCGGAATACGCACAGCACCCCGTAAATGAGGATTCTGAGGTCTGACAGGTGCAGAAATCCAGGCTGAAGATGAGCCCAAGCCAGGTGGGGGCATGTGATCAGAAGGACAGATGGAAGGCTCTGAGAAGTGACTTCAGACAGATACAGGGCTCTGCGGAAGAGCAGACTTTACAGGCATCAAGGTCCAGAGATTCTCTTTACATCATTGACTAGAAGCCGTTGACTGGCCCACATTACCCGATGTGGCAAAACTGTCTGCTTCTGCTGCCAACAGTGGGTGATATCCCTTCCTCCAGCAGGGGCCCTTCACCCCCGCCAAGGAACCCACCTGCCGCACTGACCCCCCGTCCTGCTCTCCCACCTCCCAGCTTCATCTCCTGCCCCCACTTCCTGGTGTCCCATTTCATGCTGAGGAACACTCCCCACTCTGTCCCACATCCACATGCTCTTCCCCACCTCGTCACCCCCTTTCTGTTCCTGGTGGAGCCCCTTACCCCTTCTAGACCTAGAACAGTGCCACCCCCACCCACTGCCATCCCACACTGGGGCAGTGGCCTTCCGTGGGCTCTCGTCACACAGGATGGACTCCCATGTCCTAGCTGTCTTTTGGTGAATGGAACAGGATCTGTCCCCGGTAAACTGGGAATATCTGAGGCTTCTATCTTTTGTTCCCAGCACCAAGCATAGTGCCCTGCACATAGTCAACACTCAATAAATATTTGTTGCAGGAACTGAACTTAATCTCGAACTTCGTAGCACCAGGTAGAAACTGACATAGTTCTCATTCATATGGGTGAAAACAAAGGCTTCCAAAAGTTAAGTCTCTCTCACCAAGTATGAAGTCTGATTCCAAACGCCACACACAGAATTTTCTACTAAACTGTGATCGCTGAAGTCAATGGTGATTTTTTTTTTAAGGAGGTTTCTGTAGCTGTGAATTCTGCTTGAAGAACAAGGGAACAAGTGGGTCTCACCTTTGAAGCTATGGAGCAATAGTTGCACACTTTGGAATATTCCTTGGCCAATGAGAATCGTGTTTGAACCTTCCCTTTGCATAAAGTTGAGTTGTATCATTAGTTGAGAAATAATTACATAGCACAGAGCACTCAGCCCACGAGAGTCTTTGTTGTTGTTGCTTTTAAATCAACCCTTTACAGGAAGCTGGTTTTCACCCAGGTAACCCCTGCAAAATATTTATTCAGGTAAGAGAAACATGCCTCAGCCAATCAGACACATCTCTGTTGTGTGACCTCGCCTACCTCATTACCATTTACGCCGAGCCAGTCCCCAGGCAGCCAGCCTCGCAATTACCCCCAGTAGGGAAACACGTCCTGTTTCCGCCTGCTCAGACTCCCAGACTAACAATTTCTCTGACGTTCCAGAACCCGGCTGGGAAGTCTGAGACAGGTACAGAAGTGGCCTGACTCCTGAAGCTCAAAACCCCTGCCTCCTAGCACGTCGGGGCACAAACTTAAAGTCATCCGTGAAGAGTTAGAAGGACAACGAGTGAGGTCCTTGAGCCTTCAGGGAGCCGGTCACTGAAGGAGGAGGCGCTCCGATCAGGGACTAGTAAATATTGCCCTGGGGCTCACACAGGTGCACCTCATCCTGTGATCCCAGCTCTCCCCGTGGGCAGACCCACAAAGCGGTAACACTGCCAGCACATCAAGGCCTTAGCACGGTGGATATCACAACTTTTGATGAGCTAATTTCCTCTCCTTGGGCACAACAGCAATGATCAGAAAAGGCTGAGGAGTTTCCAAAGGGCCAGCCTCACATACCAGCTCTGCCTCTTTGTAGCGGTGTGACCCGGAGCAAGTTATTCAACTTCCCGAGCTTGCCTCACCGTTTGTAATATATATTTTGTAATTTGTACTTGAGGATAATAGTGTTTACCTCACAGCTGTTGTGAAGATTAAATAATACGGGGTGTGGAAAGTGTGGGGCACGAATGTCTGGCACAGAGTGGGCCCATCACCAACCCCACTTCTCTTCCCTCTTTTCCACCCCCATCCCTGGAAGCTCACGGTGGCTTAATCATTGAGCAGGAGCTTGAAGACTGGCGAGCACAAAAGGCGGGATGTGTAAATAAATACATCCAGTGTGGCGGCAGGGGGGTTGTGACAAACAAGAGAAAGGGTGTCCCTGGAGAAGGGCCTCTTGGGATTATCTTAAATTCATACACGCCTGACCCAGTGTTACCAGAGCTTCAATTTTTTTTTTTAAGATTTTATTTGTTTATTTGCGAGAGAGAGAGAGTGTGGGGGTGGGGGAGATGGACAAGCAGACTCCATACTGAGCCCAATGCTGGGCTCCAATCCCAACAGAGCCACTCAGGCGCCCCCAGATCTTCAATTTTTTAAGAGAAGCAAGAACCCAAGGTACATACGTATTTGAAAGTAAAAGTTGAGCCACATTAAAATAAAAAATAATATCTTGCAGGTCAAATAAAATACATTCTCTTGATCCTCCCCTTGGCAATCCCTATTCGAGGCTAAAAACGCAAATGGCCCAGTATGTTATATAGGGAACTTGGAGACCAGTGCAAATCCTGTGACCCTTGTGTAGTTTACTATGACCTGTAACCCCAGATACAAATCTGATAGCTATCGCCACAAATAGCCAGCATGTAATGAGCTCTTACTGTGTGCCTTCATTACCTCACCTAGTAAGGCGGGTGTTATCACGGTCATCTTTGTGCACATGAAAAAATGCAACTCAGAGAGAGAGAGAGAACTTTCCAAGGATCATCTAAGCAAATGTGCCCCAAATCTCAGTTTCCTCAACACTACCAAGATCTAATGCTTAAGTGAACTTGAAGAGGTAAGGAAGAGAGGCTCAGGGAGCATTGTAGCCAACAAGTCATAGCGTTCATGTCTACTTCCTCACTGTGTGACGTAGATTTGCAAGAGACATGGGAAGCAGAATGTTTTCTGCCAATGGCCTTTGGCTAGAGGTATTTTCAGTTTCACAAGCTCACCAGGAAAGAGTGACCAATAAACAGAAAGAAGCCTACACTTAAGAAAATTAGGGTCAATATTTGTCATGGCCATAGAGTCCTGTCAACCAACAGGATGTGGGTACAGAAGCAGTCATCAGACTCAGAGCGTGATGTATCTTACACACACACCCCGGGCCACACCCTGGCCTGCCCACTCCCTCCCTGTCAGCCTCAGACACTCAGGTGAGGCTAGAGCAGGGATGGTGCAAAGCCTCGGGAGATCCTCAGGAGAGGCAATCCTTGGGAGAGACTTCACACCATCCCACTCATCAGATTTGAAAACTTTGACAATACCAAGTGTTCTCAAAGGTGTGCGGGAGATAGGAATACTCCTATATGGCTGGTAGGAGTGTAAATCAAACATCGGAGAGCATTTCAGAATATCGCAGGTGCACATGACCTGTGACCCCGCTGTGGCATCCCAGGTGTGTACCCTTAGAAGAAATGCCCCTTATGTGCCCAAGAAGCTATTCATAAGAAGGTTTACTATAACATTCCAGGTGATAGCCAAAAATAGGGGAAGTAATAGATTGTACCTTATAGCCACGTGATGGAACACGATGCAGAAGTTGAAATTAATCAGCTAGATTTGTGTAAACCAACATGGTTACAGCTTAGGAATCGAACATAAAATGAGCAAGGAAAAGTCGCAGTATGAGAAATACAACACATCATCACCTCTCTGCAAATATTTTTAAAGTACACTATTAAGATATGTTACGCACGGAAAGCAAGAAGTTATGAAAGGAAGATGCACAGTAAATTCGTGACAGCGGTGGTGGTGCCTGGGGCATGGGGAGCAGAATGGGACTGAAGAGGGAAAAGAAGAAATTCGGACATTTCTGAAGTAAATACGATAAAACCAGTGCCTCTGTTCCTTCTGGCTGGTGGGCACAGGGTGTTGGCTATATTTGCTGTTGTTTCTGAACTTACAAACTTCTCATTCAAACTAAAAAGGGAAATGGTGTCCTGAAAAAGCCCTGGAGGGGAAAGCAGTTCATTCTGGTCCACCCGCCGTACTGCCATCCTCCTGGCATCCTTGGCGGGACGCCCGAGCAAGATGGTCGCTTGGGTCTAGTTGCATCCTGGGGTCACTCATCCTGTGGAAGTCGCATGTGATTCATGATTTAGAAGGAGGAACATCCAGCTAGGGCACACGAGGCGCCAGCCCAACATCTTCCAATCTCACAATACAGGCAGAGGGAGAATCAAACTCCTTGACATGTCCACATACGACAGAACCCAACATGGCATTGTTGGCTTTGAAATCAGACAGACCTGGATCTAAATTCCAGGATTACTATTTACCAGGGTTTTTGGGTTTTTTTTTTTAAGATTTTATTTATTTATTTGACAGAGAGAGAGAGAAAGATCACAAGTAGGCAGAGAGGCAGGCAGAGAGAGAGGGGGAAGCAGGCTCCCTGATGAGCAGAGAGCCCGATGCAAGGCTCAACCTGAGGACCCTGAGATCATGACCAGAGCCTAAGGCAGAAGCTTTAACCCACTGAGCCACCCAGGCGCCCTACTATTTACCAGTTTTGAATCATTTGGGGGAGGGGCGCCTGGGTGACTCAGTCGGCCTTCTGCTCAGGTCAGGATCCCAGGATGCTAGGACTGAGCCCTGAGCTCCTTGATCAGCAGGGAGTCTGCTTCTCCCTCTCCCTCTACCCTCCCCCCTACTTGTGCGCACTCTCTCTCTCTCTCTCAAATAAAGGAATGAAAATCTTTAAAAATATTAATTAAATAGAATCATTTGATGGAGTAACTTATCTGTGTCTCAGGCTCCTTATCTGTATAATGAGGAAAAAAAAAACCATTTTCCTCATGGGTCTGTTGTGGGGATTAGATTAACAAAGAAGGCATGTCCTTACCATACCATAATTTATTAACTCTAAGTTACATCATTTCCCCCTCTTTAAAATCTCTGAAATCAGGGCCTGCTAACAATCACCAATATCTTAAAATTATAATTGGTGATAATTTTTTTATATCTCCTTTCTTTCTTTTTTTTTTTTTTAGAGAGAGAGCATTAGGGGGAGGCACAGAGGGAGAAGGAGGGTCTTAAGCAGACTTGGCCCTGAATGTGCAGCCCAACACAGGGTTTGATCTCACGACCCTGAGATCACCACCATGAACCATGACCCCAGCCAAAACCAAGTCGGGTGCTCAACTGACTGCACCACCCAGGCGCCCCTTTTTTTGGTATTTCTTAAGCCCACAGCATAAAGATATGTTATAGCAATGGGGTCATAGGCTCTACTGTAGTAATTTCTGACCTCTGTGTTTCAAATAGTAGTTAGGTGTAAATCAAGATAAATCAGTACATTATTACACTATTAGCTAATCTATTCTGCCAACCCCAAGAAAAGTGCTAAGAAGTTACCTCATTTTAAACAGTCCTCCCAGCCTCCTTAGAAATATAATCAGGTTCCCTCCCGGCCCTAGACAGATTGTATCTCTAAGATCCATCAGTGTGGTTCAGCCCTCTCTCTGTAGGACTGCTGGCAGGACAAACGGGCGTCTCAGAAGAAAGTGTTATGTGCACAGGAGCCGTTGTAAACGAGCCCCAAGCTCATCTTTCCAATAAGCAACGGATGTATTGGCTGATCATTTCTGAGAGATGAGGGGAAATTGGGACAATTTTTGAAACATAAAAAAAGAATGATTGGGAAATAAGGAGTAAATCCTGGAGGGATGTCTGTAAAAACACATATTATGTTTTCTGTTTTTCATAGATTTTTCATCCATTTAATGGGATTGTCACAACAATTTCATGAATTAAGAGAATACATATTATATTATTCTCATTTTACAAATCAAACAAATGAGGCCTAGAAAATAAGCGGTTTGTTAAGATCATATAGCTCGTCCAGCTGGGAGTAGAACCTAGATGTTCCAGCTCTCCGTCTAATTTCTGTTCCATCAACTCTAAGAGCAACCCAGAGGAAACCACTTACAAATATTTTATTCTCTGATCTGCGACAACGGGCTCACACGCCAAATATTTTATTAGATTTCTTGCTCTTCTGATCCTCCTTTCAACTTATTTCATAAGCAGTAGCAGCTGAATTACTTTTCTTTTTCTTTCTTTCCAACTTACAAACGCACACGATCGTGGCTTCAAAAACATTTGACATTGTGTCATGAGAATGCAAAAGCCGATGTGGTCACTGTTATCACATCCCCGCCTGGTAATTCGCCTGTGTCTCTGGCACATACTGGGGAGACGACTACTCCACTCATCGTGGACTTCCTGAGAGCCTGAGGGAACCCCCCGGCGCCATTAATCGGAAGTTCCATCCATCCAAAATGTCAGCTTGATATCTTATTCTCTACCCCACCTAACTGCCAGGAACACAATCTGTGAAACAACACATCCAAAGTACGCCTCAAACATGCGATCATAAACATGTGTCAAGATTTTCACATGATAGATTTTTTAAATACAGCTCAGATAGGATTAGCCTACACGTAATCAAGAATAAATCTGTGTTTTTATTTTTGAACTAGAAAAGTGAGATCCCAAAGGCTTTTAATGTGGTGATTTTGATCTTTGATAAGCTTGTTGTTATGGCCTGTCGCTAGTCAATAATTTATTATTTGCATGCTCACGAATGACACAAGAAGATTAATCTGTATGCTGTGGAAACTCCAGTCAAAACAATTGGTTGATAATAATTACTACTTTTCATTAAATACCTACTATGCGCCAAGGGTTGTACTCTATTTGAGGAGATTAGGTCTTATTAAACTGGCTTTACAACTGATGAAGTCAAGGTTTAGAGAAGTGAAGTCACTTGCCCCAGGTCTCCCAGCTCGTAAATAGAAAGTCAAGATTTGAACTCTAAGCCTATCTCCTTCACCACTCTGATATGAGTTTAATTTGACCTGAAGTTTTGTCTCTAAAATGGGGTTTGAAGATTTTAACTCTGGAATTTCCATGGGATGTCGAGTGGCTCTTGAAATAATCCTATTAATATTAGTATGTTCTGGCTTTCATATATTCAGTCAACTGATACCATTTCCTTTCTCCTTCTTGGTCATGGGGATAAAATGGTAGTAGCAGATATGGTATCTGTCTTCATGGAGTTTACACCCCAGAAGGGACACCAACTGCTAATCAAATAATCACACGGGTAAATGCCAACCTACACTTCAACATGCCAAACCACTTTTAATATGATAAAGGAGGTGTATGGTCTATGTTTAGGGGAACCTGACCGAGGCCCACAAGTTATGACAGGTTTCTGAGCAGGAAGTATTGGGATTCACAACCTACGAAGCACAGCACTTGGTTGGTTGTCGCTCCTAAAGCTGCGGAAACAACAGGAGCGACAATAATTAGGATTTCCAAAGGAGTCCGTGGTCAGTGCTTTCAAACTGAATCTCCTATGTCCCCCACTGACTTCATTCCATTGTATCCTCTTAACGCAAAAGACCTCGTCTCCAGCTCCTTCAGCTGAACTGAGTTATGTCTGAAATGGCACATCTCGCTGATGACTTGGACGTGGAGGATAGCGGGGAGAACAGAGTCAAGGAGGACTATGAAAGTATAAACTTGGGTAGCTAGGAACTGAGCACAGCCCTTCACCAGCAGTGGTAGAGTTGAATAGCAGTGAAGGTATAAAGGACGCTTGGATTCCATTTGAGGGTCAGACATTCGAGCAATACTCAAAACATCCAAGGGGAAACACCTCGCAGACTAGGATGGAAGATGAGAACAAATGATGAAACCGAATCTTGGACTAGAATTTATCTGCATTCAGTAATAATAACTCTTGATGGTTATAACTCAATAACTCTTGAAGGTGCTCATGCCATGTCTACACGCATATTAAGACTGTTGGAGTCTTAGAGTAAACCTGTGAGGCAGGTATTATAATTTCTGTTCTATAGATCGGGAATCTGAGACACAGAGAGTTCAAGTGACGTGGTCAAGCTCCAAACACAGTCAAGTTGCCCCCAAAGCCACATCCTTGACCGCCAGCTTCCCCACACGGCATTGCAGGTTACAACACACTTGTGCGGCTCTCCCATGCCTATTCCCCACAGCAAGCTCTTCCCCCTACGGAAGAAGCATTGTCATGCTTAGCTTTACAGATGAGAACAGAAAAGCCTGCCGAGGACATAGGGTTTCAGAACCTAAACCCATATTTTCTGGTTCCAAATTCAGTATTTTTTCCATGGCCCTTTGCTCGTGGGCTCCCGCCTCAGGCAGCACAGAAGGAAAAGAAGGAATTCTCACAGGTGCGGAGGAGAAAAGAGGGAAGGTGTAGGCAAAGATGAAAAGTCTTAAAAACAAAAACAAAGCCTAGAAAGCCGCATAAACATATTTTCCCTTCTAGTACCAATCTCACCAAAGTGTGGTGGGCAAAGGGCTTTGTTCAGTGGTTAATAAAAGCTTGTCTGAGATCAGATGCAATGGCAAACACCTTCCAGCAGACCTGATTCTCATCCTTGATGAGCTTACTCTCTGTCCTGCTGGGAAGTACATCAGGCTTTAAAACAGGGGTAAGGAATTTTTTAAGGCCATTGTACTGCAGTTTGAGTGACTCGGAAAAGAGCAGTAGGATTTCAGGGAAGGAAAAGTTACAGGCTGAATTGTTCCAGAAAAGTTAGAGAAAATGCTTCTCCGGGGGGACCGTGTAGCATTCTACACAGGGAGATCCTTCTGTGCTCTCGCTTTCCTGTTTATCTTTACTTACGTCTATTTGTAGACGTAAGATGGCAGAAAACAAACTCCTACCCTTTTCTCTATCCTTCCTCGTGCCAGAAAATGAGAAGTAGTGACAACTTCTCTAAACACGACACCAAGGTGGTTCCCTGAGTGACCTGCTCCAGTTCCAGATCCTCTCTTCCCCATGCAGCAAGAATACGTTTTATTTACGCTCTCACCCCAAAGGAATTTGAAAGTGCTCCGAATGCGCCCAGGGGCCACCCCCCAACCACCTTTAACTAAGTCAACAGTCCTTCAAGGAAGTAATTTCCCTTTCAGAAATCTGCAAGCCCCACCTGTAGCCTGAAAAACACGTGATTCCTATTTCCTAAGAAGGAACGAACCCAATATGGACAACATTTGCTGAAGTGATTTCCTTATCACTGTAAACGAATCTCAAAAAGCCAATCTATAACCTGGAGCCCGGTTGTAAATCTCTCCAGGTCCACCTGTGTGAAAACAGATACCTGAATTAAAGACCAGAAGTTAACGACTCCCTTTCTCCTGGATGTGAAATCCCATGGCTGCTATTGAGCAAGACTTATAGACATTGAGTCAATTAAAGGGAATTATAGGGGCGCCTGGGTGGCTCAGTGGGTTAAAGCCTCTGCCTTTGGCTCAGGTCATGATCTCAGGGTCCTGGGATTGAGCCCCGAGTCGGGCTCTCTGCTCAGCGGGGAGCCTGCTTCCCCTTCTCTCTCTCTCCTGCCTCTCTGCCTGCTTGTGATCGCTCTCTCTGTCAAATAAATAAATAAAATCTTAAAAAAAAGGGGGGGGATTATATGCAGCACCTAGAACAGGGCAAGTAGAATGGTGGTTACCAGGGGCTCAGGAAGGGACAGGTGTGGAGTTGTTTTTCATGGGTACAGAGTTTTAGCTTGGCAAGATGCAGATGTTCTAGAAGTGAATAGTGAGGTGGAGCACAACCGTAGGAATGTACTTAATGCCAAGAACTGCACACTTAAAAATGGTAAGAATGGTAAGTTTTATGTTATGTATATTGTACCACAATTTTATCTTTTTTAAAGTTTTTATTTATCTATTTGAGAAAGAGAGAGAGAGAGCACAAGCAGGGGGAGAGGGAGAAGCAGACTCCCCACTGAGCAGGGAGCCCAACACAGGACTCGACCCTGGGACCCTGGGACCATGACCTGAGCCAAAGGCAGTTGCTTAACCAACTGAGCCACCCAAGTGCACACTTTGAAAAAAGGAGTAAAGGAAATTTGTTTCAAAACCTAGAATCTAGACTCCTCTCCTAATAACAGGGACTAGGGCAACTGCCGCCTTTTTATGACACCATAGTTTTTAGTAAACTATTTTTAAAATATCATAAATGAAGGGGAGGGAGACAGTAAGGGTTTTGAAGAACACACAATGAAGAAAAGTCAAACTGTTCGCTAGGAGCCATCTTAGGAGTAGTTCAGGTATCCTATCGGTTTTTGGACTATTCAAGGAAACACTCAGCCTGCCAGACAGTCATTCAGCAATCTAATAGAAGCCCATTGAGGCTTGGAACCAATTTTTACCCCTTTAAGGAAACTAAGACTTCAAAGCTGTATTTCAGTACCCAGAATAGGCAAATTCATAGAGACAGAAATAGAATAGAACTTATCAAAGGCTAGGGAGGGGGGAATGGGGAGTTCTTGTTTAGTGGGTATGGAGTTTCTGTTTAGGATAATGAGAAAATTCTGGAAATCACAGTGATGGTTACATAACATGGTGAATGTACTCAATGCCGCAGAATCGTACATTGTAAAATGGTTCCATCCGATGGTATGTAGATTTTCCCACAATTTTTTTTAAAAAGGTAAACCATCCCAACCCCTTGAAATAACAATGAAATGAAAATCCTTTCCAAGAAAAAAAGAGTGCATCCTAAGGAAAAAGACTAATAAAGAATTGATAGCTGGTAGACAATGGGAGGAAAGAAATCTACATTTCACAGGAGGGCTCCTATGGGCAGGAGACAGCACTTGGCCGGTCTACTCTGCAGACACCTATCAAGGCCCTAGTCATATATATATTCATCTAACAAGGCCCTATTCAGCCAAAAGTTTTTCAAGTGGCCGAGTCCCTTTTTCTCTGTCCTCCTGTCCCCTTCCTCCCCCTCCTAGACTATTTAGAGCCCTACCCGGTCATTTTCCTTCTTTTAAATTGGCAACCGCCCACGTTGGATAAACAAGATACACAGGAACCGAGAGGGTGGTGAGGCGGAAGCACATTTCAGAGCAAAGAAAACAAATAGCCAGTGAAGCAGAAGAAACCACAATTTGACTTAGACAAGTTCAGCTCTGGAAAGAAGTGTCAGACGAGTCAATTATTTCCAGATCCCTACATGCCAGGGATGGAGAAAGCCAACCATACCATTTGTCGGAGTGAGTTCCTATGGGGTGGAGTCCAAGTCAAAGGGATGGATGGAGAGAAACAAGAAGGAGAGTTAAGGTCCCTTTTCATTAAGTTGTCACTGAGAAGGCCAAGTCTGTAATAAAGCTTGTTGGGTACTGATTAGACGCTGTGGATTTGGGCAGGAGAGGAAAAAGGATAAAATAGCAGTCGTGACATGACACCTTCTCTCCCCGACTCTCACTGGGGCAAAGCAGGAGGATGTGGACCACACCAAGCACAGAGGCCACAAAACCACACGGCCACACACAGACAGGTTCTCGTGGGCTGCTCAGGTCTGAGCATCTCAGGAAGGCGAGCGAAGCAGCAGGAGCAAAGACGGATCCCAGGGAGGTGAACAAGCATTCTCAGGCATCGGGAGATACACCTGGACAGAATTTACCCTTCCATGAGCTCTTTACGGAGCCATGAGCACAAAGACAACTCAGAGCCTTAAAAAAAAAAATCAGCTGTGGTTTACTGTAGATGGAATTGAGTAGGGTCCTGCTTTTCGGATTAACAGAGCTGCAGGATGAACCGGATGAATTGTTCTTTAATTCCTACCTGTCCTTTCAGCAGGTAGCAATATAAACACGCAGTTCTTTCTATTGCGTGGAGTCCAAATGTGGGCTGCACATTCAGGCAATGCTATTTTTAACATAGGCCAACTTTGCTGATCGGAAGTCCACTGCCTGCTTATCAGTGCCTTTGAAACGTCGACTGTGTGGAATACTGTGAACAGCGGTGCAGGGAAGGTGACCAGAGAAAGAGAACACAGATCATGCAAATTTTGAACAGTGTGAATACACTCCCAGAATATCAGTTATGACAAAAGATAATCCACGAAAGGGGCACCAAGGCACTGAGTGATTGGGGAAGATATTTAGGTGGAAAACAATCATGGGACTTTTCTGGAGAAGCAAGCTGCTAAAATTGTGAACTTTATTAAAACAGAGAACCTAAGGTTAACTGCAATTGATCTGAAACAAGCATATTTTTGTTACTTCAGAACAAAGGAACAACAAAGCCCTCAGCAGATCAGTCACATTTTCTTCCTTCTGGACTTTGCTCCTTTCAGGTCAAACTCTGTTTATGGCTTTTACTATGGAATGATGACTGGCTGTGTTCAAATGAAGTAGTTTATTTCTACTACGTGCCTTACATGTTGTCAAAATGAACAAAAATGAGCCCCAACCACCACCACCCCCCAACACACACACACACACATACTCAAATTCTTTGGGTACAGTTTTTGCATATGAAAATGACCTTGGTTACAGGACACCCATCATGATGAATTTTCCTTTTATTTTTATTTATTTATTTTTGAATTTTCCTTTTTTGACGTCTTTTTGCTTTGCATCTCCGTTAAGTGGGGAGTTGGACTGGATAATCTCCGAGGCTCTTTTCAACCCTGGAGTCCCTCGAGTCTAGGCAGGAGGTGGGATCTTGGGCTATGAAATGGGGAGCTCTGACAAAGAGCAGAGAGGCCGGGCCGCCCAAACCCCGACCCGATGCCACCACCTGGGAGAGCCCGCACTGGCAAAGTCACAGCGGTCCCTCTGGCCAATGGGAGTGCTAGTGGTGCAGGTGGGGCACGTCTGGGGTTTTCTCAATTGTCCATAAAATGTTCTGCAAACAGGACTTCAGGACACATTGCTACCACCCTCCGCCATCCCCCTTCTGACCAGATTGTTGGCCCTGAGGCTCTCCCGGAGAGAGATTCTGTAGCAGTCACCATCTGTGCGCTGGTTTCTCAGCTGTAAACCTGGAATAATAATAACATTGACCTATCTCCCCCATAGTGCTTCGGGGATTGACTAATGAAGCCCCATAAACGCCTTGCAAACTAGACAATAGAACTCTTGGCCTATCTGTCCGGAAGAATTCACACCATCGCCTCAGCCTGACTCGAGGGTGATGCCGCAGCTCTTGTCACTCTCTGCTGGGGTTTTGTCACAGTCGGACAAAGGGCTCTGGGGTCAAAGAGCAGCTTAAACCACACACCCAATATCTTGCTAGGAGGAATTCCTGCGAACTCGCTTAGCTGAGGATCATTGCCAAATGCTCTGAATCACTTCCTTTCCTCCTCCAGACTGGCTTTTTCTTGATTTCTGCTCCTGGATGAGAGGGGCGTGTGTGGGCATGGGAGCGGGGCCGTTCCTGTGCCCTAGGCTTGCACTGCCAGGTGACACGGGAGTTCTACTGCTTTCACAGGGACCCGAGTAGGGATTCCCTGCAAAGCTTCCTCTTCCTTGTCCCTCTTTCCTAATCCTCCGTCAGATTTCACTCTGATATCCAACAGCTTGAGGGCTACCCCTGCCTGGCTTGCATTTCCACGCAGATGAAGCTGAGGACACCAGCGTGGCCCAGGGCCCTCCACAGATAAAATCAGGCAGGGCCATGCTGGGATTAAAAGCTGCTATAATTTAGGGACCCCTGGGTGGCTCAGTGGGTTAAAGCCTCTGCCTTCAGCTCAGGCCATGATCTCAAGGTCCCAGGATAGAGGCCCCGCATTGGGCTCTCTGCTCAGCAGGGAGCCTGCTTCCCTCTCTCTCTCTGCCTGCCTCTCTGCCTACTTGTGATCTCTCTGTCAAATAAATAAATAAATAAAATCTTAAAAAAAAAAAAAAGCTGCTATAGTTTAAAAAAAAAAGGAGCTGCTATGGTTTCAGTGAAAACAGCTCTGTGCAAACATCTGGGCCTTCCGCAGATGGTTTAGTAATCCATACATATCATTGCCAATGAGCTCTTTGCAAAATCCTTTTAAAGTATATCAGATGTGACAGGTTTCCAGAAGCTGGGATCCTGGGTTTAATGTGCTGACATTCAGAAGAGCCAACAGCATTCCTGATCACTCACCAAGCTCCTTTTGAGTGACTTTGGGATGCAATTATTAAAAGGTCTGGATTTTTCTTTAAATCAGACCTGACAGAGATAAAATAATATAATAATAATAATACAACTGTAAAAAGGAATAAATGAACTGGATGAGGAAAACATGACTGTTATTTAAAATGGTAATTTAGGGCGCCTGGATGGCTCAGTTGGTTAAGCGTCTGCCTTTGGCTCAGGTCATGATCCTGGGTTCCTGGGATCCAGTCCCATGTTGGGCTCCCTGCTCAGCAGGGAGCCAACTTCTCCCTCTGCCTGCCGCTCCCCCACCCGTGTGTTCTTTCTCTCTCTCTCCCTGTCAAATATATAAAAATCTTTAAAAATAAATAAAAATTAAAAATAAAATGGTAATTTAACCTTTAATTTAGGTCAAAGAAAACCAGCAAAGGCAATTAAATGAGGGCTTACATTGTTATCTCTCTAGGACACCAGGGTCACACAACTAGGACTATGAACCTGTTTTGTGCCTAACACAAGTTGACTTGCACTCTGAATGAATGAAATGCAAACTAGAAGAAACACTGAATAGATATTTATTGTAATTAACATCTAAACCTCCCAAATCCTCTCAGTTTTCCATTATCCTTTCATTCAATATCCACTGAATACCTAATATTTGCCATCATGACAGCCCCTGGAAATACCAAGAAGAACGTCTATGGTCAGGGGCGCCTGGGTGGCTCAGTCATTAAGCACCTGCCTTCGGCTCAGGTCATGATCCCAGGGTCCTGAGATCGAGCCCCACATCTGGCACAGCGGGAAGCTTGTTTCTCCCTCTCTCACTCCCCCTGCTTGTGTTCCCTCTCTTGCTATGTCTCTCTCTGCCAATAAGTAAATAAATAAAAATCTTTTAAAAAAAGAACATCCACGGTCTATGTCACGAAGAAGTTAGCAGTTTATGAAAAGCAACACCTGTGCAATAAGGATCGTTCATAAATATAAGTTCTCGTTCTCTAAATTGTTTAGAGCATTACACTAATATAAATAAATCTTGCTACAGATAACTAAGCTTAGGAATCAGAGCTATATTATCATTTTTTTAAAATTTAAGTCTTTTGATAATTCACCATGAGAAAGGCACACTCTTTAAATCCAGAAATGGTCAAGGATACTGCTTCTCAGGTGCCTGGGTGGCTCAGTTGGTTAAGCGACTGCCTTCAGCTCAGGTCATGATCCTGGAGTTCTGGGATCGAATCCTGCATTGGACTCCTAGCTCCACAGGGAGTCTGCTTCTCCCTCCGACTTCTCCCCTCTCATGTTCTCTCTCACCCTCTCTCTCTCTCTCTCAAAAAACTAAATAATATCTTAAAAAAAAAAAAAAAAGAATACTTCCTCTCTATTTTCTCCTCTGTCTCTATTGGGACTCACAGACGACCATGGAAAGAACTAAACTTGATTAAAAAGCTAACAAAACTCATTAACTACTTATTGAACAAATTCATGACCTTGGCCACATTAGCAAGGCACTCAATCTAACTAGTAAATATAAAGAAGCGAAAAGAAGCAATGCTACTTACCAGGATCATTTGCCCAATGCCATACAACTAAGAAATAATAGACTGAACACGCTCATATACATTATAAAGGAGTATACATTGATACAACTTCTCTGGAGGATAATTTGGCAGTTTCCATTACACATTTAGGCACAACTTTGGGTCCAGTAATTACACTTCTAGGAAGTTCTCCAACAAATATATGCAAGCATATTTGCAAAAACACATATACAAGGCTGTTCAAAAAAAAAAATAAAACCAAAACCTAGAAATCTAAATATCCATCAATAAATGGCTGGTCAAAGCAATTATTCTATCTCCATACAGTGGAATTCCATGAAACCATTTTAAAAAAACATACTAGATCTGGATATAATGATGTCGATCAGCCCGCATGATACACTATCAAGTGAAAAAAACAAAAACAAGGTACAGATCATATTGAATAAAATGGTACTGTTTGAAATTTTTAAAGGGGGATTAAAAGGATTTTGTAAAGAGCTTAAATATATTATATATAAATAAGCATACATGTATGTGCATATATAAAACACATTATGCATACATGCTCAAATTTACATAGAAAAATGCAAAGTGGTTGCTTTGAACTTAGGTCAAGAATGAAAAAAACCAACTCTTCCCTATATCCCTTTGCTATGGTAATACTTGATTTTTTTTTTTTCAGATTTTAAAATAATTAAAAGGAAAAAAAAAATGACCTGGAAAGATTTTGCACGTGTCCTCTCAATTCAATGGCTTCTTGTGTTCATCCAGAGTTACCACGTTCAGCAGTATTTAAGTACCTCGAGAAGACTCCAAGCTATCTGAAGGCAGGGACTATTTGCTCATCATCTTGACCTTCCGTGGGCAAATTAACTTCCGTAAAGCTGTTGCCTCAACGGCATATGAAGATATACTGGTAGCTGGCATTTATCACGTGATGACCGTGGGTCCTGTGCTTTTAACATGGATTGTACCATCTTATCCCGAAACAATCGTGTCTAATAAACATTGCTATTCCATTTTTTTTTGTTTTGTTTTTTAAATATTTTATTTATTTATTTGACAGAGAGAGATCCCAAGCAGGCAGAGAGGCAGGCAGAGAGAGAGGGGGAAGCAGGCTCCCTGCCGAGCAGAGAGCCCGATGTAAGGCTCGATCCCAGGACCCTGAGATCATGACCTGAGCCAAAGGCAGAAGCTTTAACCCACTGAGCCACCCAGGCGCTCCTGCTTTCCATTTTGTAGATTAGAAAAGAGACAGATCACTAAAGTAGTAAGTGGAGGGCCCAGATTTGTTTATTCCCAGGGCCCATGTACTTAAACTGTTGCATAAAAAGTGAGAAAGTGTAGGGAAAATACTTGGCAAGGTCTGGCTCTTCAGGAAGTGCATAGGAAATGTTAGATATTATCACTGATGCAGTTTCTTCCCTGGCAGGAAACTCTTCCAGCCATTAAAAACATGCACCCAATTGAACTAAAACAAGGTGGCTTTGTCCTGAAAGCACTGTGGCCGGCCATCTTAGCAAGGCCACGGTCACGAGCGATGCACAGCCAGTACAGGAGCCCCAACACGTGGAAGAGCAGCTCACATCTCTTCGGCCGGGTGTGGATTGCCATGGGAAGTCATTAGAGAAAGTACTGGATGCAGGTTATGTGTTTTCCCCTTGGGATACAAGGGTTTGACTGCTATTAATAACAGATGTGGCCAGCCAATTACAGAGTGCAGATCGGTAATCACATCTTGCATTTTTAAGGCTTAATCTGATCACCTCTGGGGTCAAGGAATTACTAGTTATCGTAATGGTTAAAGTCTGTTTGTGGCACGACTTATGGACCAAAGTTGAAGCCTTGGAGGTCTGAAGTGGGGTTTATCATGCACGAGTGTGCATGAATGTGTGTGCGTCTTTGTGATTTATTTTTTTGTGCACGTATAAGCTGTTCCAAAGCTCAGCCTTGTCACCCCAGCTCCGTCTCGAGTTTACCTAGTAGATGTTTCTCTTGGGAAAATGGGAAGCCAAGAGGCCTCGATTCTGCCTTCAGTTCTGCAACTATTTCCTTTGCGATTCCTAGGCTTTAGCTCATTTGTGAAATTAAGGCAGTCTCCCAATGTTTACTTCTTGGTCTCCTCCGCACAACTGTGAGCTCCCTGAAGGCAGAAGCTCTTGTATCAATCACTGAACTCTCAGTGTTGAAAATAGTGCCTGGCATACAGTAGACACTCAATAAACACTGAACAAATGACTCTCTGCGTTTCCTTCCAGTGATGATGTGGCATGATTCCGCGAAATCATAATCTAGTGCATTGAGTGGATTCCAACGTTGGCTGTCAGCTCTCTTATTTTTCTCTGCCTACTGTTGAGACACCTTCGTGAACAGTTGCACCAGAATATAACATGTATAAAAGGAGACGATGTTGAGATCTGCCAAATTTTTCTCTTCTCTGGCAGTACTGGGAATGATTTGTATGAAGAAGAAACTGGAAGTATTGATTTGAAGAGTTGGTGATGGGCTGGCCTTATTCAAGGTGTGTCTGCCAGTGGTCTCCATCCGTGACTGAGAAATGGGTACCCACAACACTCGTCACCAGGGCCTCTAGACTCAGTCCCCCTTGGTGAGAAAAGACCACTGGCTAACAATGTCTGAAGGCTTCAAATGACATGACACTCATTCTAGATTTGGAAGGGGAAATGACCAAGCGAGACCTAGTTTTTTGGTCTGTTTTCATGTACATGAGTCAGGGTTCTTGGATGTCAACACTACAAGTACACTCTGCCCACTGGAAGCAGAAGAGGAGTTTACGAATTTCAGGTACCACAAAGCAAACGGGCTCAACCACCCCCCACACCCTCTCTACCACCCCCCTCTATCCACTGCTGAATACTGCTTGCCTCTGGGACACCCCACCACGAGGGGGAACATTAACTTGTCCTTTTGTTTCTGTACTGCTTATTCAAGATTCAAAGTTCCAAAGGGGGCAGATGATTGGCCAAGCTGGGCCACACACCCCCCATCGAAGTTCAGGCATACCTCAGAGATCCCACAGGTTTGGTTCCAGACCCCTACAATAAAATAAATGTCACAACAAAGCAAGTCAAATGAGCTTTTTTGTCTCCCACTGCATACAAAAGTTATGTTTACACGATACTGTAGTCTATGAAGTGTGCCACAGCATTCCGTCTAAAAAAAAAAAATGTACAGACCTTACTTTAAGAATACTTTACGGCTAAAAAATGCTAACCATCACGTGAGCTTTCAGGGAGTTGTACACAACAATCACAGATAACCCTAATAGATAAAATAATGGAAAAGTCTGAGTATTGCAAAAATTGCCAGGCTGCAACACAGAGACATGAAATAAGCAAATGCTGTTGGAAAAAAAGGCACCTGTAGACTGGCTCAATGCAGGGTGCCCACAAACCTTCAATATGTAAAAAACATAATATGTGCAAAGCACGATAAAGCAAAGAACAATAAAACAAGGTATGCTATATCTGTCCCATTGCACTCCCACAGTGGAAAGGAAGGTCCTAACTCACACAGTGGGGGAGTCCCCGAAATAAAAAAATGCGTGCTGGTCAGCCACAGAAAAATGACAGGGATCTACTACATCACAACTCAGTTGTGTAGCATCTGTACACTTTGATAATCCATCATTTGTAAAGATGGATAAAACCCAGAGTGTATAGTCACACACCCAGTACCCTAAGTGGGGCAGACTCATGATGAATGGACGTAGGGCTTGTGACGATTCTTGCTCTAAAGGTTGAAAAAATGACCAGTCAAGATTAAATTTGAATCATTGAGCAGCTCCCTGCTACTTTACCCAGGGCAATTTCAGAGGTTGCGGTTGAGCATGCTACCAAGTATGTTATAAAATTCCTGCTTCCAGCACAAATCAACCGAAGGGAACTTGCATCTCCTGATCAAGTTTCCATTCCTCCCCTAGAGTCCTCACACCTCCACAAAGCAAGATGGCCCCAGGCCTCGCTCCTTCTTAGCCCCGTGGTTACTCCGGGACTCCCCAGGGACACGGCTTCAGACCTTGGCCCCAGCTTCCCTGCAGAAAGGCCTCTGGGATGAACCCGCTCAACTTCTAGCTTATGTCAGGCGGAAGGCTGAGTAGACGAAGGGACCGAATCCAAGGCGGAAGGGAAAAGCTCTCTTAGCGAATAATCCTGATGCTCAAAACAAGGACCAAGATCTGCGTATGGATAAGCAGAAATGCATTACAAGTAGATGCGATGACATTGTCAATAAAGTAAGAGAGCAGAGTAAGTGGCAGCAAGGTTTGTAGAGTACGATTGTTTGCTTTTAGAAAGGAAATATATCGGCGGGTATATGTATGAATAAAGAATACTGGAAGGGTAACCTAGGTCCCGTGGGAATTAGTGAGAAAGGCAAAGAAAAACCTTTAGGTTTCACTGTATATCCTCTTTCTGTTTGCATGTCGACTGTGAGTACGCAGGCTACTTGTAACTAAAACGAACAAATTTAAAATGGTGTAAAAGCAAAGCATAACAAGAGAAAGGGGTAAAATTAGACACGATCAGGCAGGAATCAGGGGTCAAGAATTTTTTTTTCCCCAAACAGGGGGCTCACCTGAGCCTGTGGGAAGGCAGGCTTCTCTCTGTTAAGAACAGTCTCTGCTGACAGGCCCAAAGGGACAATCAACCCTGGATCTTTTCTTTGCCATTCCTCAGAGCCAGACCTCTACTCAGCTCAGGTAGAAGGAACCTACCTTCTACCTCCTCCCCAGGCATCTGGGCAAGACCTGAGACCAGTGACTCAGGAAGAGGCACTTTCTGGGCCTCAGAAGGCTCAGCTCACGTCCCCGAGGCAGGGTGGCCCTCTCTCTTGTCCCCACCGGAAGAGTCCATTTTACTAAAAACACAAGTTTTTTTAATCATGGGCCTGCTGGGTTTGTCATCCCGCAATAACTGTGGTGATGTTGGTGGAAACTAGTTTGGAAACTTAACTAACCTTTCGAGTAGAACAAGTAATGACCCAGACCTAAGTAAATGTCGCTGTGTAGGTTCTGTCTTCCTCTGGGTTACCAAAAGCAGCCCCCACACCGACTCTATCAGAGCTTAAAAAGATAGCTTACAGGGAGGAGGCTGAGGATGAGTTTGATAAAGAGCCCTTAAAAGGCAGAAGGAACGCTCTCTAGATTCCTACTGACATCGGGAAATTCTATCCACACAGAACCCCATAGACGCGGACAAGGGAAGGACCGGGGTGTGGGAGCCGGGGGAAGTCAAACCCCCAGGGCTTCCCCACCGTTTCCCACCGCCCCAGATCTCCTAGGCTGATGTTAACCTTTTTCTTCTCAACTCCTCTGAGCTACTAAGGGCTCACTTCAAGTCATGCAACGCAAGGAAAAGTGAGGGACTGAAACCCTTTCCCCCCTTGCCAGGGAAGAAGCGTTCTGTAGGGTCCTGCCACCAGGGTCTGTGAGGAGCACACAGTCCAGTTTTTATCCCTCAAGTGCAAGGAAACGCCCAGTTCACATCCCTCCGGACCAGGATGGCTGGAGGAGGTTCCAACTGCCCCAGGCGGGTGGGGAGCGGAAGCCCGTCCAAGCCGCCCAGCTTAGAGTAGTGCCCGCCTGATCCGGCTGGGCTGCAGCCTGCGACCTTCCTCCACCTTTCACTCAGATGTGTGGCTGGCAGCCCTCCACGTGACCCCCTCGGCGGCCCGGGCGAGATGACCCACCCAACTCCAGCCTCACACGCACTCGTCCCCATCCTCCGGATGTTCCAGCCCTTTCTGCAGTACTTAAGAAAGGTCCTGCAGTGGGCTTCCCTCCAGCAGGGCCCTTCCCCAGACACCCGAAGGGGAGGTTCTTTGGACTGTCCCCCAAGAGCATGGCTTCTGCTTGTCTTTCGAGGACCCCCCACACCCGCCAGCCGCCGCCTCCAGTGCAGCTCTCGGCCAGGGGTCAGCGGTGCGGGGCAGACCGCCCGACCTGGCGTAGAGCGCGGCCGCCCCGGTCCGGGCCCAGGGCCTCGGTGGGTCCCCGGCCCCCGAGCCCCGGAGCAGTGGCGCCCCCGCCCCTATGAGCGCACAAAGCCGGGGGGCCGCCGGAACCCCGGGCCCCGCCGCGTTCGGCCGCTGGGTCCCGACCCGGCGGCAGGGGCCCGGGCCGAGCGGCTCCGCGTGCGGCGCTCCGGCCGCCTAGTGCGGGGAGGACGCGCGGCAGCGCCAGCCTCGGGGCCGCGCTGGTTAGGTAGCAGGGGGGACCGGAAGGATGGCGAGGAAGTAGGAGAGGGTTTCCTGAGATGAAAGATTACTTCCGTCCGGGCTCTGGCCTCTCTCTGGAGCCGGCTCGCTGGGGGCAGGGGAGCGGGGTGCGCGGGGCTCGGGGGCCGCGCCTTGCCACCTGCAGCGCCCGCAGCGGGCGGGACGCGCGCGGCCCTGTCGGGGGGCTAACGCGGGGGGGTTCTTGCAGGTGGGACTCGAGAGCATTTCGTAGCGCCCAAGCCATGGTGGCCAAACAGCGGATCCGGATGGCCAACGAGAAGCACAGCAAAAACATCACCCAGAGGGGGAACGTAGCCAAAACCCTGGTAAGGCGGGGGCGGCGCCGACCGGGTCGAGCGGGGCAGGGCGGGCTGGGGTGGGGCGGGGCGGGGTCGGCGGGCGGGTGGCGGGCGCAGGGCCTCCCTGCTCCCCGTTCCCCGCTTCCCGCTCCCCGCTCCCCGGCCCGCCCCTCACGCAGGGGCCCGCAGCGTGGGCCCTGAGAGCCGGGCTCTGGGAGGCGAGGACCTCGCGGTGTTCTCGCGGGCGGCGAGGGCCGGGTGGTGGTGGACCCCGTGGGGAGTGGCTGCTGGGACGACCACCGAGGCGCTCAAGAGCCTCCCCAGGAGAGAATGGGGCCTTTGTCTCTGGGAAAAACTGAAAGTCACATCCTTAAGTAACAGTTAAACCAACTGCGCGACACGGGACCCGGAACCTAGTAGGTGCTAGAACGTTTGGTGAATGAATGAATGAATGAATGAATGAATGGAGGACGCTTTCCATCACCTCTTTCCAGGCTTTGACCCCTGCCCTCCACCCTTAACGGACACCCACCAGGATAAGGTTTTCTCTCCACCCCTTTGTAATGGGACTGTATAAGTTGGAAGGGCTCAGAGTGCGAAATGAGGTTCACACCCGTGTTTCCCTCCATCCTCCTCTCTCTTTGCCTCTTCCCTAGTGAGGCCTCTCACCACCGAGCTGAAGTTTAAATGCAGCGTTACTCTTGTTCACCCTGTGAGCTTTGGCTCATCCTGATGGTGTGATCTAGAACTTGGAGACTAGACTAAAGGTTTTATCACTGGACTCCAAAGTAAAATCTGGGCCTTACGCACAAGGGTTTCTTTTAGCAGAGCAGAATATCTTCAAGAGAAAATGCCAGGCTCGTGATTTTGGACACTCAGAGACATGCCTGGAATGAGTTGTTGGGCAGTGTTGGTCTCCAAGTCTGTGTGCCAAGGCGCCTGGAATCTATTATCCTAGACACTTAAGCAAAGTCCATCTGAAGCTTGGGGTTTGGCCGGAAAAGCTTGCAGACCTGATGAGGCAACTCCTTTTAGCCAAAGAAATGATGCTAGTGTGTAACTGAGCGAAAAGCTAGAACTACAATAATCACAGCAGAATTCCTACAAAACCAAGCAGTATTATGGCAGAGCAACCTCAGAATCAAACTCAGTTCTGCCCAGAGCTTGACACACAGCTCCAGACTTAAGGTATGCTTGAAATTCTCTCTTTGGGTGTTAGATCATTTAGCTGTGACTGAGCAGTAAAATGAGAATATACCATTGGGTCAAAAACACTTTTCACCTAGATCTATATTCCCTGTTTTTACTCCAAAAAACCCCCAAAAAACAAAAAAACAAAAATCAAACCTTGCTTTCCAAATTGACCTTGAAAAACAAATTTTAATTGATGTCAAATCACCGAGGGTTTTATATCCCTAGGAGATCACTTTGTCCTAGATACCATACAGATTAGCTGATGTGCTGAAAAATCTCTGGTAGGGTGGTTCTTTTTAATGAACTAAGAAACAAAGAACTAAGAAAGTTATTAACTGAAGGTTGACGAGTATGGCCCCGCAAAAGTAGCAACTCGGGAACTGATTTGCAAAGCCAATGTATCCATTAGGCTTGGTAAACTCAACATTTGCCACCAAGACGTGTCAAGAAGGTGTTTGAGACCTGGGGGAAGAGAAAGTTCCTGTCTTCAAAATAAGAAAATTTAAAATTGGAGGATAACATTTAAATACCTAGAAAATGTACTTACCCCCCTTTCCACTCAACTAAACTAAACAGAGCTACATTCCAATTTCTATAATCTATGATGTGAGTGAATTTTAATAGGATCCCATTGACCGTGGAGTGGGCCCTTCAAGTGTCTGGCATCCATGGGGGTGTCCAAACGTCCCTATTACATTTGTAATGAAAGTTTTCCAAACCAACCCACCATCTCTGTTTATCTTCAGGTGGTTAGAAGGGCTCTTTGGTTGCCTTAATTATAAATGAACTAGCATCCCCAAACAAATATGAAATTTTCTTTCAAAAGGAAATACTCTAAACCCTAAATCTCATTTTCCTAATTACAGGTCAAACACAATTATACTTTGAAAGAAGTAACTTGCAAGGGATAACCTGTTCAGGGTGTGACTGGGAGCATGTGAACAGATTCTAACTGAAAATTCAGAATAATCATTCAGAAATAAACCCCTTCAGTTGTATGTAGATGCTTCAGTACTGCCTTAGCTAATAGATATGGGGTGAATATTATTCTCCCAGATAGCAGATAAATCCAAGAAACAAAGAAATAGGATAATCATTTTGTGATAACACAATAGTAACTTCTTCAGAACGAAGCGGGATTTAAATTTCAGAATTCAGAGTTACCCTGCTGGTATATAATCACAGGGAAGGGCAGCTCCTGACCTTCCAAAGCCTCAGGAAATTGCAAACTCCTGTTTGAAATGAACCATGTCATTTGTAGGATTCTACTGCTTTTCTGACCTTTCCCAGCGATAGATTCAGCCTTAGGTGCATTGCCCCAATGGGATTGTGCTGGGTACTGCTTCCAAAAAAGAGGAACTCGAAGCTCTCAGAAAAAGGATATATTGCTGTTCTTGAGCTCTGCAAGTCCCGCAAATAATATTGATTCCCTGGAAAACGGCATCCCACAGATTTCTGTGTTGTATAGCCCAAGCTCTGCATGTTGATAATTTGTGTTTTTCTGCAAAGGAATAATAATGGACTCCATTTGGTATCCGCGCTAAACCAGTAATTCATTGACAGGCTCCCAAATTCACTTGTTGGCTTTGCTGGAGATAGAGCTCAGTGAACGTTTTATATAGTGTCGGTGGAATGACGGCAGCAGAGCTGTGGTCTGGTCAACTATGACAGATTGTTAGGGCATTAGTGAAAGGTGGTGGGGAGGGGTTAAGTGCCACATTCCCGTTCAGGTAACTTTAGTTAATATCTCCATTATTTACTTGATCTGCCCTTGATCTTGATCTGGTGTTAAGGGCCAAAGAACGATACAGTAACAACTCTGGATAAAGTTATGCAACTGTGTAAGACTGATTTTTGTCCTTGTCTGGTCAAGAGCAGCTACCATTCCCTTGGAGCGTGTTTCGTTCCTGCAAGAGCGACGCTAGGTACAAGCTTGTCAAGGACACGAACTAAGGGGTTTTCATCTTTTAGAGCCCACCTGCCATTAGCACTTTAACCTATGCTTCTCTAGTGAGGCAGGGACGACCCTATCACCAGTTAGGAAATATTTATAAAAAAATGACAATATCCTTCCTAGACCCTGTCTCTACTCTACTTGACCTATGAAATTGTATTTAATGAAGTTCATTCGATGCACACTCCTTCAGCACCTGCTATGTTTAAGTCCTGGGCCAGGCACTGCTGTGCATTGCAACAGGGAGGAGACCCAGTGGCTGCCCTCGTGAGCCCACGGTCTGGTGGAGAGAGGACAGTACATACATGATCACGAGACTAAATACATACAAACTGTGATAGACACTGGCAAGAAAAGCTGCACGGCGATATGTAAGTGGTCAGTTGTGGGCACTTGGGGTAGAGGACGCCCTCTCAGAACGTAACAGGTAAGCTGAGAACCAAAGGACCATCACCTTATGGGTAATAAAATGAGTTCTCTGACTTATATTGGCGATAGATTGTTTTTGGCTCACCCATGTGAGGAAACATTAGTGAGCTCTTCAATTTTTTCACTCCAACTTCTCCCTTTTTATTTGAGAAATTCATCACCTTTTTTTTTTTTTGGATGCTTCTCCCCAAAAATAGTTTTTCCATTGACTGATTTGATTTTAAGGACCAAGCCCTGCCTGCCAAGAGACTGAGAGGGGTTGTGGAGGGTGGGTCTTATTATGTCTGTGTTGTTGGTTGGAGGGGAGCAGGAGCCATGCAGGGCTCTGGGCTCGTGTGGGCACCGTGGTGCCCTTCTGCTCTCCAGGGAAAGCGGAGATTTCACCAAAGAGAAAGCTTCCCTGAGGTTCTGGAGCTTTATTACAAAATGCTGCTTCCTTTGCATATCCACTCACGGTTGCCGGGGTGCTTCTGCCATTCCAAGGATTTCCACGGCACTGACCTGCCAATTTTTTCTGGCACACAGAAGGTTCTGAGAAAATGGCTGTTCTGTGACCTTACTTGGAATCCACAGTTGCGGGGAATTAAAGATGACTCTATTAATGGAAAACACCCAGGTTCTCTAATGGGGCAGACCTAAATCCCAGCCCTTGCTCAAGTTCACAGACGTCGGGGGTCCATTTCCCAACTGCAAATTGGAGATAATAATACGCCTTGCACCGCATTGTGGGTGGGGGCAGTAGGGGTTGTAGATTGCCTGAGCGAGAGCCTGGCATAGAGCGTGCCTTCCACACATGGAAGCAATTTACCGTAGCATCGCTTGGGGCTCCCGCATCACTGTATTGGTTTGTATTTTATTTACCCCATCTGTCCCCGAAATTTTTAAGCCCACCAAGTTCACTGAGTTACAGGAATATAAATAAGGTCACAATGAATCTTTTCATACCTATCTGGACCCTTAACAATTGAATTTCTTCATCTACGTCTGCCCACTGGCATTGAGATTGGATCCGTCTCACTCAACGTGAGTAGTCTCAGCCTTTAGCAGTGTCTAGTAACATCCCACAAACGTTTCGTGAATCAACGAACCTAACCTTACTTTCCCCATTCCCTTTCAGAGGCCACAAGAAGAGAAATACCCTGTGGGACCATGGCTGTTGGCACTGTTTGTTTTTGTTGTCTGTGGCTCAGGTATGGATTTTTCGCTGACCTCACGGCCCATGTTCTCCTCTGTCCTTCACAAGCACACTTCACAAGTAAATAGACAAAAAAAGGTATATTGGCCTGGGATTCAAGTTAATCACTGCCTGAAGTCTTCATGTCAGTGGGTTTTGATTTGGTCTCTAGTCCAGCAGAGCAAAAAGAGTAGAGACAGAACTGATATACTATCCAATCATAATCATAAAATGATTACACCGAGCCATTAAGTTGGCTACGAGCACACTAGAGTTCTGTTTAACCTTTGTGTGGAAACATAGCCTAAAAAGGGCAGTTAGAACAGGAGCACCTGTCTGCCCGAGATAGATCCAGATTCCAGGGAAAGGGAGAGGCTTTCTCCTTAACAGGAAATGCCACAGAGCTTCTAAATAGAACTGAGCCTTTGACCCGAGCCTCAGCATACAGGCCCCTCGTACTGGAAGGTGGTAAGTTCAGAAAGCTTTGCTTACACTCACGTGCAAACACACACACACACACACACGCAGGGGAGGCTTGACCAAAGGACCGTGCCTTTGTTTCTAGCTGAATTCTGTTGTTGGGAGTCTTGTAATTCCTGGTCCCCATGGGTTGGGTATCAAAAATAGTGCTAAGTGAGCAGAAGTGAGGTCACTTCTGACAAAGCAGGCCTTCTGAGGTTCCCAAGATCTGTCACTTGAAGAAACAAATCCATACCCCATTCCAGTTGTGACTCGAAGGGATGTGACTCGAAGGGAATCCTTTACCCAACATGGGGATCCCTCATCTTTAACAGAGGTTGCCCAGCCTCTGCTAGAATACTTCTGAGGGTAGAGGGCTCACTTCTTCAAAGAGCCTATCCCATTTCTGTATAGCTCTAATTGTGTTAGCAGCATCTCCCCTCTTTTGAGCTGCACTGTGCTGTCTTCTCAATAGTCCGGGTGTGAACTCCCAAAACCACAGGGCATGGACTCATTGTCTTCTGAACATCTTGAATCTTTGGATATTTGAAAGATGAGTTTAAAGTCTGCAAACTGAGCTCCCCTACTTCTCCCAACCTCGCCTCATAAGATGCGGTTTCTGGATCCTTCTTCTGGATACACTCCATGACTCTCTTAAAATATAGAGCGTTTGCAGCTCCAGAAGTGGGTCTAGAAATGGTGGGACTGCTACAGAGGCAGGATTATCACTGCCCTTGATCCCATCACTCCACTTCTATTAATATGACCCGAGCTTTGGTTTATTTTCAATAATCACAGTACATCCTAGATGCACATAGAGCTAATGACCAGCCCAGTGCCACCAGACTCTTCTTTACAGAAATGTCCTGCAAGCTCCAGAAATGCATCTCCACACCTCCCCCCAATCCAAGTTGTCCCTTATTCCCCATCACACATTGCTTTATTGCACTCATGGCCCTCATCAACGTATGAAGTTATTTTGTTTGCTTACTTATTATCCATTTTCCGCTACTGGGACATAAGCTTAGGGAAGGCAGTGTTTATTGTCCATGAAATCCATAGATTCTTGTAAGGATTTCACACATAGTGCGTGCTCATAGTGGTTGGATGGATTCATGGATGTATGGATGGATGAATAAAGCCAGATATTCCCCAAACTGTAGATATCTAGTTGACTTTTTGAGACCTCATACAAAACTTCGTGAGTATTTCTATTAAAATTTTATTGTTGGTTGTCCATTGTCTCTACAGAGTAGCCACAAAGTCTAGAAACGTAAAACAGACATAATCAATGACTTGTCAATCTTATATTACAATGTACAATTTGGTCAGTGACATTACATGGTATGGTCAGTGTATCACTGTCATTAGCAATGTGTGGTTCAGAGCAGTGCAGAAAATTGCAAGGAATACAGTGCATTGATGCCACATTTCCATCAGCTGCCTGCCTATTCCTCTGTTATGCATCGCCTCAGATGATCTGTCTCTGATTTTCACCCCAAAACCAAACAAACAAAATATGCCTTTAACTTGCCACGCAAATATCAAGAAAAGCAAATCTATATAAAAAAGCAATCTGCATTTTCAGGCTTTATGGCCAACCTGTACATTGTTCGATATTGAACCTTGAGCCTTTTATCTAATCCTCTTTTCTGGCCAGCTTTATAGTCTCTGAAAACCTAGTATTCCTCCAAGTCACTGATAAAGTCTAGACATGGAGAAGCCCATGGAACGTAGTCAGAGAAAACACCCTTCAGGTTGACCTTGAGCCTCTCAGCAAAGCTCCTGCAGACGGTCACCGTGTGGTGGGAGTCCCCTGTGGGCTGGCAGGGCGATGGGCTGTGGGAGCACAGATGCCTCCAGGAGGCGGCAGGCACTGAAGGGGTGCAGATAAGGAAGCCGTCTGTTGTACCTGGGGGCGGGGTGGGGGGAGCTCTGTGATAGCGGAGTGCCCAGCGGGCTTGCCGGGCACGGATAAGGGACTGTCTTCATCTGTTCGGGCCCCCATAACAAAATACCACAGGCTAGGTGGCTCGTAGAGAGCAGACCACATTGCTCACAGTTCTGGAGGTAGGAAGTCAGACTGGGGTGCCCATGTGGCCGGGTGAGGGTCACTTCTCTTTGTATCTTCCTGTGGGATCCTCGCATGGCAGGACGGGGAAGGAGCTCTGCAGGGTGTCTTCCATGAGAGCACTGATCCGCTTCACGAGGCCACCCCCCTCATGACCCAATCACCTCCTGAGTCCCCTAACTTCTACCACCGTCCCGCTGGACACCGGACATTTGGATTCCAATGCAGGAGTGAGTGCAGGAGAGCGCAAACAGCCGGACTAGAGCGGGGACTTCTAAATCACCCTGGGCAGAGGAGAAAGTTTCCCAGGGGTGGGGCCATTTGCACTGAGCATTGCCGGACAAAACAGCTTGAGAAGGTCTTGCCAGGCTCGAGAACGGCCAAGCCGGGGCATAGGGATCCGTGAGCCCCGTCATCCCCAGCCAGGGTTCTCAGGGACTGAAAAGATCCAGGGCCGATGCTGTGCTCTTTTTTGATATCAGGATACACATTAAATGCTTGCACCTTTGGATAGCCTATGCGGGGGAGGAGGGGGGCTTCAGTCGATAAAGTGATTTGGTCTCTTTTTCTCAAACCCATGTTCATTCTCAATACCCATCCTTTTCAAAGGGCTTAAGAACCTTCTCTAAATTACATTTTAATTACAGTCGGTCTGTATAGTGGGAACGGTGTCTTTTCCCCCTGGGTAAATTGGGACATCTGCTGACAGCCATCTTTTGGAGTCCTCCCAGCCTCCATTTGTTTTTCCAGAGATTAAATACATTGGCTCTGTGATTCTTTCTGTGGGTTTGTGCAGGGGCCTGGGATGGGCGCGTACAGGGCGTGGAGTTGCGGAGGATTTTGAGCGGCTGAGAGGACACAGCTCCCCTTCCCCACCCCCCTTCGGACCCTTGCTCTTCCAGGGACCGCTGCTTGAAATCTAAGTCAAGACCGTGTTGGCTTTATGGAAAGCCTAGTCAGGAGCCGGGTCATCTTACTTTCTCTGCGCTCCCTTACCAGGCTACCGTGATGCCTAGGTCATGGGCCTCATCTCTTTTTAAATCGTAACTAGGAATCATCCACTACAACCCCTCCCCCCCTTTTTTTCTTGCTAACTTTAGCTTTTTTTTTTTTTTGCCCCCTGCAAACCTCAGCTCAAGCCGGGCACTGTTCTCCCAGAAATGTGTTCCTCTTCTCGACTTGTCCTTGGTACCGTGCCCTTCCTTCTATCTTCGCACATTTTGTGTTCTTCGCTACCCAAACATGTCATGCGAAGCACAAGAACGCCTTCAGATCTGTCCCTGTTGCCACCTCCCTGGGACGAGCCATGATTCCATTCGTCTTGCAGACCTTCCCATCCCTCCTGAGTTTGTCCTTCTGAGGGTTCCAGGGCCGCTGTGTTCGCTAGAGCGCGTGAAGGAGGGCCACTTCCACCCGGAGCCCAGCCCGTCAGTGCCTCTGCTTCGTGTCCTGAGCCTCCTCGGGGATGCGGTGGTCAGAGCTCCTGGAGCTCTCTGAGTCCACGTGGCTCGTGGTTCATAGTGTGTCTACTTTTGTGCAGGAAACTTAACGAAATCTTGGAAGATTAATGAAGGGTTGGATCATGGATCCGTTTCTCTTGAAAGACTTGCGTTACCTCACTCTGTTAACCCGTTTTTCTAGCAATGATTGGTTGGGCAAAGTGCTCTTTTTAGAAATAGTGTCGGTGTACCTAGGATGGGTAGATATTCGGGTCAGACGAGTCATCGGGAATGCACATCTTATCTGTTTTCTTAGCTAGATTGTGCGACAGGATCTGACTGGGGAAACGTTGGCATTTAAGTATATGCTCTCTTATTGGCCACTCTTACTCCATTTTTAATTTTTTTTTTTTTGTGGAAAAACAAGTTCCCAAACCTCCAAGGGCTTACCGGACCCCTTAGCTATGGGGAGCGATGTGTCACAGGGGAGTCCTGACCCCTTGCTTCTCGGCTTCTTTGCTGTGGCCTTCCTCATTCTCCACACATGCCTTTCATGCCTGCCGTGCTGATAAGAGCAAGATAAGGAAAAGGAAGGGGGAGAGGAGTCAGGAAAGTGGAGAGGGTACAGAGCACAGGCGCCCAGAGACCCCTGGCACGAACACGCACCTGGAGAATGTCACCCCCTCCCCAGGAAACCAGATAAGAGCGGCAGACCTCCTGGGGCTGCCCAGAGCCCAGGCCCCCGGTTGGAAACCCTAATACGTTGTCCCATTGAGCTGCAGTTGGGGGAGGCTCTCCAAATATACCCCTCTTCAGAGTAAGTAGATTTCCACTTTCCATGATTGCAAAAGGACTCTTGGGCAAGACACTTCTTTGAAACCTGACCAATTGGCGGTAAGAGGTTAAGAGGCCTCGGAAAGGGGGGATAGTTCTGGAATGTGCCAGATGTAGGTTCAAAGCCGAGATTCGCTATCAGCTGGACAACCTTGGACGCACGATTTACTCTCTGTATCGATTTCCTTATTGATCAGAGAGGGATGCTAGTGGCCCTCCACCCACAGGAGGCTTGAATCTCGCAGCTTCCCTCAGTGCCCTCCCCGAAGCCCTCTTGGAGAAGGGTGGTGCTATGGATAGGACGGGTATGCCACTGGGGGGCTCAAGGGGGTTCTTGGCTTCCATTTGCCTTTGCTCCTTCCAGGCTCAGCCCCTTGCATCGGTCTTGATCTTTCAGAAAGCAGTAGGCCCTCCCACTCCGCTCGAAGGATGAGTGTCAGCAATTTCAGTGATAACACCCAGCACTCTGTTCCCGTGTGATAAAGCATGGGAATCTTTCAGATCTCCCCACACAGGAAAAGGGAAGCCCCCACGTGCAGAAATCAATGAATAAGGGCTTGTACTTTAAGTTGCACATCAGAAATAAAATGTAAGTTGCATTTCCTTAAAACAACCTGAATGGACCACTGTTTTGCTCTAAGAGTTTTCTTTGTGAGACACAAAAGCTTTGGGAACAGCGTGTTCTTTTGAGACACAGTATTCTCCACATTGGACATCTCAGGCCATGCTGTTCTTTGTTTCGTTTAATTTGGTAACTAACTCTATTGTTAATCCTACCGTATACATTCTGTCAGAAATCTAAAACCCGATTCTCAGAGAGCCAAATCCCTGTTTTGAGTCTCCTCTGAGGGTGATTCCAAATAGGCCAGAAACTTTTCTCGTTCGAGTCTTGGCCCGGGACTTTGTTTGGCACTCGCCTTCCCTTGATTTCCAAGGACCCTGGATGCACACTGAAGCCCAGAGGATTCAGGCGCCTCCCCCACTTAGAGACTTTGCTGCTTTTCTCTCTCCCCGGTTTATAAAAACATTATCTTCCATTTCTACAGGCGGTGGGGCCTCTTTTCAGATAAGCAGCTCCTCCTGGCTGTGCCGGTCCCCGGTGGCAAGACTGCCTCCTTGAGAACCGTGCGATAGCTTCTGAGGAGTGCTTGTTGTTATCGCGAGACTCAGAGACAAGCGTGACCCAGAATGTCTGTCTGAGGCGGCAGAGATGCTGTCGCCCAGATAGGCCAACTGCTATCTCTGGAAGACACTTGCGGTCCTGACGTACTGTCCCCACCACTAATAAAGCTAGTCACCACTGCCTGCAGCCCCGAGCCCGGGCCTCCTGGGTTTTCCTCTCCCCTTTGTCCTCAGCAACTTCAAGAGCTTTACTGGGAAGGCTTTGGAGGCCACAGCCCAGCTCGGGGGTGGGGGGAAGGTTGCTGCAGTTGACCAACCACGTTTGCCCTAAACCAGGAGGTGACAGCAGGGTCCCGGGCTCCTCTTTGCCATCCCTGGCTGAGGCTTTTTCTAACGTTAGGGCCACGGTGCTGACAGGACAACTGTCTTCGGCATTTTCAGCTTTCCTTTTTGACTAGAATGCCTCCTGGATGCGATGAAATTAGGTCTTTTCCTTAACACGTTGGCTGTTCAGACGGTTTGGTTGGTGAGTCAGCATATACACGTATCTTGTGATCCTGAGGCATTATTTACCTTTTCCGAGCCCTGGTGTGAAACTGGACATTGACAGCAGCAGTCGGAGACGGCAGTCTGGCCATACCCTTCCCCGTCCTCGCCCCTCACCGAGGTTTCCAGTGGATTCTCCGGAGGCGTCATCTCATTCCCATGATCCCTTGATTCCCAGGAGGAAACTCTTACGTACCAGCCATGCCCCAGTCCCTCCCTCAGACTATTTCTCCCTCATGTATTCCTAATTTCAATTTTATTCCTCTCGCTCTGGCCAAGCCTGATACTCATTTCCTAATTAGAGATTATGAGAATTTTAATGGCTACGGAAGCCTGGGTATTCTCAAAACTGATGAGCTTATATCCCCCATCAAAGGGAAACCTCTCGGGGAATAGGATTAACCAATGACTTTTCTTCCCTTTGGGTTTTTCTCTATTTCCCAGTTTTGTCAATGAGCACATATTACTTTTATAATCAGAAAAAATTAAGTGTATTTGATGAAGAAAACATCTAGACTAGTGGTTTTTAGCCTTTAAAAAAAAAGAGCAGCTGAACTCTGTTCAAATGTTAGAGGGAAATAAATGAAAGGGTAACTGTTCTGGTTGACTTGTGGGACTTTGTGTGTGTGCACGCATTTGTAAGTGTGTTGTGTGTGTGACTGTTTGTATTCATGTGTGTGTGCATTTGTGAGTGTGTTGTGTGTGTGACTGTGTGTGTGTGATTGTGTGTGTGTGCATTTGTGAGTGTGTATTTGTGTGTGTGATTGTGTGTGTATTTGTGAGTGTGGTGTGTGTGACTGTGTGTGTATTTGTGTGTGATTGTGTGCATATGTGTGCATTTGTGAGTCTGTTGTGTGTGACTGTGTGTATTTGTGTGTGACTGTGTGTGTGTATTTGTGTGTGTGTGTGCATTTGTGAGTGTGTTGTGTGTGTGACTGTTTGTATTCGTGTGTGTGTGCATTTGTGTGTTGTGTGTGTGGCTGTGTGTGTGTGATTGTGTGTGTGTACATTTGTGAGTGTGTATTTGTGTGTGATTGTGTGTGTATTTGTGAGTGTGTTGTGTGTGTGACTGTGTGTATTTGTGTGTGTGATTGTGTGCATATGTGTGTGCATTTGTGAGTGTGGTGTGTGTGACTGTGTGTGTATTTGTGTGTGATTGTGTGTGTGCATTTGTGAGTGTTGTGTGACTGTGTGTGTATATTTGTGTGTGTGTGTGCATTTGTGAGTGTGTTGTGTGTGTGTGTTTGTGTGTTGTGTGTATTTGTGTGTGTGATTGTGTGTGTATTTGTGAGTGTGTTGTGGGTGTGGCTGTGTGTATTTGTGTGATTGTGTGCATATGTGTGTGCATTTGTGAGTGTGTGGTGTGTGACTGTGTGTATTTGTGTGTGTGATTGTGTGTGTGTGCATTTGTGAGTGTGTTGTGTGTGTGACTGTGTGTGTGTGTGTGTGTGTGTGTGTGTGTGTGTAGGGGGTACCTCTTATGTTGCTGGATATTCTGATTTTTTCGTCCCAGGAAGGGAAGAGACATCTGGACCCTCTTTGCCCATCAGCCAGGAAACTGCCTCAGGCCCAGAGCTGGCCTCTCACGACAGAGCTAACGCCTCTCAGCAGAGGGCCTGCTAGGCTAGGCACTGTGAGTAGCCCCACTGTGTCTGGGCAGAGACATTCCCTTTGTCTGTCACTTAACAGACCACACGCTCCTGAATCCTCCAGGGACTCCGCCTGCCGGGGCCTCAGGGGAGGCAGAGGTGAGAGCGTGTCACAGACAGGGCCGTTTTTCAGGACAGCCTCCTCAGAACAGCTGTGAAGAAGTGCTTCCCTGAGATGCTCGTGGCTGGGCCTGAACCCCTCTCGTTCTCCGAGCTTCATGCTCCAGGTGGTCCAACCATCTCCCTTGACATAAGGCCTCTCCATTTCTGGAAGGCCCAGCACCCCCACCTCCCTAGGACTGGTGGCTTTTGTTAAGAACAGTGTGGAGGAGGGAAAGGGCTGAGGCGTGTGTGTGCCGGCTCCGGGGCCAGGCTCCCTGGGTTTGAAACCTCGCTCTGCCACCTACTAGCTGTGTGGCCTCGCCCAACTTCCGCCCATGCTAAGCCTTGGTTCTCCCGTTCTTAAAAGACGTGGGGATGGTTTCTCACTCCCAGGACCTTAGGAGCTTGTTGTTACTGTCATTATGTCAATGACACTTAGTCACACTGACTCCCCACCTCTCAGCCTCCCAGGCAAGGTTCTGACCAAGATTCCGAATGCTCACAGAGAAATAAAGAAAGCATTTGGATCTTTCTAGTAACTTTCTTGGGTTATGGTAAGAAAACGCGTATGGGGATAGGTAGCTCTGAGGTCCAGAGGAAGCTGTGGTAGAGCCAGCCCCCGCACCCCCCCGCCCCGGACAGGTAGGGGACAGGTTTGTCAGCCAGAGGTCGGTGGTGTCACCTCTGCTGGGGCAGCTCGAGCCTCTTCTCTATTTCTAGACTTCTTTATAAACTAGCAGATGAGGGTGAGGAGGACCTCTTAGTACAACTGTTTTGGCTGTCATTTCCTGAGTACTTATTACAACGCAATGCCCTCGTGTATCTTTTTCTTCTCCTCACATAATCCCTACAAAAAAGCTATGGTGCTCATTTTTCCAGATCGTGAAACTGAGGCTTCTTGAGGAAATCAGCCCACATCCCATAGCTGAAGAATGAGGGAGCTGTTTCCCAAACCTGAACTCTGAGCCCATCTACTTCCTATTACCCTGCCTGCCTTCTCTCTCACCGTTTCCCCCCCAAAGTACTACCAAGCAGAAGTTTTCCACCAACCTTGGGCCTTTAGCGTAGAACTGCATATTGAAAACAGCTCCTGTTAAAACATGTCCTACTCTCCCTGCCAGAGGTTCCAGACACACCGCCATCCTGGGTCTGCTCCCAGATGGATCAGACCTTGACCCAGCCTCAGGCTGCTTGCTGACTGGGCCACCAGTCGCCCGATCACCTTACTCTTTTCTAGACCTTTCTCCGGGACAGACTTGAATTCACCACGTCTGCGGGTTGACCAGTAAACACTGGCCTTTCCTGGAAACCTCCAGAACGATCTCAGAACTGTGCCACCCAAAATGGCACCCTCTGAGGCTGACTGGCCAGCAGGAGGCTTGAGGGGCTGAGCAGGCCTGGAGGAGCCCTTCTCTTTCACCACCAGGGGAGGACTGAGGACATTCCTCTGCTCAGGAGCTCCTGCCTCAGGATCTGAGGTGGACACTCTGGAAAAGATGTCTCGTCTGCCACTGGCTTCCACGAGGTGACCTGCGACCTCCCTCATTCTGTGCCACCGTCTGCCCTGTGCCCCATGGAGCATTTGGGTTTGTGTTTGGTCTGCCGCTCAGAAGAGCACTTCTGCTATCTGCCATTTTATTGGGGATAGAGGGCATCCCGTTCTTTGCTAATAATATCACTTCTTTCCACAGTGCCTTTCTGCCCTCACATAACTAGGCACCTCTCTCTCTCTCCCCTCTTCTCTGTCTCTGGAGAAGCTACTGGGAAAGCTAGCAGGAATAGTATCTTGCCTTTGATTCTCTTTGTGCTGACCCTTCCTGAGAGCTTAATGACCCATCTTGCATTGTCTTTTTTCTTGACCTTTCTATTTGTCTCTCACAGAACCTGTCCTTTTTCTTACCAGCTCTTTCTTTTTTTTTAAATGAAAAATAATCAAAATCGTGTCATTTCTAGAGTTGTCTTGTCCTCCTAAGATAAGGATCCTCCTTATTCCTCTGGTCTGTCTCAAGCTCTCTTCTGAGTAACTCTCCTGATCTCGCTTATCATCAACCTTATTTTCAATAAAAGTGGCCTTCTGAAGTTTCCACCTGTCTGGAAGGCAGCTTTCTGGCAGTCTTCTCTCCTCTAGCTGCCTTATGGTTTCCTGGGGGATCCCTTCCTGTCATCCCCGTGTCCTTCTGGCACTCCCAATTAGCTGGGGTAGGTCAGTCCCCAGGGTAAGAGAGGGTTGGGATGACATAGTCCCAAGACTTAAGGAGTTTATGGTCTTCCATGACTTTCCTTCCCCTCCAAAGACCAAACTCTTATGACTTTGGAATTTAAAAGTAGTCATTTGATGTTGACTCTTGGTCCACAAAATAATTGTTTGAAGTTTTTTAATATGTGTGTTCCTCCATGCTCTTTGCAATTATTCACCTTTTGTTCCTCCAATAAGTATTTACTGAGGAACTACTATGTGCCCAGAGCTGAGCTAGGCCAAGAGGTATAGTCAGGAGCAAAATCATCCAAGGTCCCATTGTGCCTGGTTGGCTGAGTTGGTTAAGCATCCAGCTCATGGTTTTGGCTCAGGTCGTGATCTCAGGGTCTGGGGATCGAGCCCCACATCGGGCTCCATGCTCTGTGGGAGTCTACTTAGATATTCTCTTCCCTCTGCAACTATTTCCCTCACTCACATTCTCTCTCTCTCTCTCAAATAAATAAATACATCTTTAAAAAAAAAAATCAAGGTCCTTGCTTTCCTGAAGCTTACAGCCTAGTAGGAAAGTAAGATGAGTTCATCAAGTAGTCATGCTGAAATATGAAATTTTGGCCATGACAGTGTTTGAAGAAGAGACATGTAAGGCTGTGAAAGCATATGATGCAAAAGGTATCCTCTGGGTAAGTGGTTCTCCAGGTGTGGTCCCTGGACCAGCAGCCTCAGCATCACCTATGACCTGGCTAGAAATATACATTCTCGTTTCCCACTCTGGACCCACTGGATTAGAAACTCTGGAGGTGGGGTCCACTTCTATTTTCACATGTTCTCGGGAGACTATTATACACATGCAGGTTTGAGAGTTCTTGATTCTGATGGTCAAAGAAGGCTTCCCTGCAGAAATAACTTCTGGATTAGAAGGGAAAAGTAGGCAATAGGGCAGGGGGGAAGAAGTCTTTCAGACAGAAAGAATGGCATGTGCAAAGGCCCTGTAGTAAGAGCAGAGGGCTTTTGAAAACACAAGGGATTACCCCAAGAGAGAAGAGTAATACAAGATGCATCCGGACAGGTTGATAGGGGCCAGGACATGCAGGTCACGGAGGCCTCATCAAGGATTGGGCAATAGGAAGCTTTTGATGTGCTTTAAACACAGGGATGACACAATCTATTTGTTTTCATTTAGAGAATAATTCTAGCTATAGTGTGAAGCAAGGATTGAAGAAGAGCGAGAGTAGACCAGTTGGAGGGCATCGCAGGGGTCTGGGGAAAGATGGCAGTAATTAGCACTAGGATGGTTTCCAGAGGCACGGAGAGAAAGGTGCATAATCGCAAGATACTTAGATCAAGTCCACGGGACTTTGGCGATCGGTTGGAGGTGTCAAGGAGGACTCTGGTATTTTGGGTTTACACGCAAGACGGAGGATAATGATGCCAAGTCTGGCAATGGGAAGTGATCATGAGAAGTTCCCGTTGCATTTGAAGTTATGTGTAGATCTTATGAGCCATTTATGTGTAGATCTCAATTAGATGGTGGGAGGTGTGGGTCGGGAGCTCTGAGAAGTCGGAGCTGGCAGTACAGTACATAGATGAGTCATCCAAAGCCAAGTGCCAACTCACATTGTGGGCCAGGGTGAGGTCGCTCAGGGAGCAAGAATGTAATGAATAGAAGAAAGCCAGAATGCTCCTTGAGGAACATCATTATTCTTGTTTACTGGTCAGGTGGAGTTAGAATGACCCCCACAAAACCCATGGAGTGTGAAGAGCCAAAGAGTAGGAAGAAAACTAGAAGCTAGGAGAATATAGGGTCACAGAGGCCAAGGGAAGAGAGGGCTGAAGGAGGGAGTGGTCAACAATGGCAAGTAGGGAAGTAAGACAAGAGGCAGCTGGAAAATGGCTTTAGCAAGAGATATTTCAGTGGACTGAAGAGAGCAGAAGCTACACTGAAGTGCACTGAGCTGGGGATTGAAGGTCAGGAAAAGGGAGCGAGTGTAGACAGCTTTCTCGAAAAGGTTGTAGAGTGGAAGAGAGGGCACCTGTTGTTGGCAGACGTGGAGTCAGGAGGATCGTTCTGATTTGTGCGGCTATTGGGTGTGAATGGTTCTCGCATTCGAAAGCGTAAGGATGTCATCGCGGGGGTGGTTAAATGAACCTGAAGATCAGGAAGCCAAACAGGCTGCAGAGACTCTGGGATTCTGCAGCTTCTGCTCCAGCCTGGATTTTTCTGGACCTCAGTAACCTGCCCAAAGCCAGATGGCCTGACCTGGAATGCCTGCCGTCCCTCCTTTTCTTGGCAGCTCTCCTCCCTGCTGTCTGGCTTACCCACAGCCCCTTTGCTACAGCCTGCTCAGCTGTTTTCTCAGCTTTGTTCACCCACTGTTAAGTTATTAACTTGTCAGGGTCCAGACTCCCCACTTCCTTTCCCACTTTGAACGCACTGTTGGCTCCCTTCCTGTTCGCTGCCTCGCAGAGTCAGCATTTGGAAGCCCGGGGTTGCTCTGCGGGTCATTACTGGCAGCCACAGAGAAGTGCAATTACTGTAATTGGTATAAAAGGTTGAAGCCTTCTTAAAGACATTAAGACAGCTGAAAAAAAGGAATAATAAACACAACCATCTTTCCATTACCTTAAAGGTGGAGGCAAATGGCGAGCTTAAAATAAACATTATTCAACGTCATTTCTCCAAGCGAGTTCAATTTCAGAGTCACCCATAACCATGTGAAGGGCCATCAGATTCTCACATGCTAATGCATGGATTCGGTAGGGTCAGGAGTGATCTTCACTTAGTTCTTAAAGCAGATTCAATAACCGGTAAGTTGTTTTTAAATACAAATGGTTGTGACTCTGAAACTAGAAAATTGTGAGAGTCTTTTGAGAGATTTGCAGCCGGTCCTTAAACAGAATTGAGTGGTTTTATCATTACCTAGCACTTTTGAAGTCATGAATTAACCGAATGGGGCATGCCCGACTTAAGGCACAGACTGTTTCCTATTTGTTGATCTACCTTTCTTGTCTCGATAAAATTCAGGGAGAAATAACATCTTTGAGCATTTTAGGATGGGCAGAGTTTTTGCTTAGGTCATGATATGTATTCCTTGCAATAAATATCCTTTGAGATCCATATTATCTACAGGTGTACAATAAGAAAAATCAGGGCTCAGAACTATTTGGGAATTTCGCAAAGTGCACACCTCTAGGGAGCGGCAGGTAGCCCTGGGCACTTGAGCTCCAGGCTTCCCGCTCACGCATGGAGAAGCAGCAGTCATTCCTATAGGAATGGTAATACTAACCACGGCCCCCATGCACGAGTCCTCAATGTGTGCAGAACCTTCGTCTGTGTCGTATCCTTTAATCCCTAGAACAGCATGGCGAGCTTCCCAGTCCTCGTTTTGCCCAAGAGGAAACAGTCTCCAAAGTTAAACTATTCGTCCAGACACAGGGCTATTCAGTGAAAACCTGATTCCATCTGAACCTAACATTCCACTGCAACCTTGTTTGTCAACATTAGGGATGTTTCCCCGATCCCAGGAACAAAACATGAGGCATAGTAGATGTAAATAGTTTTTCCCTAACGTCGCTGAATATACAGCCATCTCCCAGCCCTCTTGTTGAGCTGGAAGACGGAAGGTTTATTTAATTTTTATTCCCTGTCAGCGTTGGGAGGGGAGGACAGGCCTGCCCGCCGTGTCCGTAAGGTACTTTCCCACCCAGGTAGCAACGTCTCCCATCAAGACACATCCCCAAACCCAGAAGCAGCCAAGCAGACCTCGGAGCAAAACCAGAATTAAATATTAAATTCACTCCTTCACCATGTCTGGAAAAGAGCCCCACCGACCTTTGCACAGAGCAGGCTTGCTTTAATTTCCTCGTAATTCTAACAGCCTTCGTGTTCCGCTGGGTCTTTGGCATTGTCATAATGGAAGAGGGCCCGCCGAAGGTTGGGGTCCTGACACCGAAGAGGTGAGCGGAGATCATCAGAGTGAAACAAAGAAAACAGAAGCAGAAATGAGAGCCCAGCGCCCAGCCCAGGAACACCTCGCATAGACTCCACGGCACTATTTCAGCAGAGTCTAATCAATGACTATTTTTCATTAGGGTCACACTGAACATTTATGAAAAATTAATACTATGTCATGTTTGGTGGCCATCCAATTCAGGAGGAGAGCGATGATGTGTGCAGGGTTTGGGTTTTTTGGTTTTCTTTAGGAAAAAAAAAAATGCATTCATGCTTTATCTCTCCTTCAAATCTAGCTGTCCAAGAAAGCCTGCCCAAGGCCCCGTGTGTTCCCGGTCTTTGTACACCTGAAGCACACGGTACCTGGCCCACAGAGCGTGCTCACTAATGTTAGATGATGAAATGCCAACGGCTTGTTTCCTGAGGGTTCCGGAGAGCCTGTTTTCCTGCGGCTTCTCAGCTGCATTCCTGTGTATTTTGTGTTTAGACAGGAATCAGGGGAAGGATACCCAGCCTCGACTCCAGGAAAAAATCCTGTCATACAGGGTAGCTGCCGTGTCCCTCATTCCTGTCGTCCTCGTCAAGACTGACCGAACTTGCCCTTTGGAGAGGGTGTAAAATAGAAACTGGGGTCTGACTTTGCTGGGACGCATTTGCCCACGAGAGCTAGCACCAGGCCCGGGGAGCTGTGGAACCAGCTCTTAGCAAAACAAGTGAGGGCGCCCGGAATTCTCTGTGGGCTTACAGGCTCCCCACCCCCGCGGAAGAAAACCAGTGTTGCCTAGGATGGTAGCTCTAAAAGCTGCCTTGCAGAATGTGCGCAGGCAGCCCTGAGATCTTGCACTGAGGGCTCCTGGCAGCCAATACCCCCCGCTCCTACCCCCCTGCTTGGCGCCTCTGCTCCGAGCACCTGGCCCTCGTTCCCAGTTCAGGGGCTGCTTGTTTTCCAGGTCACTGCCATTTTGAGAAGGCAGCCTCACTGACCTGTAAAATGAGTGCAGTGCCCGTATGGAAAGCCCTGTCCCCCTCTCGCCAGGGGCCACCATCGAACCCTTCTGGGGAAGAGGGGGGCACAGCTCTCCGAGCCTGAGGGAATTCTGGCCTTCGGTCCTGATGGAATTAGCCAGAGTTATCCCTAAATCCCCGAGGCATCCATCAGCCGACCGAGCCAGGCTGCCTTTTTAAAGAAGTTCACTGACCTCTTGTTAACTGAAGTCCTTGTTAGGAAATATCTAATCAGCTGTGGGCTCCCACGTCCGGGGCCCGGGGGCCAGCAGGAGTGGGGCTCGCCGTGGGCTGGGGTTTCTGGCTGCGTGCTGCCTGGTACCTGAGCGGCCTGTCTTGTTTTCCTCTTCTAGCTATCTTTCAGATCATTCAGAGCATAAGGATGGGCATGTGAGGAGGCCCGGGCCTTTGCCACTGCCCCTCCCTCTGGAGGGCGGAGGACCACTTAAGCTTTTAGCCGGGTATCTGTGGGAAGCAAACAAGCCACACAGAATAGAAAAAAAGGCTCCCTCAGTTGTTCCCTGATCACTTCATCGTGGATGTCAGACCAAATTGCCTTCTCACAGGACCTCTTGGCACATCCGTGTTCTGGAGCGGAAAGGACATTTTGCTTTTCTGTTGGCGAGATTGGTAGCTCCCAGGGGTCGGCCGCAGCACGCTGTTTTCTGGTTTGGCCCTTGGTGTCACTGATGTATGCATGTGGTCTCTGAATGATCACCCGTTCACTTTCTGTGGATACAACCTCTCCTCCATTGGGAATTGGTTTTACAAATAAATGTCTTTGTTCAACCTTATACCATGTGTGGGCTACTGTGAGAAAACTGAAGTGAAGAAAATGCCAGATAGTCCAGGTAGGGTTGGGGGTGTGTGTGGGGGTGGGGAGGTGGGGAATGGGCTAGAGGATTGGGACAGGGTCAGGAATCTGTGGCTGGGAGACCAGTGCTAGATTTACCTTCAGGGTCTTTGCCCAGAATGAAGCCCCTGGCAGCTCCGATGACCTTGGATTTTCCACCCGTATTACTTTTTTTAAATTTCTTTATCTTTTGAGGGGTTTTTTTTGTGGTTTTTGTTCAACGCAAAAAAGGCACCTACAAAGTGTGTTAAGGTTCGATTAGCGGTTATCTCCTCTTTGTCTGCCTGAGGACTTGGGGGGAGCAGACGTCTGAGTTCTCTATGAAAACCAGCCAAACTCGGGGCTCAGCCCTGCCCTATAACGAGCACAGGAGGGCAAGAGTCCCACCTCACTCTGGGTGGCCAGCCCCCAGACTGGGAGGGCTGGGAGGTGCAGATCTTCCCTCCCTGGCCAGCCTCCCCACAGCCTCTCAAAGTGTGGTCTGCCTCTAACCGGCATCGCAGCATGGGAAGGGGGGAGTGCATCTCAAAATGCAAGCTCTAGGGTGTCCCCTTCCAAGCAGCAAAGGCAGCCCAAGCTTGCTCTTAAGCAGACTGATCCTGACGGGGCAGGGAGGGCGGAGGAAGGGGCTAGTCGGCCTGCCCTTTTGTTCCCACTTCTAATGGGGCCTGAGGAAGTCCTAGGGGCAGCCACAGAGATCAGCAGCAGGATTAGAGATGTTCAGTGTGCAACTTGAAACAGGCCTGGGTTGCATTTTAAAATTCCATCTACGCATTCTTGGCAGTTTTTTTTTTTTTCATTCCTGAATATTGTGAGAGCTTTAAACACAGAAGTGGCCACGGTGGCCAGGACCTCTCCCTGGGGGAAGGGGGGTGGGGCTTTGGGTCCATTGGAGTCTTTCACCCCAGACCCTTCAGAGATGTTCTTGAAGGCCTGCTTTTCTCCCATCCTCCTCCTCCTCTCTTCCTGTTGAGAAGAGGGTAGCAGGCTTGCTCCAAAATTAGCAGCCCCAGGGAAGCCCCCCCACCCTTGTGCTCCCGCACCGCTGCCCCCAACCCCCTCCCAAGCCAGCAGAAGACACCTGCCACCTCGAGCGTGCACATGAGATGCTCTGCGAGCTGGTCCCCTCGTCCTGTTGGCTCTGCTGCAGCTTCCCTTCTAGGTCACCGAGTAAGAATACTGTGAAACACCAGACCTCAGGGCTCCTGCCAAGAGGCAGGAAGAAAAGCCGCTTGACATCAGGTTTACCTGCTCTGTGCCTTCATCTGCGCCCTCTCTAACTCCCACAGTGCCCAGACCTGATCTGAGTGTGGCCTTGCCCTTCCCGCCCCGAGAACAGCATACCCACCAAATCAGAGGCCAAGGCCGTGGCTGGGCCCACGCTTTGGGGCGCCTCCTTTATTGAATAGAGTCTTCCCTCGACACCAGTTTGGTTTTCCCACAATAGTAGTAGTCAGTGGGGGCGATTATCTCTTTCTCAGGGAAAGGGAAACTGAGATTTAGCCAGATTGGGCTCCAGAGAAACCCAGGGGTCTCCAGGTGACAGGTGCAGGGGGCTGAGTCAGCGGCTGTGGGTAAAACTTCCCAAGATTGACTGATCTCCCCAGGCCACGTGATCATGCACAAATTGGTTTTCTATTACCTCCCAGGTAGCTTCCTGGAAGTGCTTGTGTATGACAGTCTGCCCTCCCCGGTGACGTCTTCTATCCCTCTTCCGTAAGAGGAGGCAGGGGCTGCCCCGAGTAAATCAGGGTCACGGTTGATTTATGCCGTCCAGTCAAGACTTAGGCTGACACATAGAGACTTTCTGACACATAGTCAGAAATACATGGCAACCCAAAGCACAACACACCCACCAAAACAAGTTTTCCAGAACCACACTTACCCCTAACACAGGTCACGCACTCTTCCCGGCCCCTGCACCCCTGGACTATGTAATTTCTCTAATACTGGTTGCACCCTGCTCAACGTGTCTTATAACCCACGAATAGGTTCCAACCCACAGTTTGAAAACCCTGCTCTTGGGGCGGGAAATAAAGCCCTTTGCGGGAGACAGATGAGCAAGTCTTACAAGGTAAGAAAGTTTGCATCTCACTTTGCATTCTGGTGAGAGCCTGAGTCACACCAGTCATAGCCTATTGATCTCTCCCTGTGGCCCATAAGCACTCTCTCTGGGTCCTTAAGGTCCTTCAGCAGATCCCACAAAGACAACAATTGCAACTCCTTGAATTCATTGAAATAACATGAAACAAACATTCCCTTTGTCAACAATCCCTTGCTATTCATCATCGTCACTTGGGGTGGGGATGGCTGTTTTTTGTTGCTTGTCTTTTATTATGTTCAGTTAGCCAAAATATAGTACATCATAAATTTTGATTCAATGTTCAACGGATGGCTGTTTTTTAAAAGCTGGAATCCACTGCGGGAAGACGGGCAGATGGATTTGTATTGGTTTATTTAATGTCCATGATTCTGAAGCTGCCCATCCACTCATTAGCATTTGGGAAACAAAGTTTTAACTCTGACTTCATTGAAGCCAAAGTGGGGACTCAGTAATAGTTCCCCCAAACCTAACTATGCAGCAACTCTGCATGAGAGTTTCTGCCGCTGACGACGAAGCATCTGGGGCTCTCCGGAGAGCTCAGCGACAATGAGACACAATGTCGTATCTGGCTCCAGGTCTTGCGTGTCCTTGTCGTCTCAAGTAGATCACAGAGTGGGGTACAGAGTGGCTTCATACTTGACTCCCGGAGCTCTGTAGGAGGGAAGTGTGCACGGTGGGAAGGCTAAGGGCTTCTTCCGGGTCTCGACCTCCCAGGGCATATGTAGAGCTCAAACATGTTTCTGAGAAGGCCTGCACACTGATGAAAGAGCTCGCTGGTCCAGGAGAGAAGGAAGCTGCGCTTTGCTGAAAGGCAGTTCTCATCCTCTGCAGACACAGAAATATTCTCGCTTAAGATCTGGATGCTGCCGTGCTGCGGGAGCAACTAGAAAGCTCAGTCCCTCAGCCGACAGGCGTTTACTTATCTTGCACACAAGTCTGGCTAGAGCAGGCTGGCCAAGCTTCCCTTCACGGAATGTCCCCTTAGTCCAGGTGATGCGGCTGTCACTACCCAGGGTCACTGTGCCACAGAAAGCGAGGGGTAGTAGGGACAGCAGTCTTCACTGCCCTGGCCCAGAGGGGACCCTTCACTTCCGCGACCCTGTTGCTCACCGCGACATTGGCCCCTGCAAATCCCGTGGCCCAGCCTGTCTGCAGGGAAGACTGGGAGACGGCGGCGTGCACCCGAGTATTTGTGACTGTTCCGGTCATAACTTACAGTACCTTGAGCATGGTGTGAGACCGTGACATTCCATGTTCTGTTCAGGGCAGTTTTCTAGCCATCATTTTTTTCTTTTTCTAAATTTCTAGATCTCACCACAGTCCTTAGGCCTCAAGGGCCTGTCTGTGCTCGGCTCAGAGATGGGGGCTCCGAGAAGGCTCACTGTGTGCCTGGGCAAGTGACCTTGGCATTCATCCCCCAGCCAGGATGCTTGTAAACACGGAAGGGGGTGCTATTGATAATCATACTGGGACACCAAACATAAATGGTGACTGTCTCAGGCAGATCAGGACACATGGGCAGCCTGCCCATGGACAGACACACCAACCCTCATCTCTAGAGACACTGGATTAAGTTGGAAACTTTTGCCCTTTTGCTAACCTATAGCATAAGGCCAACTCTCCTAAGAAATTGAGAATTTAAGCGATAAGAGTGATGCAAGTAATTGACTTGCTTTGGCAGAGCTGTGAGAAAACCTTTGGGGACCACCAAGGATATCAGTCCTCTCGGGGCCCCAGGGTGAGTGGGGAGTCGAGTGGGACGGTGGTCAAAGCCAAGCTCCCCCCTTACCGTTGGGGTCGGGGGAGGTGCTGGAGGCACGCTCTATCTGCGAAGTGACTGGAAAGTTTCAGCCTTGAATCAAACGCCATCGGTCCAAACAGAGGCATCGACGGCCTCACCGACATCCTGAGAGTCCGCGGGTTGCAAACCTGTACATAAAGACGTGTTTTCTCTTACGCACAGATACAAACATTAAGAATTGCACCCGGGGGGGCGCCTGGGTGGCTCAGTCGTTGGGCGTCTGCCTTCGGCTCAGGTCATGATCCCGGAGTCCTGGGATCGAGCCCCGCATCGGGCTCCTTGCTTGGCAGGAAGCCTGCTTCTCCCGCTACCATTCCCTCTGCTTGTGTTCCCTCTCTCGCTGTGTTTCTCGCTGTCAAATAAATAAAATCTTTAAAAAAAAAAAAGAAAAGAATTGCACCCGGGGCACAAGGAGAACTGAGGAGAGCCGCAGAGAGCTCTGGCGGGAAAGCCCAGATGACTGTTTGTTAAAACTGGCCACAAGATTCTTATAAGGAATCCATTTCTTCTGGGGGGAGGGCGAAGGGAGGTACAGAGAAGAGAAGGGAAGTCTCTGCTGAGAAGAAAAAGATGGAAAGAAATAAGCACAGAGCCATTGCCCAAATTTTACCACCAAGCATTTTTTTTTTAAGATTTTATTTATTTATTCGACAGAGAGAGATCACAAGTAGGCAGAGAAGCAGGCAGAGAGAGAGGGAGAAGCAGGCTCCCCACTGAGCAGAGAGCCCGATGTGGGACTCGATCCCAGGACCCTGAGATCATGACCTGAGCCGAAGGCAGAGGCTTCAACCCACTGAGCCACCCAGGCGCCCCTACCACAAAGCATTCTTAAGCATTTTACAATCTCCACACATACTGGTTTTTCAAGTCTCCACAGACCATCGGTAGACTCACAACGAGCACAGAGTCCAGATACCGCTCAGGGATTTATTTGTTTTTCTGCTCATGGACTCCTCACAAAACGCCCCTCAGGTAGGTGCCATCATTATCCCTGACTCACTAAGAAACTGAGACTCAGAAAGTTGGAACCATGTGCCAAAGAGGACGCTGCTGGTGAACAGGGAAGCTGGGATTCAGACCCAGATGGGCCAACCGCAACATCTGAGCTCTTTATCATGGCGCTGCCCTTCACAGAAGCCCGATCCTAATGGACAGAGAGAACTGGTTTTGTTTCGGTTTCGTGTTTATTTTCACTGCTATATATTCCAGACATAGACCAGTGCCTGGAGCTCAATGATTGTTCATGAAATGAATGATTGCAGGAATCGGCAAATAGTAGTCTCTTGATGAATACACACAAGACTGGAGTGGCGGGAGATAGAACTGAAATGTAGAAATGGCCCAGGGCCAGAAGTCAGGCCCCTGGCTTCTCGCCCAGGCTTCTGCCCTTCACTTTGTCTCCGGACCTTGATGTCTGCAGCCACACATTTGAAGATATCCTGCCCTCCCACATCACAGGGCTATTGTGGGAAGCAAATAATATGATGTATGTGACATTGCTTTGAAAAAACTGTAAAATGTATACAAATTATATATATAGGTAATTACATCTATGTATACAATTATGTATGTAATCATTGCTGGCAACCATATAATAATATAATAATAATTGCTACTCAGGACAGGTGGGGACTGCATAGGAAAAAAAAAAAAAAGAAGGGAAAAGAAAAAACAATTCACATTCAAAATCCTACCCCACCCCCCCGCCCCGGGATGCTGTCTTCGAACAATACGCTCTCAGAGGCAAGCCTGCCCAGATGGGAGAGGGTGGATGGGTCGACACAGTCCATCCCAGTTAATGGAGAGAATTCAAGGTTTGTACACTACTTCAGTGCATTGGTGAGCTTTTTTTTAATTATGATTTATAATCATTCCTGAAGACAGAGTTTTGGTGGGACTGAGACCATCAGGGCTCTGGGGGCCCATCGGCGTCTGTTAAGAGGCTGACCTGTGAGTTTCACTCTGATTATATGTTATCTCAAATCCCCTCCTGTGTCGGTCCTGAAGGGAAGGGACCCAGGACGTGCAGGACGACTCACGCAGCGCTGGAGATTTGAACCACAGGGGAAGGCGGGTTGGGGGAGGAAAGGAAGAAAGAGAGGAAAGAAAGAAAAGCAGGGGTGGGGGAGAGAAGGAAGGAGGAAGAAAAACACAGGAGGAGGGAGGGAGGGGACTTCACAAGCTGAGCTTCACAAGCTGCAAGCTGCTGGGGCACACACTTGCGTGATTCGCTGTATGACCCACTCAGATTCCCTGGACACGCTGTGCGTGGGCCAGCACCCCGGTCCTGCCGGCTGCACCTCCCGCACTCCTCACTGCAGAACCACATCCCAGAGGGATGTGTTTGCAGGCGGGGTGCTAGAAAGTAGCCCGGTTCCCAGACCTGCGTTCTTTCTGTATGAGAAAAGGGCTCATTTCTCCTCTGTTTCTCATCTGACTTCTTGTTTTGATAAGCACCTTCACGCTGGATAGAGGCTGGTGGTGGCAGGGGACGGTGAGAGCAGAATGAAGGTACACTTCTGGGGCTAAGGCGGGACCGGGGTCGTCAGGGAGCAAGATGCGGGGGGAGGGCCGTGGTTTCTGTGCAGAGCTCGGGATGCGCAGAGAGCAGCAGGCTGCGGGAGACTGCTCACCGCTTCCTGGGCTCCAGGCCCCTTGAAGGCTCCACGAGCATGAAGTCACTTTGGGGGACCACGGCATCTGGCATCCACAGCCCCCCCTTCACACTGCTGCTGGGGCACACACTCCAACCGTCCTTCTGAGGAAGGCAAAGCGGCTGCCAGGCCACAGGACAACCTTCAGTTCGACGGTGGCACAGAAGCCATCTGTCTGTCTCTTAGGCAGACATCCCTGAAACCAGTGTTTGCTCTCTCTTCCGGAAGGTGTTTTCGGAAAATAAAGGAGGAGAGGTTGATGGCATTGTTCCACGCTCTGTACGTGGGAAAACTCGGGCTTTTTACGCAGGAGGAAAACACTCCATTTGTTCCCTGCCTAATACGGTGGAGATCCCAGCTGGGTGTTTCTTCGCTGCAAATAGGCGAAGGATGGGAAAGGAACAGGAGTGTTCAGTTCTGTGAATTAAGGTCATTCACTGTCAGAAGTGACCAAACTTGTATTTCAAGGGACACCTCTCCAGCTCTCGGTCTCCCGGGCTGGCCTGCGGCCCCGAAGGGACTGGGCTTAGCTCCAAAACCTTCCAACGCAAGTGAAACCCGTAAGATGTCTCTCCCCATTTTCTACAGCCGGGGCTGCTATCTGAAATCATGGTGTGTTTGTGTTGGAAAGGACTCCTGCTGCCTTCCACCCTGGCCCCGGGCTCCCTGGGGGACCGAGGAGGGGAGAAGTCGCTGATGTAATAACCCAGCTTGGGATTTGCCGCCATTCGCCTCCCCTGGGACAGGAAGAAGCCGGCACACGGCCTCCCCTGCACAGCAATGCCACAGGGAGGCTGGGCAGGGGGGCCGTTGGAACAGTCTTGAAAGTGAGGGCTCGCGCTCTTCCCTAGTGAGCCACCTTGACAACACATTCCTAGGGGGTGTCCGGGTGCCTCCTGGTGCCTCTGTCTTTCTGTCTCATGCTCTCACCAAGTAGTTCCTGCTAGTCTCCGTCTTAGCAGGACTGCTGACTCCCTGTCCCGGATTCGGGGTTCGAGAGCGTGGCCTCTGAAAGCTTCACAAGCCGCGCCCTGCTGGGTGGCTCCAGCGTCTCCCCGCCGTCCGGCACCGGCTGCACGCTGTCCCCTTTCCCCAGGCCAAGCTCTCGCATCCTTTCGCCAGAGAGGCCCCACTCCCTTTCCCCGCTGCCTGGAAGCTTCTTGGTGATCTCCTCCTGCAGCCGGAGAGGGTATGGGGCAGATGTCAGTGGTGACTTGGTCTGGTGACTTGCCTTTTGCTCGGGGCCGAGGAAGACAGGTGCAGTCCGCGCACATCACCAGCTTGCGGCCCCAGGACAGCTCCGGGGACAGCGGCGTTTCCCAGCCAGCCTTGCTAGGGACAGAGCCCTCCTCTGGGCCTCTTCTCGGTCTCCACGGAGAGACGAGACTGTGTTTTTAACACATGAACCCAAAAAGACCAGCTGTGAGGGCCTGGATTGAAAAATCATCGTGGGAGCCCCACACGCCTCGTCCCTTCAGAGCCATCCCCAAGTGGCACAGGATTCGAGACACTGGAGGGGGTGGGGATCCTGCTGGTCTCTGTTGTCAGGGCCTGGAGGGACCCAGGACCCTTCTTTATCCAGGGATCCATCGCTGTGTGGGATTCACCCTCAATCCTACACGTCGGGGAGTATTCCCTCCTGCCAGAGATGGGAGGAGGTCCAGAGGGTGCATGAGGCTCGGAGGGCACGCAGAGAAGACTCAGGCCCACAGTGGAAACTTTACTATTAGGGGTGGTGGTGATAACATGGGCACCAGACCCCACTGTTCCCGTCCCTGGGACCGGCAGACTCCCCATGCACAATGTGCCCAGGTACTTCAGGGAATCTGGAAAATCATTTTCCCCTACACAATGGAGGCTGTGTTATGTAAATTTAAAAATACAATGGGGGAAAATATAATAGGTGAGGAAGGTGAGCACAGTCAGCTCTGTGGGAGAACAGCCAGGATGAGGGAGGTCTGCCCGGATCCCAGCTTTTGTTACATCGCTGGGGTTTCAAGGACTCGCTCGTCCCATCTCCCCCCTTCCCTTCCTCTCTCCCCATCCACCGCCACTCTCCCGGAGTCTCTGTGGCTATAATAATAAACAGTGTCCGCACGGCCCTCACCCTGTGCCAGGTACAGTGCCAAGGGCTTTTCAGGACATTTAACTCCCAAAACTCTCTGAGGAAGGTTCTTTTCCTTTGCATCATAGTCTCCTTCTCTCCTGATGCCTCTGTCTCTGCCACACACACACGCACACACACACACACACACACACACGCAGTACCTGGGGTTTCTCTCTCACACACACATTCACACACATACCCCACAGCTCAGGCCTCTCTCTGTCCCTTGTGCACAGCTGAATCCGGGGTCCTTCTCTCCTCAGGAAGAAACAGCTTCAGAGAATGAAGACCCTTCAGCAGTTTCCATCTTGCTTGGGCATCCGGAGACCAGCGAAGCCCCATGCTGGGGTCGCCGGGAGGGAGGGCGGGGTGTCTCAGCACTGAGACCCCCTAACTTGACTTAAGCTTCTGAGAGAGGAAAGCACACCTCCCTGCTTTAGGGAAGCGCTGCTGACTCCACACTGGGCTGCCCAGCCTTGAGGGGTGTGCCCAGGGCCAACACTGAGTCCTAGGGGGATCTGCCCTCTCTTCTGAGGGAGCAGACAGGCCAAGAGCAAGGGGGAGGCTGACAGAAGACAATGTCCTTTCCTGGGAAAGGCCAGGTGGCAGCAGCACCAAAGAGAGACTAGGGAGCCCGGATTCAGATCCCAGCCGGACCACTAGCTGCCCCGGGATGCCTGGTGGATTGCCAACCCCCAATGGGTTTCCGATTCTCCCCCAGGGAATTGGATTATCTTTGCTTTTTATCTCAAGGGCAGTCCTTTCAAACAAAATCAGAGTAGCCTCATCTATAAAAACACACACAAGCAGAGGCCAGGGGAGTTCAGCGCCCTCCTCCTGGCCACAGCCCTGGCCAGATTTATTCCTTTCATCAACCTTCCAGAGGGCAGACTGTGGGCCTTCCCCGGCATCGGGCGGGCGGGGAGTATGGAACATGGGTGTGTATTTTACCACACTTAAAAATAATTTTAAAAAATTGTTGAGTCTTTGTGGCCAAGGTTTGGGCTGGGGTGGTGGAGGGCAGAGAAGTCCGCCCAGCCTGCTACCGTGCCAGGCCGTCACCCTGCCCCTCCCCCAGGGCAGAAGGAATCGTCTTCATGATCTTGAGGCCTTTGCGTGTGCTCTTCCTCTCACCAGATACCTTTCCCCCTGGGTGTCTCCTTGGCTCAAATCCACCGGGCTCTCTTCTCAGAGGTCACCACCTCAAAGAGCCCTCAGTAACATCACTAACTAAAACAATGTTCCCACATGCGCGCGCACACACACACACACACACGCACACACGCACGCACACACGTGTGCGCACATGCACACACTCACATGCCAGCTAGCCCCCACCTGAGCAGCAATTACTTCTTTCACAGGACTTACCACCATCCCCTATGTTGGTATTCGGATATTCTTTATTTGTTTCTTTCCTGATCCCCCAGCCAGAACATAAGCTTCACTAGGACACGGACTCTGGTTTTTGCTCGCTCTTCTCTCCCTCTCCCGTGCCGGGCACGGTGTAGGCACCGATAGGAATTTTTTGAAAGAATGACGGCGAGTAAACAAGTGAATGACAGCTTGCCCGCTGGGCTCAGCAAGCCTCGGCGTTCGAGCATCTGGTCACATGCTCGCTTGTCTGGAATCGTCTCTTTTGTATTTATCTCTCAAGAACCTGGCAGGGAGGTGATGTCTGGCGGAGGACGGGGGTTGAGGATTCGATTCCGAATCATAGCTAAAGAATATCTATTACCGTCTTCTACTCTTCTAACTTGGCTTTGCGGTTCAGATACCAGGCGAATGACAGATGGTGAGCTGGGAAGGGAGAGTCAATTTTAGAGAACACAGAACTCGGGGTTTAAAATAGAATCCTACAGTTTTTGAGGTGGAGAAGGCCGAAGACTTGGGCTGGGCTTGAAGCAGGGAGATAATATCCGATCGCAAATGGGCTGCGTGGGCCTGGTGGCTACCACTCCCCCACCTGACCCCCTCACCCCCCTCACGCTCCACCCCCTCCCAGCCCCGGGACAGGGACAGGCCCCAGGCCCCCACTGCCCTCTGGGTCAAAGTCCATCCTACAACCAGGGCACTAGAAAATGCTTTCCCTGAGGAGGAGAAAGAGCTGCTGGTAGGAACAAGGACACGGAGGAGAGGCCCCGGGATCCCTGGGCAGGCACACAAGATGAGCTGTCCTCTTCAGGCTCGCTCAGGCCTGGTGGTCCCTCTCCAGCCTATGGTCCCGCACACTGACCTTGATGAATCGGATGCTCAAAATGACTCATAGACATCAGCATGTTTTAAGAGCTTTAATTTGCCCTTCTCCCCCAGATTAGGCCAAACCTAAAAAACGGCCCACGTTGACTAAGAATTATATGAAAAACTGAAGATAGAATGGCGATTTGGTTTGACTTTTCGAGGCCATGAAGCCGACTCCCATTGGATGCATCACCCCTGCTCTCATTCATTATGCCTTACATCCCACCGCTGGAATCACAGACCCTCCAGAATGGAGGGAAGGCTGAAGGTCACTGGGCCAGTGCTTCTTAAGTTGTGGGTTGCAATTATTTCCCAGGTCATGAAATCAATTTAGCAGACCATCAGGAGAATTTGAACTTGAAACAGAACAGAATTAGAGACTATCACGGTATGTTGATATTCTCATCATAGTAAAGGTAACGCACTGCTTCACGAAACTTCTCACTCAGTTATATATAAATATGTGTCTACTGCACTGCAATAAGAGCCATGTTTCTTAATATGATCCTGGTCAAAAAAAAAAAAAAAAATTGAAAGCTACCCACCCGGGTCCATTTTCTATATAGGGCTCAACACTCCTGTATCCAGCCAATGTTTAATCATTCCTTAATTCCCAAGTTCATTAAGTGCCCACGGTATGGAAGGCACTGTTCTGGCCCTGGGGAAACAAAGATGAATAGAGAACGCTGTGTTAGGCAGGGTCCTGGCAGGAACCAGGTGGCATGCTTGAATTGGGTAATAGGAGGAGAGTTCAATAAAGGTGCTATTTATCTGGTGGGCGGGGTACAGGGAAACCTAAAGAGATAGTGCAGCGCCCAGGGCTGGGAACTGCAGAGCAAGGCTGGAAGGGGTGAGGGAAGGGAGGTGTTCCCAGAACCCAGAGCCACGCGGAGAGGAATTTCTGGCAGGATGTCTCGCCCTCAGTTCAGGGAGGCAGCCAGTTCACGGTAACCCAGTAACCCGGCAGCGAAGGAGCAGAGGGATCAACATCTTACCCTCACGCTCTGCTCTGAGCCTCATCTCCTGCAAATGAGCCCACCCCCCACATCCCCCACCCCGGCCCACCCGACCCCCCACATCCCCCATCCCGGCCCACCAGGCCCAGGGCGCCATGATGCAGTCCACGAGGGAGAGGGGGGTGAAGGGGCTGGAGGATGAACAAGGAATTTAGACAGAAGATGGCCCGTGCAAACAAAACCCCTGCCCTCCAGGAACTTCTATTCCATGGATGTCCCAGTATATCATCCAAAAACCCCACAGCTACTCCATGCTGCAGACAGGTATTCATGAGGACCTCTGCAAGCAGCTGGGAAGAAGCCCTTATGTCCTCAGGTGGGGTCAGGGAAGGCTCACAAGAGTGAGGACAGGATGGTTGTCTGCCCAGCGCCCTTTCTTTGGGAACCACCTCCCTGCAGAGGGTCCTGATTGGTCCCAGGCATGCTGCAGGGGCCAATCAGAGTGAGCCTTTATCCCCCGGCTACAGTGATTGGCTCAGGGAAGCCCCAAAGTTCCACCCCACAGAATCCTCCCTGAGGATCTTCCATCGAGGGACAAAAACTGCCTCTTGTCCCTGAGTTCAGGATGCTGGGAGGTTGCGAAGTGGGAACTGGAGGCTGGCATCTCTCTCCTTTCCCCAGTAAGGGTAAATATTCAACTTAGGGGGCAAAATGGAGGCAGGGCAGAGGGAATCTTTTTACTGGGAGATGGTTTCTTTTGGGTTCTACCTTCTATTCAGGCATATCCTGCATGCACGATCGTTCCTCTTTTAAGTTAGTTGGAGTTGAGCTTCTGTCTTGCGGTCTGGTGCTGGCGAAGGGGGCAGAAATCGAATAAAGCTCTAACAGCGGGCTTGGGTCAGAGGCTGGATAGCTGAGCATTCACGAAGGGGGGTTAAGCATGGAGGGATTAGAAGCCTCACACCCAGGAGCAGTGTAGAGGACAGGCGGAGGTGAGCAGGCCTGGACGGAGGGGGCTGCTGGGGAGCGTGGGGTGACCTGGTGGGCGTCAGAACTCAGCTGGGGACATGGCGGGAAGAGTCCATGCGAGAGCAGTGCTGGGATCCAGGAGGGGTCGAGGGAAGAGAAAGCATCTAGAATTAGTACCAAGGTTCCAGTTAGGGTGGGAAGGCAGATGATAGCATAAATGGGGTCTTAATTCCCACATCTCCCAACTTTGAGGACCTTCTCCTTCCCGGTCACCGTCTCCTGAATGCATTCTGGGTTTATCCATCGCATACATAAGATATGGGGTCCAGAATACAATGTCTTACTTCAGATGTAGTTTGGCCAAGGGAGGAAAGGATCATGACATTCTTTTATGAAAGCAGCCCATCCATCTGGAGGATCTTCTTGGATGTCATTTCACTGTGGTGACGCACTGAAACACATTATTGTCACCTTTCACATAGGCACTACATAATTTCTGTAATGGGGTGGTGAATATTTTTAAAAGTGAGTAATTCTCTTAACCTATCTGAAATGCAAGCCTATACCATTAAGTTTAGCCTGTCTTCCCTACATCTGAAAACTATACCTCTCCAATTCTTTTCACCGAAATGAATTCAACAAGCAAGTATGAAGTGAAGATTCTGGAATGGATAGTAGGGGAAAGGCATGAAAAAGTCCTGTTCTTACCGTTTTCAAGAAGCTTAGAATCTGATGATAGATAATGAGGTACTGACATATTGATTAAAGGTCTTTGGATCAGTCTCTAGTTGTGAAATGTTGATATGGAGTGTGGATTATGATTTTTAAGGTTCTGGAAATATTTACCATGAGGTTCACCCTAGCATCTTCCCAGGCCAACACACCTGATTGTTCTCACATTGTCAGTTTCTGATCACCTCTTATCTATCTCCATTGCGGATAATTCAGATGAGTCACTGGCACTTCCTCTCTGGGAACTTTGCCCTAGAATGAACCCCGGGAATGGAGTTGGGTGATGGGCGATGGCAGACCCGCTGAGCCCCAGTGAAAGAAGGAGAGAGCAGGGCAAATGGCTGGCCCAAGAAGGGAAGAGATGTGGCTTCCCTGTGCCGGAGTGTGTAGGAGAGGCTGTCAGATGAAGGCACTTGGCTTTTATCCAAGGGCCAGAGGAAACCGCTGGAACGTTTTAACCTGAAGCGATATGCTCAGACTTGTCCTATTTCCTTCTTTCTTTGATAGCCTAGACACTCAGAACTGAATTTGCAGCCCACTGCTAGCAGGTAGAGGGCCATCCAGTGCAATTTGGAGATGAATTTACATCTCCTTCAGCTTGTTATCCCTTAGTCCCCCTGCCCTCATTCACGAACTTCCGTTGTACTCCCTGCATCTCGGCACGCTGCCCCTCAGGGAAAGGAACCAACCGGTTAGCGCAGTTACTCCCACAAGGTCACCTGAGTTAAACATTTGTGTGCCCATTTTCTGCAGAGTGAAAACTAAGCTGGGAGAAATTCAGCAACTTGCCCTTGGCCTTAGCCTCACTTCACTCCTTCTGGGGCCTTGTTCAGTATCTCCAGTCCCTGAGATATGGCAAATACCAGGAGGCAGAGACCATGTCTACCATGGGAGGGGAGTGGGCAGGGGCCCAGCTCAGTCCCAGGAGCTCATGAGCAGGGAGACCCCAGTCCGGGCCCCCCACCACGGACCGACCCTCCCTGCTGAGGCTGCAGGATCTCTGGACCTGAGTGCCATCCACTCACACTGTCCCCTCCCCCCTGCTTCGACTCCCCACTTGCTGCCTGCTTCCCTCACAACTGTTCATAAGGCTTCATCCCTCCCCCCAGTTAAAACCTGGGGAGGCCCCAGGTAGTCATGAGTCAGTGCTAACACACTTGGGGCCCTTCTGCCCCAGAAGCTGTTCTGAGCATAGTGCCCAGGCTATCCTCTTCCTTCCTCACCTCCTTTGCAACCCCGGATGGGCAGAGGAGCAAGCTGAGGCCCTCACAGAATAAAGGACTTGCCCAAGGTCACAGGTGGAGGTGCTCCCAGGCTCCCAGCTGCCTGACTGCCGTGGGTCCCCTTTAGTAGGACAAGACTCTCTGTAAAGTTCAGCTGCAGCCCAAGTCCCCTCTCCTGAGCTCCAAATCCCAGCAAACAGTGGCCTACTGGGGTCGTCCCCCAGCCTCCCTCACCCCCGCCCCCCCACTGCCCCACACCAACTCAGAACTGAACCAGCTCCCAGCCTCCAAACAGGCAGGTTGCCCAGCGTGGCACCAGTCACGGCTGGCCCCCACTCCCTTGGTTTCCTTAGCTGCCACCTGCCACCTGTTCTTTTCATTCCTAGATACTTTCAAGCCTGCTCCCTCCTCCCAGGGTTCCAGTCCCTGCTCATGATGGCGGTTTCCCAGAAGGTCTGTGCGCCCAGAGCCAGCCAGGCCCCCCCGCCAGCCCCTTGCCCCCAGCCAGCCCTCCCCATGGAGGCAAATCTGAGTTTCCTCCCGCCAACCTCAGCTCTCAGTGGCCCAAGCGTGACCATGATTCTCTCTATAACCACACTGCTGGCCTCCACTGGGACAGGCAGCCTGGGCTTGGCTGCAGGACCCACTTCCTGGGCCAGACCATCTGGTGTCACCCGTCTTTGCTCTCCGAAGCCACTCTTCCTTCCTTGGAATGCTCTCCTCCCCATCCCTCATTGACCAGGACTGGTCATTTTCTCCTTTGCTCCAAGACCCAGCACTTTCGCTAGGTTATAATGACTTACTTTCCCATCTCCCCTCCAGCAGCAGGAGCTCTGGTGGGTTGTCGTAGCTCTGTAGCAGAAAGGGAAGTTATGTCCAGAAGATCTCTTTAGATGTAGGTGGCTGGGGGGAACAAGGAAGGAATGAGGGGCATAAAGCTCGGCCTATCGGTGCCACATATAAACCCTCAACCTCTGTGGGCCCCTGTGGCCCCTGACACCCCGGACCATCTCCACCCTATGCACACCCGCCGCCTCCTCTCCCCAATCCCTCCCAGCAGCACCCCCACTGAGCCCGCCTCCACCACCAGCCCAGGACGTGACTCCCACCCCTCAGCCACCACATCCTTGCCCCAAGGGCCTCCCTTAACCAAACTGGGAAGAAGAGCCGGAATCCACCAATGGATGGTGTCCAGGACACCTCCCCACCCCCACCCTCTGCTGTCCTCCCGGGAGCCACCAAATGTCTGCTCTCTCTGACGTGAGCACTGCGTAAATATTTGGGGAGCAAAGGCGTGTACTATAAATATTCGCTACAATGGACATGCAATCCATCTCCGAAAGAGAAAACATGCAAAGCCAAAGCACAGATTCCAGACATTTGAAGTTCAATTTCAGAAGGCTGTTTTGGTGAGATGAATGTGTGTTCCTTGCCCAGAGTTGCCTGGGCCCCTGCCTCTTCTAGATGGGAGGGAGGAAGGAGCCTACAGGAGCCCCTCAGCACCCCAATCCCTGCGTCCCAGCCCCAGTGGCAGCCTCGGTGGTCGTTAAGTGGCAGAGCGGGCGGGGACCCTGCCGGACACAAATTTACCAAACACTTCCTCCAAAGGGAACGTGTCTAGCTCAGCTGCATCCTTCAGGCTCCCTGCGAGAATTTTAGAAAGCCTGGAAGAGCAGGGGGAGAAATCAGTGTGCATGGTTATCCCGCTGTGCTCAGGCGACCGCCGTTCACATTTCATGTGAGCGCTTCTAGCTGCGG
>CM053605.1:119682914-119712304 GCA_028646535.1 Procyon lotor | reverse complement strand
CAGGATTGCTGGCCCACAGCTGATGCACACACTTCAGGTTTCGGGTCCAGAGTTCCAAAGCACCCTGCAGAAATGTCAAAGCACATGCAGAATGAGTCTTTCCACACCCCTTCCTTAGTGTGTGTGCCCTTTCTGGTCTGATACACAGCCTGAAAACAAACAAACAAATGGAACTTTTCATCTGACTCCTGGTAACTCAGAGGCATTAATGTAGCCCCCAGGGTCTCCCTGAGTTCTTGTCCTGCCGCGATAAGGAGGCAATTCAGAGTTGAAGCCTGCTTGAAGCCCCTTGAGCCTGAGCGCCTTCTCCTCCATGCCCCACAGGATCCTGCACGCTTCGGTCCGGCAGCCTCTTCACCTGTGAGAGCGGCAAGCCTGCTGAGAGACAGACCATTTCCACCTGCATCCAAAAGAGCCAAAATTATTCCCAAGCACCGGCCCCAGGGCTGTGCTGACTGACCTCGGTGCAGTGGGGTCCAGCATCAGGCGGCCGGGCTCAGGCGTGCCCATCCCCAGCACCCATGACCTTGGCCATAGCAGCAGGTACACTGTAGATGAGGTGTGATGAGCCACAACTCGGGTCCAGGGAGAGTGGTCAGTGGCTGCATAAACTTGTGTGGGGGAGGCGTGCCTCTTCATTTCACTGGCCTCTAGTCATCATTTAGCAATTTCTCCAGGAATAAGTGCAGGCAACAAACCACCACCCAGAGTGGTGACTTTATTATGAGTGGAAATCATAGATATTTTCAGATCCCTTACGGATGTCACAGATGGTTCAAAATGTCATTAAGGTCGTCACTACTTGGAAATCACAAGAAGTAATGAGACCTGCTACTAGGTTTCATTATTTAATGTGTGAATAAGTGAGTGTTATGTATTACTATAACATTAATTTATTTTCTAAATATTCTGAGAACTCTATTTTAATATAAAAGTTTTTATGATCCTATATATTTAATTTTAGCATTTAAACCTTGTTTTAAAAAAATGAAAAGAATTAACCTACTCCCTGACAAAGATTGTAAAAAATAAAACCATGTTCTGAGAAGCGTTCACCATACCCCTAAGGGGTCCAAGGCAGAAAAAAGGATTAAGAATCCAGGAGGAGGAAGCTAAGTCTGGGTCCTATTACCCACAGGTAACTAAGCCCTCTGTTCCAAAATCCCAGAATTATAAAACATTCTTCTGGAGATGGAAGGATAGAGACCATTTTCCGCTCACTCATCTACTCAACAGACATTTATTTAGCACCTATGAATCGAGGTATACCGGAAATATGGCACCAAGACAACCCTGGAAAGAGAACTTCTGAGCCCTGCAGGTGAGGGGACTGGCAGGCCACTCAGGGGACAGGCAGACAGGTGAGTGGCTGGCAGGCAGGTGAGGGGACTAGCTAGGCTCAGAGAAAATGCAGATTCCAACTGCTCACTGCTGTGAATCCCGCAGAAAGGTGGAAATTCCATCAGATTAATTCCTGGCTCCCCCAGGAGAGCGCTTATCACTGTAGGACTCCCCATGCACCCTGTCAAAATCCCACCCGCTCCCCCTTCCAAGATGGAGTTAATCCCCCTCCCTCAACACTCTCCTCTGGATTTTAGCCCTGTCACTTTTTACTTGCGTTATTTATGAGCCTAACTTGCCCTCGGGGTGGAGCCTGGCAGCTTGGGATGCGGTGGGGCTCCTCCCGGAGCCCAGAGGCCTGGTTTTGAGCTCTGCCTCCTCCAGTTCTTAGCTGAAGGATTTGCACTGACCAGGCAAGGCTGTGACACACGCACACCCAGACCTCTCTGTCTCCTCCATTCCCCACCCATCCAAACGTGATTTCCCAGACAGTGGCCTGGTGGGTTAAGCGGCTGTCCTCGGCTTCGGTTATAAACCCAGAGTCCTGGGATCGAGCCCATCCTGCTCTTTGCTCTGCAGGGAGTCTGCTTCTCCCTCTGCCCACTCCCCCTGTTCGTGAGCTCTCTCTCTCTCTCTGACAAATAGATAAATAAAATCTTTAAAAAAAAAATGTGATTTCCAGGGAGGAGCCTTCACTCACTCTTCAACCTGAGGGCAGCTCCCACACAACGTGCTCTCAGGCCTACTGTCTGCCCCCCTGCCCAGAAGTCCTTTCCTGCCCCATCTGCCTCATCTTTTAAGGATCAGTCAAGTCGGGGTGCCTGGGTGGCTCAGTGGGTTAAAGCCTCTGCCTTCGGCTCAGGTCATGATCTCAGGGTCCTGGGATCGAGCCCCACATCGGGCTCCCTGCTCAGCAGGGAGCCTGCTTCCCCCTCTCTCTCTGCCAGCCTCTCTGCCTACTTGTGATCTCTCTCTGTCAAATAAATAAATAAATAAATAAAATCTTTAAAAAAAAAAAAAAAGACTGGGTGACGTTGCTTCCTTTTGGAAGCTTTTCCTGACATTCTTCAGCACCGGGGGCAGAAAGGACTCTTCTTCCCCTTGACGCCTCACTGATTCCTGCACACTTCATTCCAACAGCTGTCTCTGTCCCCTCCCTGGCTAGAAACTTCTTCTAGGTACAAGTCGTTTTCATTTTTGCAGCCCCAGCCTCGAAAAGGCAGTGAGTACTTGCTGAACGAAGAATGAAGAAGTGAGTGGAGGGATGAATGAATGAATGCCCCTCCTCTCATCTCCCCCCTTCTCCTCATTCCCTCCCGGCCACTTTTGGTTCCAGGGCATAGTGGCCATTAAATCTGTGACCACAGAGAAGTGACTTCGTGCCTGCTCTGTGCAAGGAGGGAGGGGCAGGCCCTGTTTGGGGAACGGCCCACCTGCCAGGTCCTCAGTAATGCGACTCCATTGTGTAACCTTGTAGGAGTCAGCGCTGCCAGGACGGGAGAACCTCTGGAGGCCCTGCCCTCTGTCCCCGACCTCCACTCCGGACCAGTGTCCAACCCTCATGTCTAGCTGGTCACGCAATACTCTCGATCCTACAGCTTTTTGTTTTTAAAACCCACACCCCAGCCCCCCTTCCCCTAAACCACTGCCGATGCGACTCTCCCAAGGTGCGGTCCTAGTTACTGTCCCAGGGACGGCCTCCCCGAACAAGGGCCTGGGGGCAGGGGCTTTGACGACCGCCGGGACACGTGAGGTCCGGGTTTGCTGTCAGAATTGACCCATGTGGATCGCCTCCCCCCCACATCTTCTGGGTGCTCCTTCCTCAGCAACCCCCACCTGCAGCCGGGGTTCCCCAGCTCCCTCCCAGCCTCAGCCTCTCCCTCTGCGCCAGGCCTTTCCTGAGCCACAGGTCCACTCGAGGCTTCACCGCCCCTCACGGGAATGACTCGACTCACTTTCTTCACCTGTGTTAGTCGAAGCCGGCCAACGGCTCCAACAAACTCTCCCCCTCCCCCGTGTCCGGGGCCTAGTGCAGGTCAAGTTCACTCCTTACCTCCTTCATAGTTGGGGGGGAGTATGAGGAGGAGGCGCCTGGCTCCACACAGTCACTTGGAGAGCCTGGCCCCTCGGTCTGCAACCCTGCCCTCTGCCCCCGCTCTCCAACCCTTGGAGCCCTCCCACTCAGCTAAGGGGGGCCCACAGACCCCCACAAGGTCCTGGGGCCGGTCCTGCAGGGTGCGCACCTGTCAGCTCTGCTCACAGCCCAGGGGCCAGGGAGGTGGGGAAGCTGGCGTGGCCGTGCTCTGGAGGAAGGGAAAAGCACAGGTGGGCTCTCTCTCCAGGGCCCTGGAGCCGCAGGGGTCCAGCCGCCGGTTAGGAGACATCCCCACGTGGGTATATGACTGGTTCCTCACCCCACGTATACAAAATGGAACTTGTGGAAGCCCCCCAGCGGGTTGTAGCTCTCTAGTCCTGTCGGGGGCTGGCCCTCCCACATTCCCAATCAACTGAGCCGGAAGGCTCCCAGGCTCCCCCACTCCACCCTGTCAGGTCTTCTTTCTCGATGTTTCTTAGACTCCTCTCTCCCACCTCATCTATTTCAACAGGTCCATCATGGATTTCTCCGCAGACCCCTATCACCGTGGAGATTATGGCCGGTCATTTTACCACCTGGTCTCAGCCGTGATGGCCCGCTGAATGTGTCCTTCATTGATGTCCTTCCTCCGTGGAATGTGTCCTTCATTGATGGTGTTAGGAACATTTTCACACCCTAATGGACTCAATTTGAAACTATAGGAGGTTGGCTCTGGTTATTTGGAATTCGAAGTAGGCAATAATAGTTATTCCTTCTGAAATTCAAAGTAGGCCCCAATAACTCCCGTGGGGGGAGGGGAGAAGATAAACAGTATCCCAGTCTGTGGACAAGGAAACAGAGAAAGGACATGTGTAAATGAGGGATCCTCTACTTCACAAGCCACAGAAAACTCAACTTAAACCAGCTCCAGAGGAGAGGACAATGTCTGGGGGCAGGTCTGGCTTCGGGCCAAGAGGAAGGCTGTCACGGAGCTCCACATCCCAGCCAAATAATGACTCCTACAGGACCCCCATCTCTCTACTCAGGGCCGTGCCCTTTTAAGAGTTTCATGGTCAAGCTGCTGGTCCCTGCAGGGAGAGCGTGAGAGGCTGGGACGAGTTTCCGAGTTCCCGTTGACAGGACCTGGTTGGGTCGCTGTGGCCACGGGAGGGCAGATGGCCAGCAGGGCCATTTCTGGACCCACGTCAGGGCTTCCCAAGGGAAGGAGAGTGAGTGAATGTTGGACAGCCAAGAGCAGACGGCATTACAACACTTCTGCCCAAGCAAGCGTGGAAGGAGACCAAAAAATGTCCCCTCTGAAGCACTGTCTCCTCCCTCCCTCAGTGACCTGCTTCTCAGACAGCATAAAATCTTCCCTCCCTATGTTCCCTGACACTTCGATGTATAATGTCTTTGAAGGAGACAGTCTTTGGCATCGTAATAATCCTTAACGTATCGGTCTTTGCCACTGGATTGAGCCCCTTGAAAGCAAAAGTGTTTTCATTGTTGTACCCATGGAAACCAGAGGAACCCCTTAAGCGCGGCACGTTGTGGGTGCTCAGTAAATAAGGTGACTTTTATCAATGAATGTCTAGTAGCATCCTCTACAGGAATATTTCATCCTCCAGCACTGGCTTGTCTGGCTCATGTGGCTGTGATATGGGAGTGGGAAGGGCAGCCCCCTCCTCTATGCGAGGGACCCATTGACCGCCATGCTGGACAGGAGAAGGGGGGCTACTTGCCTTTAGGCTGTACATTCACCTATGGATCTTATGACTCAAGCCATACCTACTCTCTCCTTTGGGGTATCTTAAGGGACCTAGAATTCCACTGGGCCCTGCTTGCCAAGCAGACCGAGGGACAGGGAAGAGTTTGGGGAAAGGATGCTGTCTCTCGCTGTTTTCTTGAGGGGATGGGATTCACACACCCGGACCTATCCTTCCACGTGTCCCCCACCCACTTTAAGACACACTGAGGGATGGACAATATGTCAGACGTGCTCCAGCAGATAGGGCTGCTTGGCTTCAGGAGTGGCCAAAATGGTGGCCAAGACCACGGCCTTTGGTGTCAGACACACCTGATTTGCATCCCACTCACTCATCAGTCTTCCCACTTGACTCAGCAAGTTACTTATTCCCTCTTCTTCTGCAATGCAGGATAAGTTCTTCACAAGGATGTGAAGAAAAAATGGGATGCTGTATCACAAGCACTTAGCATACCGTCAGCGCTCCAACAATAAGTAACTAATAAAAACTGTAAATGTGTTCCGTTTTCCTTTCCCCAGAAGGAGATTTCAGGTCTTGTGGCTGCGGCCCCATTCAACTATTTTGCTCCTGTGAAGGAAAGAGCCTTACTGCTCATTTTCAACAGTGTAGATCAAAATAAAATAAAGCCCAATCAATAATAAAACATGTTCTCATTGTTTTCTTCTTTGAGGACCTAAATCATGAGCATTTTTCAAACAGGGTTGAATGAGGGGCGGAGGGTGCGCCTGAGTGGCTCAGTGGGTTAAAGCCTCTGCCTTCAGCTCAGGTCAGGATCTCAGGGTCCTGGGATCGAGCCCCGCATCGGGTTCTCTGCTCAGTGAGGAGCCTGCTTCCCCCTCTTTCTCTGCCTGCCTCTCTGCCCACTTGTGATCTCTTTCTCTCTCTCTGTCAAATAAATAAATAAAATCTTAAAAAAAAAAAAACCAAAAAACAAAAACAGGGTTGAATGGAACTAAAGCCCAAAATGTTATGGCTCAGATGTCATGGTCTGGCTTGGGGACACAACCTCCAACGCTCTCCGGACGAGCACTGGGACGAGGGAGGCATGCTGGCAACCAACGCTGTGGGGTCCTCCCACGTGTGGCGGCCGGGCTCACCCCCACAGCAGCTGCCACTCAGCCATGGCTGATTATTGTCACGCAGGAAATAGACTCAAGGTGCCCAGAACTTGGAATGATATCCCCGTGTCAGAAAGGTTGTCACTGAGACTTTTTTTTTTTTTTTTTGTCTTTCAAATGTTGCGCGAGCGTATCTGAGAGCCAGCTCTGGTCCCTTGACTTGCTCAGTCCCCCCAGCGTCACCACATTGGGACCTCCGATCTAGGGACTCTTTGCCTGTGTTGCCTCTCAAAATGAGTTTCACCTTACAAGCTCAGCAGGCCGCTTCTCACTGCGTAGAAGCATTTCTCAAAACTCTTAGGGAGATAACGTACTCCTATCCCAGGGGAAGGCAATTGCTTTCAGTAACTAGATCAAAAATTATTTGTGCTCATGTGCTGCTTTACAGGGCCTTTAAAGCCAATCTCAAGATTTACCTCTTCCTTGAACCCCTCTATGATACACTCTCATCTAGTTACTGCTTCCTGGTCTTTGTATGCCCATTGTTTTTTCTTTGTCCTTTGTTTTTATTTTGTTGCACTAGTGTTTTCTAAAATTTTAGTTCTAGTATAATTACCATACAGTGTTATGTTAGTTTCAGGTGTACAATTTAGTGATTCAGCAATTCTATACACTACTCAGTGCTCAACAGGACGCGTGTACTCGTAATCCCCTTTACCTGTCATCCATCCCTCTTTAGTAACCATCAGCTCTCTGTTTAAGAGTCTGGTTTTTTGGGGTGCCTGGGTGGCTCAGTCATTAAGTGTCTGCCTTCAGCCCTGGTCATGATCCCAGGGTCCTGGGATCGAGCCCCGCATTGGGCTCCTCAGCAGGAAGCCTGCTTCTCCCGCTACCGTTCCCTCTGCTTGTGTTCCCTCTCTCGCTGTGTTTCTCTCTGTCAAATAAATAAAATCTTTAAAAAAAAAAAAAAAACAGTCTGGTTTTTCATTTGTCTCCTTCTTCTTTGTTTGTTTGCTTTGTTTCTTAAATTCAACATATGAGTCAAGTCATATAGTGTTTGTCTTTTTCTGAACTGACTTACTTCACTTAAGATTATACTCTTTAGATCCATCCAGTTGTTGCAGATTGCAAGATCTCATTCTTTTTTATGGTTGAGTAATATTCTGTTATATATATACATCATAATTTATTTATCCACTCATCAATTGATGGACACTTGGGCTACTTCCACATTTTGGCTATGAAAAACAATGCTGCTATGAACATAGGGATGCATGTATCTTTTTTAATTAGTGTTTTTGTACTCATTGGGGTAAATACCTAGTAGTGGAATCACTGGATCGTATGGTAATTCTATTCTTAATTTTTTGAGGAACCTCCACCCTATTTTCCACTGTGGCTGCACAAGTTTGCATTCCCACCAACAGTGCATAAGGGTTCCTTTTTTTCCACATCCTTACTAACACTTATTGTTTCTTGTGTTTTTGGTTTTTAGCCATTCTGACAGGTATGAAGTGATATCTTATTGTGGTTTTGATTTGTATTTCCCTAATGAGTGATGTTGAGCATCTTTTCATGTGTCTGTTGGCCATCTGTATATCTCCTTTGGAGAAATGTCTGTCCATGTCTTCTGCTCATTTTTTTAAAAAAGATTTTGTTTACTTAAGAGAGAGAGCAAGAGCGAGCAAATGAGTGAGAGAGAGAGAGAGTGAGAGAGGGAGAAGCAGTCTACCCACTGAGCAAGGAGCCTGAGATCATGACCTAAGTTGAAGGCAGATGGTTAACCGACTGAGTCATCCAGGCCCCCCATCTTCTGCCCATTTTTAATAGGATTATTTGGTTTTTAGTTGTTAAGTTGTGTAAATTCTCTTTATATATTTTGGACACTAATCCTTTATCAGATATATCATTTATATATCTTCTCCCATTCAGTAGGTTGTCTTTGAATTCTGTTAGTTGTTTCTTTTGCTGTACAAAAGCTTTCCCTTTTGGTGTAGTCCCAATAGTTTAATTTTTGCTTTCATATTTCCTTGCGTCAAGAGTCATATCTAGAAAGATGTTGCTATGGATGATGTCAGAGAAGTTATTGCCTGTTTTCTCTTCTATGGTTCCGGGTCTCCCATTTAGGTGTTTAGTCCATTTTGAGTTTATTTGTGTGTGTGTGTGTGGTGTAAGGAAGTGGTCCGCTTTCATTCTTGTCATGTAACTGTCCAATTTCCCAACATCATTCATTGAAGAGATTTTCTCTCATTGCATATTTGCCTCCTTTGTTGACAATTAGTTGACCACATAATTGGGGGGTTATTTCTGGGCCCTCTCTTCTGTTCCATTGATCGATGTGTCTATTTTTGTGCCAGTACTATACTGTTTCAAATCCTACAGTTTTGAGGAAGATCCTGAAATCTAGGATTGTGATACCTCCAGCTTTGTTCTTTTTCAAGATTGCTTTGGAGATCCAAGGTCTTTTGTGCTTCCATACAAATTTTAGGATTATATGTTCTAGTTCTGTTGCCCATTGCTCTGTAATACTGGACCAGGCAGTCCGTGTGTTTGGGCACCAGCAAAGGTAATGAACTAAAAAACATATCTAAAACATAATAGACATGTATTGCTTGCCCTTTTGTAACAGTCCTGAGTAGCTCCACATTGGAGGGTGGGCAGGCAGGAGAAGGGCTTGGCTCCACTCAGTCACTCAGGGGCCCAGGCTGTTAAAGCTGTCCCATCTCCAACCAGTTGGCTGAAGTGGAAAAAGCATGGAGGATTGCCCACGGGAAATTTTTATGAATCAGATCTGAAAATGACAAACCAGCATTTCTGTCCATGTTCTCAAGTTTGGCTAGGATTCCATCCAATGGGCTCACCCAGCTGCAAGGGAATCTGGGAAATGCTGTCTGTGCATCCAGTAAGAGGAAGAGATTTTTTTTTGTAAACACCTACCAGTCTCTGCCTTAACCCCTCCCTTTGGATCTAAATATGCATATCATCTTCTTGTCTTTACGTAACACATTCACTCTCCCAGGGGGCAGCAGCCCCAAATCCCATCCAGCTCAAACTCCAAGATCTCTGGGTAAGACACAGGTCTGGATGTGGCTCCTAAAGGCCTAGAAATTAGAAGAAGACAATGCACAATGTCCCTACAGACAATGCACGATGGGAGAGCCAGGGTGTGAGAGCAGCCATAAAACCCCCATTGGAAGCACACCCAGTCCTCAGCAGTTATGAAATCCTACTGATCAAGCATTGAGAAGACCCCCTTTGCCCTGGCAGTGGGAAAAGTTCCCAAATTAGACCCTGTTTCCGCCCTCTGGGAAAAGAAGTCCCAGGCCCATCCTTCTCCCAAGTTCCAGTCTCCTTCCTCTGAGAGGTTTCCTTGACAAGTATCCTTCATGGTCACCTGCGAAGTGGGCACTGGGGAGAAAGCTGTCCTGAGCATTCTACACTTTTAGACATCTGCGGGTCCCAGGGCCTGAAGGTCATTTGAAGGTTTCACCAATGTTTTTTTGTAGTTGTTGGTGAAGTCTGGGCTGGCGTATGTCTTCCTTGGCAATAAAAGTCCCTCAAAACCTTGGTAGGCTTCTGCCCTATTTGTACCTCAGTGAGACCTAAAGTCTTTGTTCTAGACAAGATTGTGTTCTGTGATAGCGCTGTGTGTGGCCCCCCTCTGTCAGCTGACAGCACATCTGAGACGAAAAGCATATATGAGGGGTGCGCACCGTCTGAAGGGGCGAAGCACGTGGTTTAACTGAAGAGTCTTTTGATGGGTTCTAGAAGCATACCCAATGCTAGACAGCCCCACACTTCTGCCCCTTTAATTCCCTTTCCTTTCTATATACAAACTCAGCTAATTCTTTCCTGAGCTCACCGATTTCTCGAAAGTCTTCACCAAACACAGGGAAGAGCCACAAGTCACCGATTTTCGGCTCCCCAGAGCGACGTGCTCACGGGGCACCCAGGCGGCCTTCTGAGTTATCACAGGCAACAGTTGTGCAAAATGTTTTGCCACTTCCCATAGGAGTCTCAGCCTCTCAAACCTTTGCTTCCCTGTCACCCACCACCTAAACCGTAATCAGAGCCGTGTATTTTAGGTGTTCTGATAGCCCCCTTCCACGTGAGCGCACTCACGTCATGTTAAGGTAGGGTCAGTCACCGAAGCAGGCAGATTCTAAAGCGCTCAATGGCTGAAACAGTCTTGCTCGTGGAACTCTGCCGGCAGGTTCCAGGTTAGTGGGGGAGCACACTTCACAGTCATGTAGGGCCCCAGGCAGGCAGGGGACCTGTCAGTGTCCGGGGTCAGCAGAAGGGGAAGGAGCACAGCAGATTACTGAGAATGGTTTTCTTAAGGCCAGATCTGAAAGTGTTGGGTCCCTTCAGCTTTCAGTCCATCGTGTGAGGTTGGGTCCCCTGGTCACACCTCAGTAACTTCAAGAGGGTGGGAGATGTAATTGAGCTGCTAGTCCAAGCAGAAGAGTAAACAGGATCTGGGCCAACCAGCTTGTCCCTGTTTGCCTGGGACTTTCCCGTCGTGAGCACCGGAAGTCCCACTTCCCGGGAACCCCTGCAGGCCCAGGCAAACCGGTCCAGCTGATTACCCTAAGGCCCCCCTCACATCTCTTCTCTCCTTATGGAGAGAAACTAGGTCTCCTGTTTGTGTGCCTTCCTCGTCTGCAGTGACTACAGGTGACAGATGAGGGCATGAACTCAATGTACTTGAGACAATAGGAAGATTTACTTTATTTTTAGATTTTATTTATTTGAGAGAAAGAGAGAGAGAACGAGCCAGGGGAGGGGCAGAGAAGCAGGCTCCCTCCTGAGCTGGGAGCCCGATGCGGGACTCGATCCCAGGACCCCGGGGTCGTGACCTGAGCCACCCCAGGCGCCCAGGGAAAATTATTTTAATTGAAATGTAGGCCATTCCTGGAAATTTAGAGCATGTGTGGTGTAACCTTGCAGCACACACATCTGCAACACACTCTTTGTCCCCAGATGAGTCAGTTCTAAAATGTAGTTACTATGAAGGAGTTATGCTCCCGCCGGCAAATGCCACTGATTTAACAAGAGTTCTTAGAAATATGTTTGCCAAAAGTTTGATCTGAAAAGGAATACAGAAGGAATTCTTCAGGCATTCTATTGCATAAAACAAATTTCACCAGAAAACAAAGTACCTCGTTTATTTTAAAAGGAGCTAGTGGGCTGTCCTCGAAGGCAAGGACTGTGGCTCACTCACTGTCCTGTCTCGGGCCTTGTGGAAGGTCTTCGGTGAATGTTCTCTGAAGCAGTTTACACAGAGCTTACCAGAAAGCCTCTGCTCAGTCTCTCTGATCAGAAAGGGGTTTTTGGTATGGTTTTGCGCTGAAGGATGAGCTGCTTCTGGGGACAGGAGTCTGGCTCTTGAGACAGACAAACAGAAACGGGGTGGAAACTCCCACGGGCCACATCAGCATAGCAGGCGGGCTTGCGTTCGGGTGGCAGTGTCTGAAAATCAGGAAATTTCAGACAGAGCCTAGACTTCTGGATCTTGAAAAATTGGAAGACCTGGAAACCCAGGGTTTGAGTCCCCACGAAGCAACAGTTGGATGGAGCTGAGGAGCAGCCGTCCCCATCGGATGGAGCACGGACTCTCCAACTGCCACCGTCACTATCACATCCTACTGTCTCACCCTCACTTCGGTCAAGAAACTTGTCACATCCTACAGACATCTGAGTCTAAAACACCTGGATTAAAGCACAGATGTATATTATAGCAACTTCACCCATTTTAAAATGGCCACTGAACCTTCCAGAGCTATTGATAAAGCCTGATTGCTAATCCCGGTGACGTTGAGCCTGGCATTCCATAACACTGTTTTATATAGGGTTTTTTTCCATAAGAAAATTAATATGTATTATATCTATATCTCCCACCTGTAATTGTGTATTTACTTCCATCAATATTATTTTTTTTTTAAGATTTTATTTATTTGACAGAGAGAGACACAGCGAGAGAGGGAACACAAGCAGGGGGAATTGGAGACAGAAAAGCAGGCTCCCCGCCGAGCAGGGGGCCCAATGCGGGGCTTGATTCCAGGACCCTGGGATCAGGACCTGAGCCGAAGGCAGACCCTTAACGACTGAGCCACCCAGTGCCCCAACAATATTATTTTCGAACATGAATAATTCTCAACTAATCCCTTCTTTAACTCACAGAAATGAGACGAGGTATTATTTCTGAGATAAAGAAGAAGAAATGGTGCATTTCTGTCCATATTCCAAGTGGATTTTTTTAAATTTTATTCTTAAGTCATCTCCACACCTAACAAGTGCCCAGACCCACAACCCCAAGATCACACGCTCCACTGACTGACCCAGCCAGGCGCCCCCCGAAATGGCATTTCTAATGTGTGTCTTTGTAATGAAATTTTAACAGTCACTACTGTTATCAAATGCGAAGTCAAAAGCTATTAGAAAATAAAACCGCCACAGCTTTATTCCTACAAAAAAAATACAAAATTAAAATATGTAAACAAAAGAACGAGTGGCTGAGAAGTAACAGAAAGGCTAGCATTCCTTGGGCACGTGCTGTGATTTCGTCTCTGCGCTTACTTTCCAGCATTATCCTTACAAAACCCTGTGGAGAGCTCAATATGGGAGAGTCCCATATTGAGCATGAGGTAACAAAGAAAAGCAAGTAAAATCCCCTGCCCAAGGTCACTTATCTAGTAACCAGCGGAGTTACAATTAAAACCAAGTTAATTCTAGCTTATGAAGTTAAATGAACAAACAAGAACAGCGGACTCTACCCCACCCCCCCAAGTTAGAAGAATAAAGGAGAGTCATCTCAAAAAGCAGAGGGTTGTAGCATCTTAGGGCAGACCTGAATCTCTGCGACCTGATCCAGCTCCGTATTTTACGAGTGCGAAAGTGGGTCCGTGAGGTTCCATGTCGTGCCCACAGGCTGGTGACCGCGGGGCCCAGCCCAGCAGCTGCGCATCCCCACTCAGCTGGGGTCCTTCTCCCCACGGGCGCACAGGAGGCTTACTGCACAACCTGCTTGCAAGTGCCAACACTGGGCACACTTCTCCAGCTGAGGCCACGTCAGCTAAGGGGAGTTACAGTCTTCTCTGCCTCCGTTTCTAATCCTTGGGCCATTATTGCCGCTGGAATGGACTTGTGGGCGATGGCTACAAGCAGTCGTGCTGTCAGACTCCTTCCTAGCAGCTGCCACTACTTCCTGTACGTACAGCAAGGTCAGAGTCGTGTCTCTTGAAATTCAGATTCATTTTTGATTTCCGTTATAATGAACTTGTATGCGTTTCATGTGTAAATTTAAAATTGATTCTGCCGTGGCATATTCATCACATGGTGACAAATTTGTTTTTAAAGTATGTAAGAAAAAAAGCACAGAATGACTGAGGGATAAACATTGTTAATTTGAAACAGAAAGCAGACAGTCATTAAAAATCATGTAACATTCCTTCTGTGTCTCCTTCACTGAACAACGGTCTCTCCTGCTGCAAATGATGATGTCATCAGCACCCAGGGCTGGTGCAAAATTCCATTCCTCTTAAAAATCTTGCTTGCTCCATGGAGCATGAGTGTGATATAATCAATTAAATAATAACCCACAGGCCAACAAAGGCCTGTAAGCAAGTGGGAAAATGCCTTTTTAAATTACCTTAAATACCCCAAAATGTCAATCACTTAAAACATGTCTAGTAATTACTAAAATAAACATGAAAGGAAAAACAACTTTTGATTTTAATAATTCATGATGTCACATACAATATTCAGCTCCCTAAGTGTCATGGGAGTCTCCCATTTTTAATCAGAAGTCCAAAATTCCATTAAATAATGGAGAAGGAAGTTCTCCATTATCTTAACGATACATTGACATGAAATTTCCCAAATTTTTGACAATTGCCACTTTTGGTATTGAGGATCTTCATTAAAAGGAAATGATGAAATGGCTAAAGATTTCAATTCATTATGGTTTTCTTTTTAAAGGAAATGTAATTACTATGTCAGCGCCCGTTTATTTGAGCCAAAGTTACATAACCTTCAAGGTAAAATGACAAAGGCTTTTTTAAGTCCTCTCCAAATCCCTCAAACCATCTTCATGGCAATTGCTACCAGCCTGTGGCGGGTCCGTAGTTTACTGCTCCAACAAGAGCTGTGTGCCCACGCCCGTCACGTTGAGCTCTGCCATGCGCATTGTTCACTTCTTCTCAGGAAGCGCCGATGGTCCATTGACCTATTTCCTACCAGCTCTACAGCAGAAAAACGAAGTGTTCACAAAAGTTAAGTCCTCATCCCACTAGGGTTTAAGCAAGCCCTGGAGCTCACAAATGCCCCAACTCCCATTGGGTGGAGAGGGTGTTGCTGAGGCCTTCAGGCACATTAGAGCTGATAAACCCACCCCATTCACACTGCTTGCTGACATGGCCCCCTAGAACGTGTCAGGCTCTCATCTCTGATGCCAATTTGCCTTACGATTCCATCATGCTTTCTAAATTTCCACCTATTTTAGTCTTAAGGAATCAACTTGGAGGGACTGACTACCTTTCTCATCAGGTCCCACCTCAAATCCAGCAGAGGAAACACCTGGAATCATCTTGTCTTTTGCTTGGACGTTTCCAGGAGCCAAAAACTCAAGCCACACTAGGAAAGACATCCGAATCCAGGGTGATAAGAGTTTCTAAAGTGGGAATCAGCTTAACTTCCACCTTTTGATTCTAGAGCTGCTAACTGGGATTACACACAGAGTTAAGGCTCATGCCCCTCCCAACTGATAAACATTTGAAAATCAGGGCTTCCATAGACTCCTATGAACTTCAAAGCCACAGAACTGAGAGATTCCTCACAGGATGCCCCACATCGGCCCTGAGAGGTGAAGCCACTTGTCCAGGTGATACTTGGCTCAAGAAATAAGCTCTCATCTCCTTCTCTAGGTCTCCCCTTCCCTTACTGGCTTGAAATAATGCAATGTCTATCTGTAGTCCAAACCACTAGCACCCCTACTTTGTCCAACCTTCACACTCCCCTCCAAGAGTTTGCCCAACTGTTTGAACTTTACCTGGAAATAGTCGCAAAGTGACTGCAGTAATGTTAATACTCTAACATGAGAACACTTGTTTATCAACATTTTATATGCTTTATTGAAAGTTGACAAGTGCAACAGTTAAATACAGTGACACCTTACAACTGTGTAGAGAACATGCACAGAAACGTATGCATAGAACTACTATACAGGTAATATGCAGAAACCCCTACTGCAAGATTCATTTCATTAGCTAGAACAGATCATTTTTCAAAGTATTCAACCAGCTCAATCAAAAGACTTCAGTGAACAGGAATTTACTTCAAGATATTCAGCAACTAGAAGATTTCAGATTACACAAAGTGACGGACGGTGCCAAATTCTTAAAATTTCTTTAGGTGTGGTTTTCTTCATGTAGCATTTTTTTTAATGTAGATCTCTATATAAAAGACAATCCACACCTCTTCAGACAGCCAATGAAACATCTAAATTTCAATCTGTACAACCTAAATAGTAGTTACAGTCCTCTATTGTACAAAATAGTTACACTACATACACAAATATACAATAAGCAAAACAACCTTCATGTAAGAGAGCCTAGGTCCCAGCTACCTGTCACCGTTTTAGTCACTCTTAGAGTTTTGTGTCATCCATTGTTTCAGAAAGAGGCACAGTACTATTGTTTTTATGGGTTTTTGGTGACAGTCGTCAATAGTACGATGAACTACGTTTCCCCTCATCTTAGGTGAGACTCTGCGTCAGTCTTTGACCTCCCTTTTAAGGTCCTCCTGGGGGAGAAGAGGAGAGAGGAAAATCCAGCGGAGCCCCACTGCTGCAAGCCCCATGGAGTACACTACGTGCAAGCAGGAGAGAACTCTTGGGAGCGGGGATGGGGAGCAGGGAAGGGGTGGAAAGGCACACAGCTCCTCGGCATGAATGAAACCACTTCTCACATATCTGCCAAGCTGCATGAGGTCCCAGTATATCCATGCTAATTCTCTGATTAACCTTTAATTCGCCCAACTAAGAAATTTCTTCAAGCCAAAAGCATATGAGTGTTTAATACTGGAAAAAAGAGACAATGGCATATACGTCAGTCTCACTTCTCTTTCGCAGCGAGCAGTGAAATGGGTGACTGTGGAGGCGGATTCCCCCTAGTACATCTTCTCTGGTCTGTTCAGTTCAGACGGCAGCAGCCAGTTCTGCGGGGGCACGGGAGGCTACGCGGTTGGTCCTGAGCCCTGGGACGCTGGCTGGGCCGGGGGCTGTGTGGTCCCCTGTGGCTGTGTGGTGGCAGGGGGGGAGCCAGTCTGCAGCTGGGCCTGAAACTGGGCAAGCTGCTCAGGACTGGCCAGTGTCTTCAGCAGATTGTTTTCCTGCTCCAGCTGGGAATTTTTCTCTATTAGTTCTTTGATTTGCTCTTTGAGGACCTCCACTTCCTCTCTAACCGCATACATCAAATGGCTTTTCACCAGATCCTGAAAGGCAGAGGAAAAAAGAGGTTTAACTTATTATTTCCCAGACTCTGAATTTTTAAAGCATTATTCTGCATGACTCTCCAGGACTATTAACATACCCTGCCTTTTGCTTATTTAACCCGCCCTTGGAGTCATCTACTGAATACAACCACGACTGTACGAAATACTTAAGTTTAATGTATAAGGGGATCAGGCTTTTTCAAAGCCTAGGCATTTTTCGGCGGTCCTTAGCCAGGGATATATACACTCGGGTCTGCTACTCCAGACACCAAGATGCCCTGGGGTTCACGAAGGCGGGGCAGGAGCCTGGCCGCCGGGATGTCCAGGCCCGCAGCAACGGTAGCCGCTGCCCCGCCCCCAAGTCCCTCCCCCCGCCCCCCCACCGCCTCCCTCAGCACCGGCTGCAGCCAGTTCCTACAGAGCATGTTGCCGCATTTTCCTCCCTCCACCCCCACTCCCCCCTTTCGTGATTAAGCTGACATCACAGAAACCTGGGCAGACGTCGCAGCCAATGGGAGCTCGAGTTATTTATAGCTCCGAATTAAAGGTTCGGAGTTTGCCTAGCAACAGTGGGCAGAGAATCCCGTGAGAAGAGCCACAGGCGCTGCTCCAATAACAAAGAACAGCCAAGGCGGAAATAAAAAATAGGAGAAATCCAGGCAGAGGCTGAGAAAGACAAAACTTTTCTCCGATTCTTCTTCATTATGCAGTAGCCTACATCACTGGGGATCCGTCTGTACCGGGTCTAGAGAGCCCCTGAGCTCCCCACTCTGTACCCCCCTCCTTCCCTAGTAAACCTGAAGATTCCTCGTAAAGCCACAGCGCTAGAGACGTGCCCACAACCGAAGGACGCGCAGGGCAGAGCTTCCCTCGCAATTCCCGAGCAAAAAGGGGACACCTCTGCAAAAAATCCTGACGTCCTGTGAAACCCGTCGGGAAGAGAGAACATTTAATACCCTCAGGGCCCCGTTCTCTCGTAGCAGCCTTGGTATGTGGCTTCGCGCCGGCCGAAAGCAGACCGTGCCGGCATTTCTAAATGTATGAAGAGCAGTCATCCTAACTATGGATGCACTGGTTCCATCCCGATCTCGCTTTTTGTACTGTGCCCACATGTAGTACAAATGATTTTTAATCAGTACATACCATAGCTTGCTCGATTTTGTTGTCAATAGCTACCACACTTGCACCAGAGGAGCTGGAAAAGAGGGGGGGAAAAATCGATAAATGGAATTTTTATAACATCCAAGACAAAAAGGACTTCCCAATTCCGTGATGTTACTAGCAGCATTTTTTGAACATTCTACAACGCTATGTAATATATCACCCTCCAGAATCACCAGCCACTCTCTTACTAACGAATACCCAGACATTTCCCTATTTTAGTGAGCCACAAAAGGCTAAATTACATAATGTGGTAAAAGCCTGCTCTCCGGCCAGACCTGTGAAAAGAAGGCTATTCTAAACATTTCAAAAAGCAACATCCATGTCACCGTAATCTCTCGGCAATGGACAAAGGAATTCGCCTGGCTATTTTTTCATCTGCATTATTAGAAGTAGCTCACGAGTAAATTTAAAGAAACTATCCCAGCCGACATTTACCTATTGTCAAGTCTCACAGAGGCGTTTTCAGTCCCCAGCAAGGATGACAAGAAAGAAATTGAAAAATGTCTCAGTTGGTAAACTCCTAGATCCATCGCCACTGGTCTACACCATTGGGATTTCATGCAATTGCAGCCAAAAACACCCTCGCGGAAAAAAAAGGGAATACCAGCAGCCTTATTTGAGCTAGATAAAAAATCTTCTAGCTTTCTGCAGCCCAGGGAGAAGCGGAAAACAGCAGCCCTAATTTAGAGAAACCCGGCTTCTGGGGCTTGACGATCCTGGGAAGATGCTGATCCCACCGTTGTGCCTGTGCGGAGAAGCCTCTCAGGAAGACAGCCAGGCTCCACTAAGGCTATGGACCAGGACTGGGGCTCGCCGCAGAATATATGGAGGCGAGAGCCGCGCCGATTGGCCAGCACCCTATTGGAACCTCCCCTTCTCCCTTCCCCGCCCTCCTCAAGCTTCCCCACTTTCCCCACCCCCACCCCTCCACCCCCCACCCCAGCCTCCCGATCGGATCCCGCTCTTCGGGTGGGCTGACCCAGGCCGCAGTGGATCCGCGGAGCTGCGGAGCCGCCGAGGCTTCCAGAGCCTCGGAAAGCTGCACCACTGCTTCGGCGGAAAACGTCAGGGGTCCCTGAAAATACAGTTGGAGCCCCGCACGTGCTTACGTTTAAGAGAGTCAGACCCCGTCCCAGGAGCTGCCTGTCCCCGCGGCTTCCAAACGGCGAAAGCTTCCTATTTGCAACCAGAACCGTCTGAGCTACTGGGCATGCCCAGTCCCACCGCTAAGACTTGGAGGAGCTAGAGTGTCTCGATTTCAATTATCTAGTTCTTACAGGCAACAGTAATGGGAGGATTTTATGGGCAGGTTTATTTATAAGGATAATAACCGTACTGTAATAACACTTTTTAAAGAGGTAGTGAATTTTGGAGGGAAAAATCACATTTGCTTTCTGAGAAATACTGCCTTTTCATGGATCTGTTACTTGTAGAAACCAAACAAAAAACATTACATATTCTTTGCTAGGCATATATCTATTGAAGCAAAAAGGTACTCATCAAACGAAGAAATCAAGTATACTGATCTTCCCAAAGTGTCCCTAGATCCATAAGCCTTAAAATCACATCTCCCTCCTTCTACTTATAGGTAGAAAACTCAATCCACAGGTTGAATCCTACGTCGATCTATTTTCAGCAAGTCCCTAAAACAAGTTTTTGTAAGTGGCAATTCCTATAAGTCTCAATCCTATGAGACTTCTTACATCAGAAAGATTTAAATATTATAAAGTATGTATTTCATCCTGATGGTCATATTGACCAAGTAAAATTCCCTTCCTGAAACAAAAATCAAGAGATCTGGGTGTAAAAATGACTAATCCACTGCTTATTTCCTCTATTAATTTAAAATATTTGCAAGGACGCATCAACTGAGGCTACAATTTAATATCCTAAAAATCTAAAAATCTAAGGCTTTAAATTTGCTTATTATAAATTCTATGGTTTGCAAGAATAGTCAAGAAAGCAAACTTAACCTCTACAATACTGCCCTCTAATGGCACAAGCCTATAAAATCACAAACAAAAAACTACACATAGTGAAGACTTCTCTAATTCATAGGCAAATTGTTCCATCACAAAAAATTTCAATATAAAATTTGACCACAGAACATGATATATGTAAATACTCTATTTACACACACACACACACACACACACACACACACACACACACACACACTGTTCTCAAACAGGCATTCTCTCTCAATTTTGCATCCTTCAGTCCTCAGCATCCTTTAATTTAGAACATTTTAATTGCCATCAGAGCCTTTCAGACATCCTTTTAAGTTGACCCAGTGCTGCTAGGGAGCATCTGGTCCTAGAAACGGTCTAAAGGAATTAGGGACCAAATCTGGCAAATGTGGTAGATGATGACAAGGACAAACAATTCTCTTTTTGGTTGAAAACCTAAGTGTGACTAACTATAAAGCAGTAACATTCTTTTTTATTGTAAGGGTCATAATATTCTCCAGATTTTAAGCCTTTGCTTTTGAATAAAAATATTTTGTTAGCATATTTGTGATTTACAAAACCTGATGTATAAACTATCTCAGATGAAAGAAATTTACTTGAGGAAGGCACCCATTTTCAGTAAAAAGAAACAGAGTAAGTAGAAGCTTAAAAATCAGTAATTTGGCAAACAGGGATGTGGTCCCTCTGTGAGTGCTAGACAGACTTATTATTAACTACAAAATAGTTTCTATATTTTGAAAGTTAAAGTTACCACAAACTATCTGTGTAATTAAATCCAATTAAATCCATTTACATATTTTAGCTGAACTGCACATGACAAATTATTAAAGAAAGCATCATCTTAAACTGTAAAAAAAAAAGAGCTTAAGAGATAAAACTCTTAAGATCATATGAAGGAATGAATTTAAAATTCTTAGCTGATTTACCAAATTAACTGAATTTTATTTATTTATGATGTTCTTGAACACAAACAGAAAGAAACAAGCTGGTTATGCTTCCATTTCACTTGTTTCAACAGATCACAATTGGATTAAGCTACGGAAGCCAATATAAGCCATCACAGTCTATTTAAGCTCTATCTCTACAGAGGGACATGCTGGTCACCTCCAGTACTTGGCTATTTGAAATAAAATTGCAAGAAATATCTTGTATGCCCATCTTGACCATCTGTGTATACATTTCTGGAGTATTTGCAGGGCCAGAGGATATAAACCCCTCCACCAAATTATTTGCAGTCTAATACAGTCTACAAAAAGAAGGCAAATTAACTGGAAGAAAGCTCCATGGAGGGGAAAATCAAGGGTCAGAAATGTTTGAGGCACAAAGTCACTAGAATTACTCTCAAAGATACTTCTCTTCGTAAGAGAAAGCCTCTATGATTCTGGTGCCTACTCAGAGCTCACCAAAGACTGGCCGATAGGACGGGGAAAACACTGTGCCTCCCTGAAGTCACGGAGGACAACAGCCATCGTGAGGCATTGGGCAGAGACGAGGTCTCAGTCTAATGGAGAATCTGGAGCAGAGGAAACAGCCTGAACATTTTAAGTTGGTGTGGAGTTTTTTGTTTTTTGTTTTTTTGTTTGTTTTTTCCTGTTTTGTTTTGCCTAAGAGCCTTTTTACCTGGATTCTAATTCCATGCCCTCTGCATATTGGTATCATGTATGCAAGGATATAAGAGGAGGAGTGGGGAAAGGTCCTGTGTTCCCCAATTCAGTAATGTGTGTTTTTCCAAACTTCATCTGACTTGGCCAATATAGGTACAATTGGGGATCTACAACTCAAATAGGATAACCTGCTTCTCTCTCTGTCCAAACTCCTTGCAAATCTAAAGTGACTGCCAGGGAAGACACTAAAGCGTATCATCCCATGTCAGACCAAATCTTGAGGTCCAGGAACTGCCAGCTCACTTGCCCTTTCCTAATTTATCCTCCCTAAGTCCTGGAAGTAGGGTTATTAGGTATGGTAAATAAAACTACAGGACTTCCAATTAAAAGTGAATTGCAGATAAACAACAAATGTTTTGTGTTGGGTCCCACATACTGTCAGAAGAAGAAACAATTCCAAAGAAATCAAAACAGAATTCAGCCACATTTGAAATATCCTTGATTTCCATAGAAAAGTTGGAAGATAAAGACGAGAAAAATCTTCCAAAAAGTAGAGTAAAAGAAAAAGAGATGGAATTGAGAAGTAAAAGAAACTAAAAGGATAAATCTAGGATGTCCAATATCAGAATCAGGTGATTCCAAAACCACAGAACAAAGAAATAATTTAAGAATTTCTCCTGAACTGAAGGACACAAGTCTCCAGCCTAAACGAGACGACCAAAAGGCCACCACAATAAATGAAAAAAGTCCTGGGATGCCTGGTTGACTCAGTTGGTTAAGCGTCTGCCTGAGGCTCAGGTAATGATCCCAGGGTCTTGAGATCGAGCTCCACTTCGGGCCCCCTGCTCAGCGGGAAGCCTGCTTCTCCCCCTGCCTGCTGCTGCTCCTGCTTGTGTTCTCTCTCTCTCTGACAAATCAATAAATAAAATCTTAAAAAAAAAAATGAAAAAAGCCCTACACCAAAGCACATCAGCAAGAAAGAAAAGATTTATTGGGACAGAGAAAATCTTAAAAGCTTCCAAACAGAAAAATCTAGTTATAAACACAGGGACAAATAATCCAGAATGGTTTTTGCTGGCTGCAAATGAAGAATGCAGAGAACAATGAAGAAAATTCTGAGAGAAAACATTCTCATTTGGCCAAATCATCATGTAAGTGTAAAGGTAGAACAAAAACATTTTCAGACATTTCAGACACCAAAATGGAGGAACAAACCAAGCAAAAGGGTTGAAATTTTTAGAAATAAAGAAAGGGAGAGAGAGAAAAGATATAGGAAACATGAACCAGGGACTCAAACACTGGGGAGAAGGGAGGGAATCAACAGGACGATGAGGAAGGAAATCTCAGGATGACAGCTGCTAAGCAAGCCTAAGCAGCACCCAATCTGTAAGGGCACAGAAAGATGGGGGCCGCGGGGAGGGGAGGGAGGGCTCTGGTGGGTGGGATTTGCACAGCGATGATCCAATCCGGCTGAGCATTTGCAGGGGGAGGGGAGCCACAGACAGGTGTCTGACAGAGCTAATGGAGCAAGTTCAAAGCACTTTTACAGAAAACAAAAGCAAGAAAAAAACTAGTATGCTTATCAATAAAATTTACATAACTATATTAATTTTGAAATTTTTTATTGGTTTAACTTTAAAAAGTTAACTGCATTGGGAAGGTGGTGAGAGAAAAAACCTGAGCCATAAGAATGGTTTAAAAGTGCTACATCAACAAATAATACATTATATGTTAAAAAAAAAAAAAAGTTCTACATCAGGATCTATGACAGTTTGATTATAAAATATCTAAAATTAAATGAGCAAGAAAATAACAGAACAAATATATTACATAGACATAGGTAGGTAAATATGAGAAAACAAAAATTTTTGGCTACCTCTGAGGAACAGGGGACTGAAAAAAAAAAAGGAATTTATATTTATATATATTCATATGTATACATACATATATTTTTTTCTTTCGCTCTGTGTGATCTTTAGGGATGTAGAAGGATTTTCTTAAAGTACAAGAAAGAGAGTGGGATGTGCGGAGGGTTTCTCTGCTCCCTGGCTGCCGCTGAGTACTTCTTAGTACAGGCATGTGAGCAAACTACCAACACTGGGAAAGAGCCACCCAAAAGAAGCAGGCAGAAACAATTTTTGGAAATCACACAGGGTCAGGTGTTACCACCAGCCAGAGTAAAAACAAAACAAAACAAAACAAAAAACAACTTGTAAACACGGGCACCAGATATTCAGAAGGATACTGCCAAAGTCGTGGGGGAAAATTAGTTCTAGACTAAAGGGTGTTTTGGTCTTGCGCAAAGCAGTTTTAAAGGAAGCCTTGAAGATCAAACTGTTTCCAAGTAACTTAATTTTGTCCTAAAACAAAGCTCCAGGATATTAAATAAAATACAGTTAGCATCTAATAATTCACAGTATCTGGCATGCAATGAAAAGTACCAGGCATACAAACGCAGGGAAAAATAACTCATAACAAGGAAGAAAATCAATCAGAATGACCCAGATACGACAAAGATGATATAATTTGTAGACAATTACATTAAAACAATTATTATAACCATATTTTATATGTTCAAGAAGGTAGAGAGAACATTAGCATATTAAGTCGCGGTATGGAAGGTATAAAGAAATTAGATTTCTGAAGATGAAAAATATAACATTTGAGAAGAAACATACACTGCATGGGATTAACAGTAAATTAGGGCAGAAGAAATATTAGTGATATGTTAGTGATAAAAAGTATCCAAAATAAAACACAGGGAGGGAAAAAAAAAACAAAAAAAAGAACAAAACAAGAAAAGAGCATCATTGAACTGTGGGGCAATTTCGAACAACCAAATATATCTTTAGTGAAGTCCCTAAAGAAGAGAAGAGGGCACGAGAGAGGAAAATATTTGGAAGAAATAATGGCAATTTGCCCCAAGTTTTATTAAAATAATAAATCCACAGATCTAAGAAACTAAGCCTCAAGCAAGAGAATTGTGGAGAAAACTGAACTAGATTATACACAAAGCAACGAAAAGAAGAATGTAGCCGACCTGTGGGTTGGAAACAGCTCGACAGGAGACAGTGTGGCAATATCTTTAAAGTGCTAAAAGAAAAATTTCAAAAACCTGTCAACCTATAATTCTGTGCCCAGTGAAAATACCTGTCAAAAATAAAGGTAAAATTCATTCTTTTACAGACATACAAAAGCTCGGAAGATTCATCACAGGCAGACTTGCAGTACAAGAAATTTTAAAGTTCGCTCTTCAGACAGAAGGAACACGATACCAGATGGAAATCTAAATCTACACAAAAGAATGAAGAATATCACAAATGGTAACTATGTGGCTAAATACAAAAAAACTGTCCCCTATCTCTTTTAAGAGATAAATAAGTGACTGTTTATTATTGATTAATAGTCAATATAGATACAATTGGGGATCAAATTGGAGAAACAAACCTGGTTAACCAGAGAGAGGAGGGGTTGGGGAGCGGGTCAGAATAGATGAACAGGATCAAGAGGTACTGACTTCCAGTTATAAAATAAATAAGTCGTGTGGATGTAAGGTGCACTATAGGGAATACAGTCAATAATATTGTAGTAACTTTGTGTGGTGACAGATGGTTAGTGAACTTATCACTGAGATCATTTCAGAATGTATAAAAGGATCAAATCACTATGCTCCTCGACTGAAATGAACAGAATTTTATATGTCAACTGTGCTTCGGTTAAAAAAAATTAAAATTAGAAAAAGATGATTAACTGTTTAAGGCAGAAATAATAACCATGTGTGGGGGCAGCCATCAACACATGTAGAAGTAAAATGTAGGCCAAAAAGAGAACACAGGGGGTGCCGGGGTAGGTTGGTAGGTAAAGTGTTTGCCTTTGGCTCAGGTCTTGATCCCAGAGTCCTGGGATAGAACCCCGCACTGGGCTCCCTGCTCAGCGGGGAATCTGCTTCTCCCTCTCCCTCTGCTGCTTCCCCTGCTTGTGCGTGCTCTCTCTCTGTCAAATACATAAATCTTAAAAAAAAAGAAAAAAGAACACGGGCCAGGAGAGCATGAGCGTACTGCTGTGAGATTCTTACATTACTTGAAAATAGACTAATATGTGTACTGCAAACTCTAAAACAATGACTGAAATAACTACTAAGATATATAGCTAATAAGCCAATAAAGAAGATAAAGTGGAATTGTAAGAAAATACACAATCTAAAATAAGATAGAATAAGAGGAGAAGGGGGATAAAAAACGGAATAAAAAGCAAATACCATGACAATAAATTTAAACCAACTATAGCAATAATCACATCAAATGTAAATGGTTCCAACTAAACACTTTAATTAAAAGGTAGACGCTGTCAGATTGAATTAAAAAAAAAAAAACAAAAAACCAAACTATATGTTGCCTATAAGAAACATACTTTAAGTATAAAGGCACAAATAGGTGAAATAAGAGGATGAAAGAAGATATTGTATGTTAATAATCAAAAGAATGCTGAAGTGGCTATATTATTCAGAGTGCACTGAAGAGCAAAGATCATTTCATAATGAATAAAGGCTCAATTCATCAAGAGGTCATAAAAATCCTAAATGTTTATACAGTGACAACAGAACTTTAAACTACATGAAGCAAAAACTGATAGAATTGTAAGGAATTTTCAATAATCTCTCAATAACCGAAAGAAGAAGTAATCAGAAAATAAGTAAAGATATAGGACACTTGAATAACCCTGCCAACCACTTGACCTAACTTGTTTTTGCAGAACATTCCATCCAATAACAAGAGAATACACATTCTTTTCAAGCACACATGGAATTTTTTCCAAGATAGGGGATATTCTAAGCCATAAATCAAGTTTTAATTAATTTAAAAGGATTCACATCATATAAAGTAAATTCTCTGAGCACAAGAGAATTAAAATAGAAATCAACTAAAAAAAAATTAACTCCAGAAAATTATCTGGAAAATCTCTAAATATTTGGAAATAAAATAACATCTACATAATTCATGGGTCATCAAAGAAAAATTAGGAAATATTTTGAACTGAATGAAAATAAAAACATGGCATATCAAATTTATTTCAATAAGTTTAACAACTTAGATGAAATGGACCAATTCCTTGAAAGACACTAACTATCAAAACTTACTTGAGGAATAACAGGTAACATAAATAGCACTATGTCTATGTTCAAAATTAATTTGTAGTTTAAAATCTTCTGACACACACACACACACAAAAAAAAACCTCAGGCACAGATAGATTCATTGGTGAATCCAACTAAACATTTAAGGAAGAAATAATACCAATTCTACACAAACTCTTTCAGAAAACTGAAGGAGAAAACACTTCCCAGCTTACTCTATGAGATGAGTATTTCACGAATACTAAAATCAAAGATATCATAAAAGAAAAAATAAAATAAAAGGAAAACTACAGGCCAATAAACATAGATATAAAAACTCCTAACAAAATTTTAGCAAATTGAATCCAACTAGACATACAAAGGATAATAAATATATACTGACCAAGGGGCATTTACCCTGAGAATACAAGGTAAACATATGAAAATCAATCAATGTGATTCACCCTATCAATAGACTAAATAAAAATTATAGGATCATCTCAACAGAAGCAGAAAAGGCAACTGACAAAATTCAACACCCATTCATGAAAAAACTTTCAGCAAAACAGAACTACAGGAATTTTCCTCAACCTGAGAAAGGGCATCTATAAAACACACTCACTCAGCTTACATCATACTTAATGGTAAGATTAAGACTGTAACCAATCTGACCACTTCTATCCAATCTTATACTAAACTAACAGCCAAGCAATAAGGCAAAAATAAATAAATCAATACATAAGTACATAAGTAGCATCCAGAATGGAAAGAAAAAAAATCTGTATTCAGATGATTGTCTATGTACAAAATCCCAAAGAACCCACAAATAAATTACTAGAACTAACAAGAAGTAGGTTTATAAGGGTCACAGAAAGGAAGTTCAATGCAGAAAAATCAATTGTATTTCTTTGAATGAATGAAATTTAAATTTTACGAAGTTCCATTTACAATAACATAAAAAACACATGAAATAGTTATAAATCTAACAAAATACATATAAGATCTTTATGCTGAAAACTATAAAACATTATAAAAGGAACAAAAGAGAACCAAATGAAATGGCAATATATACTATGTTCGTCGATTGACTCAGTATCATTCTGTCAATTCCTCCTCCTCTTAACTAATGTATAGAATCAGTGTGGTCCCAATCAAAATTCCAGATAGACCTTTTGCAGAAAATGACAGATTGATTCTAAACTTCACATGTAGGGACACCAGGGTGGCTCAGTCAGTTAAGCATCTGCCTTCAGCTCAAGTCATGATACCTGGGTCCTGGGATTGAGTCATGCACCAGGCTCCTAGTGCTCAGCAAGGAGCCTGCTTCTTCCTCTGTTGCTCCCCCTGCTTATGCTCACTCTCTTTCTCTGACAAATAAATAAATTTTTAAAAAATTTACATGTAAAGGAAAAGGAACTGGAATAACCAAAACAATTTCAGAAGAACAAAGCTGAAGGACTTATACTACCTTATTGCAAAACTTTCTGTAAAGCTACTCTAATCAAGATAGTACAGTATTGGTGAAACAAGAGATGTACAGAGCAACAGAACAGAAGATAGGCGTCAGAAGTAGACCCCATACATATGTAGCAAATTGATTCTCAACAAAGATCTAAAGTTGATTCAATATAGAAAGACAATCTTTTCTAATAGTGCTAAAACAACTAGATAGCCACATACAAAATAAACCCTAACTTGATCCATTCCTCCCACCATATGAAATACTAAATTAAAATGGACCATAGACCTAGGGGTGCCTGAGTGGCTCAGTCGGCTCAGTGACTCCCTTCGGCTCAGATCATGGTCTTAGGGTCCAGGGATGGAGCCCTGAGTTGGGATCCCTGGTCAGTGAGGAGTCTGCTTCTCCCTCTTCCTCTGCCCCATTCGTGTTCTCTCTTGCTTGCTCTGCTCTCGCTCTCTTGCTCTCTCTCAAATAAATAATCTTTAAAAAAAGAAGCAAAAAAAAAAAGGACCGTAGACCAAAATGTAGTACCCCAAACTATAAAACTTGTGCAAGAAAACATAAAATAAATCTTTGGGACCCTGAATCAGGTGAAGATTTCTTAGATATAACACCAAAGTACACTTCATGAAAGAGAAAAAGAAAAAAAAAAAACAAGCAATAAACTGGACTTTATCAAAATGAAGAATTTGTTTTTTGAAAGGCATTGCTGTAAGAATGTAAAGACAAACTATAGACTGGAATTAAATATTGCAAGTCACATATCTGATAAATGAACCTATATCCAAAATAAATAAAAAACTCTCAAAACTCAATAGCAAGAAAACAAACAACCCAATAAAAAAAAATAGACAAAAGACACTTCATCAAAGAAGATATATGAATGGTAAACCAGCACATGGGAAAAATGCTAACCATCATTAATCATTAGAGAAACACAAATCGAAACCATAATGAGATACCACTGTTAGATACCACTATTAGAATGGCTACATTAAAAAAAAATTAAGCCTAAAAATGCCAACTGTTGACAAGAATGCAGAGTGACGAAATGCTCATATATTGATGTTCGGAATGCAAAATGTTACAACAACTATGCAAAACAGTTTAGCAGTTACTTATAAAGTTAAACATACTTTCCATAAAAGCCAATAATCCCAACCCAAGTTTTTCAAGGAAAGGAAAATGCATGTTCTCACAAAAATCTGCAAATGAATGTTTTGAGTGGTTTTATCATAATCACTCAAAATTGGAAGCAACCCAAATGTCACTCAACCGGTTATACAAACCATGGTGCATCTATACAACAGAGTACTATTCAGCAATGAAGTGAAATTAACTATTCAC
>CM053605.1:119657622-119682414 GCA_028646535.1 Procyon lotor | reverse complement strand
TTTTTCTGTATATTTTCTCTCTACATATTTATGATTGCTTTTAAATTATTGTTGCAATTCTATCAACAATTCCCAGTCTTTCATGCACATACCTCTATTTCTTTGCCTTATTTATCATAACTACAAATTCCAAAAGAATGCTCACATCCTAAAAAGACTCAATGTCTTTAAGCAATAGGATTCAAATGTGCAGCATTCTTTTTTTCTTTTTTATCTCTGGGACAATGAGGTCCTCAAAGCCAAATTTCTTCATAAATTCCCGCTCTTCCTAATAGTGGTAGATTCTGAAAATCAGGAGGCACAAGAAAAAAGGCATCTCAGATTTAGAAGCCAAATGATATGCTATATAAAACATCTGAAGAAGTAAAAAGTTGTCCTGATTACAATTTTCTATTTCAAGAACCTAGTGCACGTCTCCTATCAAAAGCGAATGCCATTTCTATTTTACTTTTGCACAGCTATGGAAAACAGACACTTACAGCTCTTCTTTTACTTTTTAAAGAATAACTAGTTACTTAAAGCCACATTTTCATGTTAAATTGCAGAAGATATCAACAATCAGTAGTATAGAAAGAAGGGCCAGTAGGAACTGGATTAACCATTATTCTCCGCATACAGAAGCACTTAGGGCCCTTAGAATCAGTCCTTTGGTGATCCTCAAACAATCAGATAAAGCTCAACTTAACAGTTTTATTTACAAAGTGAACGTAAATTCAAGGGTATTACACGGCTACTGAATTTCTAATACACTACAGACTTACCTCAGTAAGCATTAACAAATTGGAAAGGTAACTCTGTATGCTGGGGACACATTGTGTGTTTAATAAGTACCTTCTGCTCTGATCAAAGGACACATTTTCCATATTATGGTCTCTCTGAACTCCAGCTCTGTGACTTCAAAGGGCCCGAGGGTTTCTTTAATTTATCTATTCAGTAGTCTAGAGCTGAAATGGGCGGTAGAGATGGTATAGTTCTAATTTCCTTTTTCTGTAGGTTTAGAAATGAAAGCTCAAAGACATTGTCAGTTTTGTCCAGGGCTTATCTACTTAACTGCATGATGAGGCATAAATCAACTTTTGATTCAATATATTGTCTTCTGGACATGCAGACCAGGAATTCTAAATCGATATATACTTTCATATTTCTATACATGTTTATTTACTTATATAAGTAATAAGTTTAATATTTTATATATATATAATATTTGTGTGTATACACACACACACACACTATATATTATATAGTTCATATATATGTTCACATATATGAGGAATGTGAGAGCTGGAAGAGTATAGAGATGGCAGACCCCGATTATTGGGTTTCCGGGCCTCCTCCTGAGTAAAGATGTTGGGCTCTCGGTGAGAGCCGGCCCTCCGGAGCTCTGTCTGTATCACATTATGATACCGGAGAAGTTGACAGGCACTCACATCAGCCCAGTGCCAGGGAGCACCGTGGTCTGCAAAGGTGCTCCCCAGTCCCTGGAAAAGGTCCTGGCTGTGAGAGGGGGTCATCAGAGGCACTGACCCAACCTGCTAAGGGGCACATTACTTTGTGAATGCATCAAGAATGATTTTTTTTAAAGATTTTATTTATTTATTTGACAGAGAGGAGAGAGATCACAAGTAGGCAGAAAGGCAGGCAGAGAGAGAGAGAGGGGGAAGCAGGCTCCTTGCTGAGCAGAGAGCCCGATGCAGGGCTCGATCCCAGGGCCCTGAGATCATGACCTGAGCCAAAGGCAGAGGCTTTAACCCACTGAGCCACCTAGGCGCCCCCCAAGAATGATTTTTAAGCTGTGCTTTCCTAAAGCCCTGGTAGTTCCGTGGAGAATCCTCAAGAACAGCAAGGGCCAAAGGTCCCAGCAGGACCAGAGAGAATGAAGCAGGCTGCATTCCCCAGGCCTGTGGCCAGCGACAAGAGGAGAAAGTGGCCTTCACAGCACGTCACTCTGCAAATAGATCTTTACTCTTAGTGGTCATCGCCTGGGGTCTCCTTCCCATTTCTCACCCAGAACAAGATTCTGACATCAGCATATTTTCCTCTATTCACAATTAATATAATAAAAATTATAAGTACTGAGTGGACTAAAAAGGTCAGTGGAGTGGGAAATACATAATTTGCAATGATTTATAATTTTTTATAACAGATAGTTGCATAAAAAAACAATAAAAACTTGTGATTTACAATGATTTACAAACGTACAAGTATTTCAACTTGTTGCCAACTACAGTGAAAGAAGTGGCCACTAGGATATATCTCAGCTAAGATACAAACTAGAATAAAATAGTTTTCTATACATTAGCTCTTCAGGTATGCCTTCATTTATTCATATTTATTCAGCACTAGGCACCCATGAGAGGCCAGAAACTTCATGTTTGGCACTAAAATTATTAAGATGAGTAAGTCACAGTCCCCGCTTTCAGTGCCCCAGGGGAAGCTGGTGGCAGGGAGAAGGCACGTGATAACTGTTATCATCTGGGTTTATAAAAAGAATGGTGGTCAGCAGAAGGAAGCCAGAGACGTTTCAGAGAGCAGAAGACTCGCCTCTGGGCCTTCAAACACAAGTAGGAGCCACACAGTCAGACCACAGGGTACAGAGAAAATGAGAACACTCCATGGAAAGGGCACGGCCAGGTAAAACCAGGGTCATAGAGCGGCAGGCCGAGCGTGGCACCTCTCAGCTGAGTGTGGTGAGGGGGTAGGAAGCTGGGGGTTAGTGGCGGGAGGTGCAGAGAGAAGGAGAAAGGTAACAAGGGGAAGACGGGCCGGGGCCTTACGGGCCGGGGCCTTACGGGCCACAAGATGGAGAATGGCCTTCAGTCCGAGGGCATGGGGTCCACACAGAAGGGTTTCAGCAGGCAAGTGATGCGATGGCATCTGGGTTTCAGCAAGGCCCTCTGGACCACAGAGTACAAGATGAAAGGAGATGGGACTTGCCGTGCAAGAATGGAAAGCGTGAGGGCCAGAACCACTAGGGCAGACAGAGAGGAGAGGGGATGCATGCAAAAGGTATTCGGGAGATGGACTGGACAGGACCGGCATGTGGGAGGTAAGGGAGGCCGGAGGGGTCCCAGGCTTCTGGATTATGTGAATGGGTGAAAGGTGATGGCATTCACCAGGGTGACTACTGCGGCTGGACACCGGTCCTGGAAAATGACACTGGTGGGACACCCCAGGCAGTGGAAAATAGGGCTTTGGAATTTCAGTGAGACCTGGCTTGAGAAAAACATTTGGAGGCTGTGCGGGCAGGGGACAGTAAGGAGCCGAGGGAGTGGATGAGATTACCTCAGGAATGGCTATGGGAAAGAGACAGTGGGCGGAGAGGCTGCGCATGGTTGGGGCGGCCATCTGACACAGCAAAGACACCTGGGTTTTCTGTGGGCCTAGTGGACGGACACCACAGGAGACAACGAGCTCGAGCCATGTGGCAAGACCCTTGTCTGGGAGACCAGAAAGCAAGAGGGTGAAGGTGGTTTGACTGTGGAGGGGGCTGGGAATGAAGCTAACAGGTCAGTTCTCCAAAGAACCAAACATGTCTCATGAGGGGGCTTGCATGTGAATGGCTGCCTCACAGGAAGAGCCAACAGTCAGTCAGAGGTAGACAGAAAAGCAGCTGCAACCAACACAGAGAAGCGGGACCTGGCAATAGCCGATACTGAGGCTCCTGCCTCTCTGAGCTCGCTATCCCCCAAAGCTGGGGCACCACTTACTGAGGAGAGAAGGGAAGCAAGTGAAAACCAACACCCTCCCCCAAAAAGGTGCCATGACTGAGGCAAAATTTTTTTTCTTTTTGAGGGTGAGAGTAGACAGAGAAAAGAACTCTGATTCAGACATTAGAGTCAAGTTTCCACAGGTGAGGAACTGAGTTTTTAAAAAACTGTGACAGTTGGGGAACCTGGGTGGCCCAGTGGGTCAAGCGGCTGACTCATGATTTCAGCTCAGGTCATGATCTCGGGATTATGAGATCAAGGCCCATGTCAGGCTTCACACTGGGTGTGGAACCTGCTCAGGATTCCCCCTCCCCCTCTGCCTCTGTCCCTCCTTCTTTCTCTCTCAAAAAACTAATTTTTAAAAAACTGTGACTGCTTAAATAACTAACATTTACTGAGAAGTGATGGAAATACACTGACATGCTGATAAGGAAGCCTGCTACCAGTGTGAAAGAGAGATTCAACAGACACAATTAGTAGCAGTTATTTGAAGAAATAAAACCAAACTACATGTTTGTTCTCCCCAGTAATTGAGACACCTCAGTAAATAGTTATGGAGGGAGATCCAGAAGAATCCAGCATAAAGCTATCAGTGAAGGGGCAACTGGAAGACGAGGTCCTATCTCTGAAGGGACTGGCAAGAACTAGGGGAGCTATGCCGGGAGAACCTTTACCTGTGGGGCCTGTTGGGGTTACCACAGGTCCGTATCATCCCCACAGATCACAAACACAGTAGCCATGAAGGCTGACCAAGGAGAGCACCACAAGGTCTGAGGTGAGGATATCCATCTTCTCCCTCTCCCCAGCTCCACACCGAGGGAGCTTGCTCAGGGAAGGGGGGAAGTGGCAGATAGATATGGGAATAGACCAGGCCCCCCATTTCCATTCCAACTGCTAGAGACACAAGCTTAGCCTGGCTTGGCAGAAGTGGATGTGAGATGGTTTGAGGCAAATATGAAATAAGGTCATGAAATAATACATTAAATAATAAAACTAAGTCTTAAGAACCCAACAGAAAACTAACTTCAGTTGTAGAACTAAAGTGAGCTACTGTGAAGCAGCCCCATTAAACAGCAAAGAGGAAGATATTGCAAAGGGCAAAGCTGGTACGGTTATTAGAAAGATAAAACCACCACATATTCATATCCTGGAAAACCAATTATATTGCATTTTCTTATTTAAGCCTCACAGTAACTGAGGCAGTAGGTACCCTTATATTCTTCATTTAAAGAAAAATAAAAAACTGAGGCTTAGAGTGGCCAAACAACTTGCCCAAGGTAACATTATGCTTAAATCAATTCCAGTCAGTGGATGCTGGTATAGAGCATGACTTCACTACCACACAGAACCTAAAGGTGGGCAGTTCCTAGACAGTCCAGAAATGTATGGTTAATTTAGTAAAAAACTTACACTTGTCTTTAAAGTTGTAAAGGTTACTTGCAGTCATTATGGTTAGACAGTTTAGGATAATTTATATCTGAAATACACTGATTTATCAGACTATTAGACTTGTGTTTCTAATAAAAAGAAATAGTCTTAATAAGCTTTAACAGTTTTGTAATTGGTTTGAAGGCAAAGTAAAAACACAGAATGATTCCTCTAATTTAGTCTAATGTGGAAAATTTAAAAATCCTTCATTCTATTACACAATTTAAATACTACATACATTTTCAAAATTCCGTGATACTATTTTGAATAAAACAAGATGTTTTACGAAAAGTCATTAAAATGGTGTCAGTGAGAAAGCATAATTCCCATCAATTACCCCACGTATGGGTAATTCTTCATAAATTACATAAAACTAAATATTTCCAATAGACATTGAGTAAAAGCAGAGTTACTTAAAAACAACTTTGCCTTTAATAAATGGAGGGGGGCACCAATTGGTTAATATTAAGAGATTTTTTAAAAATCAAATATCTTACCTAATCAAGATAACTAGGCTAAATGAGAAATTAACCTGTTTCAAGACTTCAGTATGCTTGGAATAGAAAAGATTTTTTTTAATGAAGTATTTAAAGCATAAAAAAATACATGTAACACTTATGAAGCATACCAGTAGAATAAACACCAACAAACCTACCACCAAACTAAGTTGTAACCAATGCCACTGAAATCCCTGTGTGCTCCTACTGCCCCAGCCCTACACAGAGGGCAACACCTCCCCGGCCTGAAAGTGTTCAAAGTGTCATTCCCATTTAGTTACTAGGTTTACTGTCTGCCTCCTTGCACTAGAAGGTTGGGGAGCAGAGGGACTTGCTGTTTTATTGACCAGCATGTCCCAAGCACCTAGATCAGAACCTAGTATACAATAAGTGCTCGATATGCTGTTACTGAATGAAGGAAAATGAACAGTAATAATAATCAAATGTTAATAATAGCAGCAAACACTTAATCACACTTAGGACTCTTCAGTCCCTAGTCTAAGCACATTACATGTTACATTTATGTTCCCAACAGCTCTCTCATCTAGCTACCATTATTGTCCTCATTTATACCGATGAGAAACCGAGGCACAAAGGAGTTGTGGGACCACACTTATCACAACTAGGAAAAGCAAAAAATATTTCTGCTGTATTAACATAACAGATACCACTATATACTCTCCAGGGTCTTGAAAGACTGGTTATCACTGGTACATTGAAATAGTTGAAAAAAGTGGAGAAAATCCAACAAATATATACTGAACCCCTGCTTTATGCCAGGCACTGGAGATTCAGCAGTGAACAAAATCCCTGCCCCCACGGAACCTACTAGGTTCCAGTGGGGACGTGGCACACAGGACACGTGGTAGCGACGGTGCCGGGAGACAAACTACGGGGGGAAGTGGGCACACGCAGGGTCAGAGAGGGGGTTACTTCTGACAAAGTTGTCAGGGAAGGCCTCCCTGAAGTCTTTGAGTAACGACCTGCAGGAAATGAAGGAATCAGTAGTCACGGGAGAGCTTTTCATATGGAGAGAACAGTTACGAGATGTGCTCCTCGATAGTCAAGAGTCCCAGCGAGGTCAAGCTATCATGAAGCATCACAGGGCCACGCAATGGGCAGTGTATGAGACCAGAATCATGATACACGGTGCATTTAAGAAGGACGGCTGTGTGCTTAATAGCAATATAGTAACCGGTCTTATGTTCCACTTTGTATTCCCCTCGTTTCTTCAAAGATTAGGTTAGGGCATTTTTCACTTCTCAATAAAAACTCAATATTTTCTGTGTGTAAGAATAAATGAATGATGCGCTCTATAGACTCACCGACCTACAAAGTTCAAGCACTAGATAGGCAGTGATAGCTCTTTTGTAAGTCTTGTTTTGGATAGTTTCATGAAACCATGAGAATCTTACAGAGAATTTACTTTCTTCTACAACGAAGCTGTTTAAAACTACTTCTGAGTAAATGTGGTGGATAAAACATGCGCATTTTAGCTCTGTTTCCACCTACAGACAATTAAAGAGATGGAGAATCCAGTTTAAACACACAAGGTTAGAAAAAATAGGACAGATGTCAATTTCAACATTTTTGGGGGACTGGAAAAAAAAAGAGAGTTTAATTCATCCAGTTGGAAATTAAGCAAGCACTAAAGGAAGTCCAGAAGATAGCTGATATGTATTAAAGAACTCAATACTCTAAACCACATGCTTCTCAAAATACACCATGCAAGTGAGATGAGAGTCTATGAAACACAGACCTTATCCCACCCCAGTCTTACACAGCTGGACAACTGAGCAAAAGCTAACCATTCTCTAACATAAGCAACACTCAAAACAAAGGAACTGGGAGAAAACGGGGGATGGGGGAGTGTAGGGAAATGAGGAAACTTCAAAGATCCTAAAAGACATGGACCTAATGATAGCAGGAAGACAATAGGACACCAAAAAGAGCTCTTGGAAGTTGAAAAATGGGTATCATAAAAGGACAGTGAAAATTCACTAGAATAAATGGAAAGTAAAGTTGAAGAAATATCTCAGAACTAAAACAAAATACCAAAGAAGGAAAAATAGGAAGGAAAAGAAAGAATAGCAGTTTAGAAGGGCTTACATCTGAATGATAGGAATTGCAGAAACAGAACAGAGAATATGGAGGGGAGCGAAGTATCATAAAGTAATTCAAGAAAATTTCCTAAAAACTACAGGCCACACTTTTCTTTTTTTTAATTAAAAGAGCCTATCAAGTACAATTTGTTCTGTTTTAAAGCTTGTTTGGAAAACACAAATTTGCTTTGAAACAATTTATATATATTAAAGAATAATTTGAGTATAATGCACACTTCAGTTTTTACTATTGTTTATGTCTTCAAGAAGAACGAGGTAGAAGCAGGAAGCCGCATGAGCTGAACCAAGTCACCTGGAAAAACACAAACACACATGCTCAAATGTGTGTATCTCAAATGTGTACCAGGTATGTCGGTCCACCACATTTGCTGTGCTACAAAGATTATGTTTTGCTATTCTTTTGAAAATGTTAATTTTTCTTATAAAAAAGCACTCATTCAACATCTGAAAGATGCCTAATATCACTCTGACTCAAAAACACCAGCAGTGCATGCAAAAGTAAAGCTTTAAAGTATTGAGGAGAAGGTAGAACGAGGGTGTTTTCAAAGGAAAGAACGTGTAATTTCTCTAGGGCAAGAGGCATAAAAAATCCATGCTGTGGACCACCAACGGTAACCCATGACCATAAAGGAAACTTTTTTTTTAAGTATGTTTCCTTTTTTTTTTTTTTTTAAGATTTTATCTCTTTATTTGACAGAGAGAGCGAGCGAGCCCAGGTAGGCAGAGCAGCAGGAAGAGGGAGAAGGAGTAGGGTCTCTGCTGAGCAGGGAGCCCGATGCAGGGCTTGATCCCGGGACCCTGGGATCATGACCTGAGTCAAAGGCAGATACTTAATGATTGAGGCACCCACGCACCCCTCCACTTACTTTTTAAAGTAGAGAATTTCTTGAAAATAGCCTAATATAAACAGTATTGTTACAGATTATATCCATAAGAAAATGTTTCAGCTTTGAGAATCACTTCATGTGACTTGATTTATTTTCCCCTAACCATATAATAATAATCCTAAGAACAAATCATAATAGTTATCCCAAGAACCAATGAAGATTTCATTTTTTTGGAAAAAGGGCAACTCAAGTTTTGTTTTAATCTCTGTGATATGATGAATTAGTTCACAGAGTGATTCCTAATATTTTTGTCTTATATGTTGAAAGAGAATCTCCTCTTTTTTTCCCTCACCAATTTATTTAACATCCCAAACTATGTGATGCTCCTGGTTGCCTCCTTCAAAAAAGCTGTTTGTACCATCTTAGTCACTCCTCAAGGAAAAGCTAAGGCTCCTTCATCAGCTTCTATGTCTTCTCTTCCTGTGACTGTGGAATGCCTCTTCCTCCAAAAAGAAATCAAGTGACCTCATGCCCAGAACAAGGAAGGGAAGACAGACGTTCTTTCCCACGGTAGCGCCCCACCACAAATATCTATTGCATGTTATTTCACAACAATTTTGTGCCTGGCACTGGGCTAGTCACTGGGCTCCCTTTCAAGAGTAAAGGATCTCTCTTCTAAAAAGCTGGTAGAAATTTCTAAGCAATGTTTTTCCATAGCAGCAGGAGTGGTAACTCATCATCACAGTGTTACCACAGAGCACTAGAAGGGAGAAATGTTTTCAGATAAAAACAGCATGCTTGTTACAGATTAAAGTTCAAAGAGAAAAATAAAAGGCAAGACAAAACTTTTAAACTGAATGTAATTAGGAAAACTGAACAACTATGCACCAGGCAATGCACTAAGCTCTCTACGTGTCATCTCGTTTAATAGCTCACCTCTATTACCATCGCATATACAGATGAACAAACTGAGACAAGCCAAGTTAATTTGACCGCTGCTGTTAAATGACAGACCTGGAATCTGAACTCAGGTCTGTCTGGTTCAAAAAACCAGTTTCTTTCCACTGTACTTAAATTATTTCTTTAGTGACCACTCGTGCTAAGCACTGTGATAGCTCCATAATCTAGAAAGGACGGTAGATTTGCAAGCAATAATTAAAGTGCAAAGTAATAAGGAGGATATCTTAGGTGTCACAAGTACCAAGAGAGCACAGGAGGAGATAAACAAGTAGGTGGGGTGGGGTAGAGAGAGTATTGTTAAGTGTTGGGTAGTCAGGAAAGGTTTCACAAAGGAATTTTCTCCTAAATTAAATCTTCATGAACAATCTTAAAATCATTAGACCAAAAAAAAAAAAAAAAAGAGAGAGAGAGAGAGAGAGAGAAATTATTTCAAGGAAAATGAAGAGCATGTCCAAAACAGGCAGAAAGGCAAAGCATCCTTGTGGAAGATCCCCCAAAAGTAGGAGATCTGAAATAACTACAGAATGGTAGAAAATGGAGGCAGGAGTAGTCAGAGATCTTCCAAGTACTCAAAATCTTGAAAACACAGCTCAAGAATCTGAAATTTACCCACAACACATGAGCCTCAGGCAATCAGAACAGATGCTGGTTGTATACATTTTATGTTAATTGAAAAAAAAAAAGAATAGACGCTCGTTTTAAACAGCCAATTTCACCCCATTAGTGCAACCTGCCAAATATCACCCCTGACTCGAGGAAATGAGAGCAAACATAGAAGGCATTGCTACAGGGGAGTGTTCTGGATTTCAGAAAGCATGCAGATACGGTGTGAGGGCTGAAAGGAAGAAGGACAAAAGCAAGAGACTAGGAAGAAATTCTGGTAAAGGGTTAACTGAAGGCAGTTGGGGAGTGATTTTAAAGGAAGCCAAGTTATCAAAATATAATCATTACTTCAAATGATTCTATCACTGTAAAAAAGAAGTATATATATTTCACAGAAACCATTATACAAGAAAAATAATCCAGACTGGTGACTCCTAGATTGCCAACATACACATCCATGACTGTTATTTCAGCAAAATAACTATTGCTATCATTTCACTAAGCACCTTGTTTCGTTCAAGTCATGAAACATCAAACATCTATTTCACATATAAACATTTTCAGAAAGGTACTGCATAACAGCAAATATGGCTCTGTAAAGACATCACACTGGCCTCCTTTAATCTCTTTTACGAAAAGTAAGAGGAGACTTTGGACAACAATAGAAACTAGTAATGATGTATTTCTAGCAAGCCTTCTGAGTCCTTCTCTGTGATTATCTCATAGCAAATGTTCAAAATATACTCTGGCCCATACTACTTTTAGTTAGATGGGTCATCTCCTCCAACAAACCATTTACAAGCCTGCAAATGCAATGAGCACAAGTACAACATAAAAATCCAAATAAAAATAAATCTTATACAATATAAAGATACATAAATGGAATTTAAAATTCTATTATAAAGATACAAGATACTAGAAGCTATCCTACTTTTGGTATTTATCTGGGTGTTTAAAGAACTTGATATAGACTCTATTTCCAAATGAGAAAAAGAGGATGTGAAGAAGTTAGAGAGAGCCCCAAAAGGATAAAAACTTAAGAAATTCTAAAACTAGAGCAGAAGAGAGTAAGAAACCAATACAATATAATGCAATGCAATATAATGTCATGCAATATAATGTCCATTAAGAAGGTAAATGTGTCTGGAAATAGAAGCTCTGTTATCTGTGAAAAGCAAAGCTTATGTATAATATATATATAATCTATAAAAAGTTACTGTATAATTATAAATAAGATTTTAGATGTACATTTATTTATTTTTCCCCTAAATATGTTTATTTTATTTTTTCAGTGTTACAAGATTAATCGTTCATTCACCTCACCCAGTGCTCCATGCAATAAGTGCCCTCTTTAACACCCACCACCAGGCTCGCCCAACCCCCCACCCCCTCCCCTCCAAAACCTCAATTTGTTGCTAGATGTATACTTATTAAAAGCTTAAGAAGTTAAAAAATAATTAAAATCATGTCATTCTTTTCAAAGAAAGAGATCCACTTAATAATTTCAGACCTTCCCCTGATTCTAAAACTTAAGTTGATCATATAAGAAAATATTGCACATAAATTTCTCAAGTGTTTGACCAAAGGGATCAACTTTACTTGACAAAACAGACTTCACCATCTGTGTATAAGCCTAAGGGAAGAGATATAAGTGGATATAAAAACTATGTGATTTCCTAAAATTACAGAATTTCAGCTTAAAAGTCCATAAAAATTTCTTTGAAAAGTGGTAATGATCTAACATCTATTAATCAAACTCAACTCATTTGACATATTCACAAACTTCTGACATCTCTGTATTAATCTTCAGCCTATCCAGAATTATAAAAACAATAGTTCTAGTTAAACTGCAACTCAGAAACTGGTTGCACTCTGACTCTAATTAAAAGGTAAGATAACTTAAGAGCCCTTGAATAAGTACACCACACACTTTAAGTCAGACATGGGTCAATGAGAATAAATTCAGATTAACGACTGAATTTCACCAGGAAGTTTATAGAAAGAAAACTGTTCTGTCTTCCAAAATGGCCTTCAAAAGATATGTCTAAATCTTTAAATGTGTGGAATTTGATTAGAGGATTTCATGAAAAAAATTATATTTGCAAATTTATATTCATTTGCTCTTAAGATGTAATAAAGAAAAAGTTTAAAAGAATCCTTACCTGCAATCCAATCATAGTAATTGTCAGAGAACAATGCCATGAACAGTAGATTAAATCATGAAAGAAAAAAAAGAAAAATCAATCATTTTCTGTACTGCTCACTATACTCGTAATTGAGGTATTTTATACATGTACATAGCTTACATTTTCATATATTCAAGAATACATTGGCAAATGTAAAATGCTTAGCTATGTACACAGGAAGTATTCAATGCCTGCTAAATTGCATTGTAGAAAAAATTAAGTATAACTATTTTACAAACATGTTTAGAAACAAAAGAAACTAGGGAGTTATAGTCAATGAAAAAATAATAGAAACGAAGCAACATAGAAAATATTAATATAATGTTAAATGAACAAAAAGATCTAGATTATGCATGACCTATAATGACACCTACAAACATGAATGTCTATGTGTAGCAGCCAGGATTCAAGATGGCCCCAGTGATCCACGTATCTTGGTTTTCATACCCTTGTCCTTGTAAAGTTCTTCCCCATACCGAATAGTGCTGTCCTGAGAGGAATACTGAAGGAACGATGGTGTATGATTTAAAAGACTAAGTCATAAGGATTCTGCCTTACTCTCTCTTGGTCATTCTCTCTGGAAGCCAGCTGCCATGTCATGAAGAGCAGCTCTATGGAGAGTTTCACACAGCAGCAGATTTAGGGGCATTCTGTCAAAGCCAACATCAATTGGCCAAACATGTGCGTGAGCCATCTTAGAAGTGGACCCTCTAGCCCAGCAGCAGGACTTCAGATGACTGTAGCCCCAGCTGGCATCTGTAAGCTCATGACAGACCCTGAGTCAGAACCATCCAGAAGCCTCTCCCAAATTCCTGACTCTTAGAAAGGGAGTAAGATGATGTTTATTGTTGTTTTAAGCCACTCAATTTCAGGATAATGTGTTACAATAAAGAACTATGTAATAGATCTATGTAAAACTATGTAAAAGACCATATAATAATGATAATAATAATGATAGTAGTAGTAGTAGTAGTAGTAGTAGTAGTAGTAGTAGTAGTAGAATATGACTAAGGAAAGGATCAGGGGTTATTTCCTCCTTTACTTCCTAAACTTTCTGTAAGGTTAGGTCACTCTCATTGTTCCATTTTTTAAAAAGCTTACTCAATGCTCCTATCTCCAGTTGTTCCCACCACTTTTGTTAGAAAAGTTGGGAGTCATTCGTTCATTCAGCAAGTGCCTGTTAGATAAATCCCAGAACAATCCCAGTCCCGCCCCAGGGAGCTTATATTCTAGAGGAAAAGTAGGCCTGAGTCAAGTCATGTCACAGACTAGTCTAGGATTACAAATCGTGATATACAGTCCGCTTTGCTCTACCATGCAGGTGTTTCTGGAAGGCAAATTAATTCATGAGTGATCAGTACATGGAATAACAATGTCCAGATAACACAAAAGTTCTGGTGACTCAAAATTTTTCTCCTACACAAGAGGAGCCAGAACTGCTAGGGAATTGCAACCTTTCACAAGAAAGGAAAAAGCTCCCCATGTGTTGCTATAGCAGCAGCAAGAGGCCTTTGATTTGTATTTAACGAGACTTAAAAGCGAGTGCTGCCACAAGCAGACCCCCCCAGCTCCCGCCTCTCGCACCAACGTCACCACAGCCCCAACTTGGAGCTCCGTCTCCTTCCGCCTTATCTTAGCACCTGCCGCCTCTGCTCCAATTAAAATATTGCTGGCATTTCACTCTCCTTTTTGTGCATGTATTTTTAATATTTACCATGAGAACTTCCAGCTATACTGAGCTCGTACCCCTTTTTTGTTCTCTTACTGCTCCGGTTACAAAGCTGCCTGAGTATGGAGTGGTTGGCCCCAACTCTGTTTTCTCCATACACTGTCTTATTTTTTGTGTGCAATTTTGTAAAATGAGGTTTTGAGAAACATACATATCCTGGTATAGAAGAAATGCCTGCACTATTATGGAAAACTTTACAGTTCGAGGAGAGCACAGAACATAGGACCTTGACTTAATATGAGAATGGCATATGCAAAGGTCTACAGCACAAAGACAGGGGTACACAAAGAGCCTATGGAGGGGTACACAGAGAGGGTTACAATAGCTTTCTCTTTCTGTTTCTCAAATACTTGGCCAGACCAGGGAAGATCTAGTCACCTCAGATGGCTGAAGCACCTTTTGTTGGACCTGTGGTGAGGTAGGTGATGAGACTGGGCCTAATTCAGCATTTCTCAGCCCGGACTGAACCTTAGAGTCAAATGGGAAGCTCTTCACAAATACAGATACTCAGTCCCATCCTGACTTAATTGATATGAGACCTAAGCATTGGTATAGTTTAAAAGTTCCCCAGGTGATTTCAATGTGAAGCCAAGGCTAAGAACCACTAAACTAGAAGGCACCAGCAATAATCAAAGGATTGGAGAACAGGTCTTATAAAGAATTAAAAAAACACACATAACACACACACAAAACAGGAAACAAAAACCTGAAATCATTTATGCATTTAAAAACTTTGCAAGTGTAATTAGTAAATAAGACTGTACATTCACTACCCCCAGTAAAATTTACAGGGATATGTCTGAGGGCACAGGTAGGGCTGGAAACAATCAGAGCTGGAGTGTGAGGTCTAAGACCAAAGGAGCACAAATCTCAGCTTCTGGGAGAGTCAGCACGTGGGGCTGGAGCCTAAGAGCTAGGAGCCTCAATTCCACTCAAGGGACAAAGTGGGGAGAAAGGAAGTGGGGGAGGCTTGGAGGAATTTCCAGAGGGATTTAGGTACGCTATTCAAAATAGTTCCTGATCGAGCATGCTGAAATACTAGCACATACTATTTAAAAACATGGCCATCTTTGCAACATCCAAATAAAGGATAAAAATGGTTAGAGTAGTTTAAACAGTCCTATTATAGGGAGGTAGAAAAAAGCAGGTTGCAACGAGTTTTCACACTTAGTGATCAGAGCCACAGGAAGGGATATTTTAAAAATAGAGATTCCTGAGCCCAATGTCAAAGGTATGGATTGCAATCTCCAGAGGTAGGAAGTGATAAATGAATAGCAACAATAGCTGCTACCATTTACTTGGCGTTTCCAATGTGCCAGGCAATCGTTTATGCACTTTTTATATTTTACCTGATTTAGTTCCTGGAAGGACCCTAATAGTTAACGGGGACACAGACTAAGTAGCTTGCCCACGATAAAGGATGGATCCAGGTTTCAAACCTGCAAACCCACGTACAGTCTGTGCTTCTAACCATGACATTCTGCAGCCTCGACCCTCCCCCGTCCCCAATAAACCAAGTGATTCTGAGACTGGTATTTGAGAACCACTACACCACGATCTTTCAAAGTCACTTTTAGCCACATCATTCTTCGAAATCAGGCTCAAAATCACCAGTATCTTCCATAGTTGAGCTTTACATCAAGTAGCATTATCTCCTTTATAATTTAGAGTTTGAAATATGCTAAATGTACAGAAATAGTTTTCCTGTAGAAGACGAGCTTATGTCTAAGACTTCTGTCTCTGACAAAAATAGAAATTTTATGTAACACTCTTTTTTCTTAAGCACACTTAGCAATTTGCTATGTCTTATCAGTTCTTCCCTGATAATATCTCTGCCTTTTCTCTATTCCCACTGTCACCACCCTAATCCAGACCCATAAAAGACTTCCAGATTATCACCATATCACTTGGTCAATCTGGTCCCAATCTCTATCCAGCTGGATACAAACAAACTCATCCTGTACACTGCTTCCAGGTTAATTTCTTAGAATTTCTTAATTTTTTGGCCTGTCGCCCATTCGGTTGAGTCCTTTAATGATCACACAGTACCTATAGATAAAATCCCACTCTTTAGCTTGCAATTCCAAGTCTGTAACCAACTGCCCCTTAACCAACTCTAATTTCTTTCTTAAAAAATTCAACTACAATATATTTTTAACCCAAAATTCCTTCACCAAAACAAGAACTAAATATATCTTAAAACTACATTTAGAATGAAAAAAATGCTTAAATTGTGGGCTAATGCTTTAAATCCTTTTAAGGAGAACCTAGCTATCTTAGAGTTAAAAGTTCAAACTTGGTACCACCTCAGGTGAGCTCCTTGCTAACACTTACCCGTTTTGCATAGCCTGGAAAAGGACGTTAGCGCAGCTGAGCTCTTGCGCCTGACCTTTCAGGTAATCTCAAAGTTAATTTAGTTTCAGAGTGTACACTTACACAAAAACTGCCCTAATGCAACAGGGAGAGTGTAGCCTGTTCTTAAAGCATGAATCTTTTATAAAATCCACAAAAACAGTTTAAAAATCTTGAATAAGATTATTTTTACTAAAAAACATATGGTATCTTGCCAGGAAGAAAACATATACATTCTAAAATTACAAGTTAGGAAAATTTATCCATATATTTTAGTCATGAAACTTATACCTCTTTATCTACTAGAAGTTAAAAAAAAAAAAAAAAGTTGTTACCACCAGGGAGAACTGAGAAGAAAGGATCAAGTGTCTATGCTCTAATATCCATTTCAGATGCAGCTACTTTACCAGTCATTTCTGTGGCTTCTATGGAGCACTTGTGAGAGGTCTCCAGTTACCCCTAGAAGGGCTGAGTGAAAGATGAAGGCAAAAACACCACCCTCCATGAGTTGATGATCACTATGGAGAGCAGAAAAGTGGCAGGCAGGTAGATGAACATTTGCCAGAGCCAGAGAAACACGGGGCTGCTATTGGAGACCACGTCCTCTCCCTCTCCCCTTAATCAGTAGAGCTCAATTACTGCTTTCTTGCTGCTTATGTGAGGTTGAATTGATTCGTTCTGATATTCGGTCCAATGAACTCTCTATATATAGTATCTTTTAAAAATGCAAATAATTAATGAAGGAAAGAAATCCAGAAGAAAACTTCTCTATAGTCCACTTTTTTGTAACAGATACACAGAACAACTCTAGACCTGGAAGTATATGGGAGGGGAGAGAGAAGCTATGGCAAAAAGCGGCATCCAGAAATAAACCGAGAAGTCCGAGAGACTGAAGATTTTATGCAATGTTTATTGTATCACCAATAAAGACACGAACTGCCTTGGAACAGTTCTCCAATGACCAGATCAGAAAAACAGGGTCACCAGGGAAATGCACCCATACCTAGACACATCTTTTGTAACTGATATTATCTCATTCATAAAATTATGCACAATTCGGAGTCTACAATATTATAATAAGAAAGATTTCTTAAAGTTGCTACACAAGTAGTTACATCAGTTTCTAATGTTCTACATAACTACACTACAGAATCCTGTTCCTCATTGTCTAGAGGGGCCACTGATAACGAATTTTCAAGGCCTCATAGTTTATTTTCCTTCCCTCCCAACACATGTCACAAAATGCCCTGGGAGAAGGCACTGTGTGCCTTCATTTGCTATTTAATTTTGCACAAAACAATCATGCCAGAGCCTGGCACTTGGTATGATTCACTTCACTTTAATAGGAAAAAATGTTGATAAGCCAAAGGCGAGCTGACGTCAGGCACAGCTTTTAAGGGCACAAAAATCCAGTCTCTGCTGGGACCTGTTCTCATTCCCTTCACACCACCTTTACCTATCACTTCATCTTAACACAATCCAATAACTGGTATTCAAATGGCTCACTGATTAACACCCGTAGTCTCTTCTTCTGCTTACAAATTCAGGAAAGCGTGAAATGTAGTTTAGCAAGTTTTCCATCAGAAAAGTTAAAATTTAAAAGTTCTGGTATATAAAATACTTAACAGTTAATCGCATGGAAAACTTCTGACATTAGATAACCAAGCGTTTGCTATACCAAACCAAGCGTTTGCTATACCAAAGCAAAAAGAATCAGCAAAAATACAATTCTGCCACCTTGTGGTCCCTATTCAAAAGCACTTCACTACTTCCTATTTTAAAACAAAATTTGATTTTTTAAAAAAATGTGCTTACTTCAAAAAATATCAAAATAACGTAGCATTTTAAAATCTTAAATATTGATGTTAATATTTCCTGAAATTCATAGAAATTTATCAAATTGTCTATGTTTGACTTAAAGAAACTGTTTCTAAGGTCAAAACTAAATTTTCTCTTAAAGTGTAGAAATGCAACTGTGAGCACCTGGAACACTCAGTAAATTTTCTCAGTGGCAATTATGGATCACACTTTTCTTTCTGTAGTTAAATAACTGTCATGTTATATAAATGGAACTGCAAAATTTTTACTGCCCACGACAGCATTGCTTGATTAACTTTAAACCATGAAGTAGGAATACATGTAAATTTCTCTTGAATGTTTACTACATATATTTTATAATTCTTAAACTGTTCAGACTCAACAAAGGTAAATTAAAAATAATTAAGTTTCTTAACATGTTGACATAATAAGGTTAGTTTTAAAATAGTATATAAAAATGTAGGACCACCAGCATTTTCAGAGCACCATCCATAACAAATCCTTTTAGAAAACTAAGTCTCTTTTGAGGTATAAAGGATTGAAAATGTATTCTGTGAAAATCTGAGCACAAATTACAAAAAAAAAAATGATGACAATAATATGAGATTGAATCATATCGAATTCTATTTATGTAGGTCAAAAGCTTGAATCTTGAGAGCTTCCTATAACTCTGTGCTTTGTACTTTACCTGATCTATCGTATTTAATAATCCTCCTCTTAACCTTGTGAAGGAGGTACCCTAATTATCCCCAACTTATCAATAAAGGCTCTGAGGCTTAGAGGATAAATAACCTGTACTAAGTAGCAGAGCCTGCCTGCCTCAGTTTCTAACCACCATATCCAACAGAATAGAGATTTATATAGATAAAAATAGAAGAGCTGCTAAATGTTTCTGAAAAGATAATCAGATCTTTGGGCTAAATTGTTTTCCTGTTAACGATGACTTTAAGCAGCATTTATACTGTTAATGCTTTTAGGAATGAGCACAGAGCAACAACTGCCATTTTTGTGATCTAACGTATCATTTGAATTTACTTCTTTGACAAATGCTGGTTATCTCTTTTATCTCACAACCTTCTCTTTTCTCATGTAAAGCAGCATTTTTTACCGTGCATGCTGGTATTAATCTCTCAGATACAATCATTAGCATACCTGATTTTTCTCTCACTTCTCCTCCATTCAAAAAATACCTCTTTTTGTTCTTATCTAGCAAAAACATAAAAATTCATAACCTTTATCCTCAAAATTTTATATTTTAGGAGAGACATAAAGAGATGATCTACTGCCAAGTATTTCAAGGGAAGTATGTAGAGAGTGTAACAGAATTTGGGAAGAAAGGCAGCTAAACTTTGTTTCAAGGTACCTATTTTTGCCCATTGCTTCCATCTTCAAAATCATTCCCCAGAGAAGCTCCACATTTAGTTGTGAAGCTTTGCTAAGTGTTTATAGTATAAAGTCTTATACTACCCAGAGTTGAGACTGGCATTACTAAAAGTACAAAACAAAAAATTTTATCAAGGATGATGACACTATCAACTATTAAGCAAATAAATATTTCCACCATCTTTGATCTTTTCTGTCCACAGAAAATAATCTACTAAGTGGCTACAGGAGAAACAAGGATATCAGTATTACCTATAAGTACCATAAGTAAACTCAGAAAAAGAGAAGATGCAAGAAAATTCAAGAAACAAAGATTTGTAAGTTCATCTGTCTTAAATTCCACTGTTATAACAAGTTGCCACCTTTTAAAGTTCTCTCAAAGCCCTTCCTTTACTCCATTTCCCCTTTTAGCTTTCTTGATAAAATGTATTAGCTTTTCTTAGTTTTCTCCCTGCATGTCCCTAAAATTGGACATAAACTTCTTTAGATAACCTTCTTCACTCAGAGCGGGTCTATGATCAGATTTTACAATGAATGCCAATAAAAGTGTTTAGCAAGATGGCAGGGGAGTAGGAGACCTAAATTTCGTCTGTCCTAGGAATTCAACTAGATAGTTATCAAACCACCACCTACAAACTCAACAGGAGATAGAAGAAAAAACAGCAGCAATTCTATGAACAGAAAATCAACCACTTTCTGGAAGGTAGGGCGTGCAGAGAAGTGAATTCCACGGTGATATTTGGGAAGATAGACCATGGGGGTGGGGGCAGGGAAATCTCTTTTTCTAAGCCAGCTACCAGCAGGTGATAAAGCAGCAGAGCACAAAGTCAGAACTTTTAGAAGTCTACCCCATGGAGGGATGTTGTTCCAGTGGCTAAGTGGGGGGTGGAATCCGTGCTGGGACAGTGTGGTCTCAAGACCCTTGGGGTCAGAGAAAGAACAGGGATGCCTGAGTGCACCAGAGCTCCCAGATATTGGAGTGGAGAACCCAGCTGTAAAGAGTGAGCCAAGGAGTGGGCTCTCAGCTCAGGGTTGCCATAAACCATGATTCGCGACATAGTCGGCCACTGCTCTTTGAGCAGGGACTCCACAAGTCACAGATCCGGGAAGACCCCCCCCTTCCTCCACTGGGAGGAATGACACAGGAGAACACTGCAGGAATCTACTGGGTTTGGAGACTCCAAACAGGGAGATGTGCCAGAGATAGAAACGCTCAGTCACAGGCCACGTGAGCATGGAGTGTGGCTGGAGACCAGGGAGACAGAAGTGATTGACTGCTTTTCTCTGAGGGTTCACTGAAGAGGGGGGCCCAGGCTCTTGGCTCCTCCAGGGCCAGAGATTGGGAGGCTGCCATTTTCATTCTCATCCTCCAAAGCTGTACAGAAAACTTTCAGGGAACAAAGGCTCCCAAGAGCAAACCGGAGCCGATTATTTAGCCTGGCCCCTGGCAAAGTGGTGCAATTCCACCTCCGGCAAAGACATTTGAGAATCACTGCAACAGGCCCCTCCCCAAGAAGATCAGCAAGAACATCCAGCCAAGACCAAGTTTACCAATCAATGAGAACTGCAAAACTCTGGCGGTAGGGAAATATTGCACATTTCGTGGCTTTTTCCCCAATGATTCTTTAGTCTTTCAAAGTTAATATTTTTCAAATTTATTTATCTTTTTTTTCCTATTTTTAAAAAAATTTTCATTTTTCCAATTTTAGCCAACATCTATCTTGTCAAAACCTTTTTAAAAATCTTTTTTAATTTTCATTTTTACAGTTATATTCTATCCTTTCATTGTATTTAACCTCATGCTTTATATATATTTAAGTTTTTCTTTCTTTAAAATTATGGAATACAGTTTCTTCTAACAGACCAAAATACACCCTAAGTCTAGTGTATGGCTTTGTACTAGTCTCCCACCTGATCACATTTCTCCCTTTTTTTTTTTAAACTTTTTTCTTTCTCTTTTCAACCAACTTCTTATCAATTGCTTTTTAAAAATCTTTTTAAATTTTCATCCTTACAGTCATATTCCATCCCTTTATCATATTTACCCTTATTTTTGTGTATATATGTAAGTTTTTCTTTCTTTAAAATTTTGGGAGGCACTTTCTTCTAACAGACCAAAATATGCTCAAAATCAAGTGTGTGGCTCTGTTCTATTCACCAGCCTGATCATATTTTTTTTTCTTTCTTTTCCCCCTAGTTTTGGGTCTCTTCTGATTTACATTTTTCTGGCATCGTTGTTATCCTTTTAGCATTTTGTTCTCTCATTCATCTATTCTTCTCTTGACAAAAATGACAAAACAGAAATACTCATCACCTCAAAAAAAAAAAAAAGAACAAGAGGCAGTACTGACTGCTATGGACCTAATCAATATGGGCATTATAAAGATGTCAGAAATAGAGTTCAGAATGATAATTATAAAGATTATAGTTGGGATTGAAAAAAATATAAGATACTAGAGAGAAATAAAAACTAAAATCTAACCAAGTTGAAATTTTAAAAGTTATTAATGAGGTGCACTCAAAAATAGAGGCTCTTACTGCTAGGATAAATGAGGCAGAAGAGAGAATTAGTGATATAGAAGACCAAATTATGGAAAATAAAGAAGCTGAAAAAAAGAGAGATAGACAACTACTGGATCACAAGGGGGGAATTCAAGAGATAAGTAAAACCATACGACGAAACAATATTGGAATAACTGGAATCCCAGAAGAAAAAGAAAGAGAGAAAGGGGCGGAAGGTATATTGGAGCAAATTAGAGCAGAGAATTTCCCTAATTTGGGGAAGGAAATAGGCATCAAAATCTAGAAGGCACAGAGAACCCCCCTCAAAACTAATAAAAATAGGTTAACACCCATCATCTAATAGTAAAACTTACAAGTCTCAGTGACAAAGAGAAAATCCTGAAAGCAGCTTGGGACCAAGAAGTCTATAATCTATAATGGTAGAAATTAATTAGATTGGCAGCAGACCTATCCACAGAGACCTGGAAGGTCAGAAAAGACTGGCACGATATATTCTGAGTACTAAACAAGAAAAATATGCAGCCAAGAATACTATATCCAGCTAGGCTGTCATTGAAAATAGAAGGAGAGATAAAAAACTTCCTGGACAAACAAAAACTAAAAGAATTTAGCAACACCAAACCAGCCCTACAGGTTAATATTGAAAGGGGTCCGCTAAGCAAAAAGAGAGTCTAAAAGTAACACAGACCAGAAAAGAACAGAGACAATATACAGTAGCAATCACCTTACAGGCCATATAATGGCACTAAATTCATATCTTTCAATAGTTACCCTGAATGTAAATGGGCTAAATGCCCCAATCAAAAGACACAGGGTATTAGAATGGATAAAAAAATAAGACTCATCGATACGCTCTCTGTAAGAAACTCATTTTAGACCCAATGACACCTCCAGATTTAAAGTGAGGGGTAAAACAATTTACCATTCTAATGGACATCAAAAGAAAGCTGGGGTGTCAATCCTTGTATCAGACAAATTAGATTTTAAGCCAAAGACTATAATAAGAGATAAGGAAGGACACTATACCATACTTAAAGGGTCTGTACAACAAGAAGATCTAACAATTTTAAATACCTATGCCCCTAACATGGGAGCAGCCAATTATATAAACCAATTATTAACAAAATCAAAGAAACACATAGATAATAACACAATAACAGTATGCGACTTTAACACCCCCCCCCCACTGAAATGGACAGATCATCTAAGCAAAAGATCAACAAGGAAATAAAGGCTTTAAATGACACACTGAACCAGATGGACATCACAGATATATTCAGAACATCCCATCCCAAAGCAACAGAATGCACATTCTTCTCTAGTGCACATCGAACATTCTCCAGAATAGATCACATCCTGGGTCACAAATCAGGTCTCAACCGATACCAAAAGAAATGGATCATTCCCTGCATAATTTCAGGCCACAATGCCATGAAACTAGAACTCAACCACAAGAGGGAAGTTGGAAAGAACTCAAATACATGGAGGCTAAAGAGCATCCTACTGAAAAATGAATGGGTCAACCAGAAAATTAAAGAATTTTAAAAATTCATGGAAACAAATGAAAATGAAAACACAACTGTTCAAAACCTTTGGGATGCAGCAAAGGTAGTCCTAAGAGGAAAGTATATATCAATACAAGCCTTTCTCAAGAAACAAAAAAGGTCTCAAATACACAACCTAACCCTATATCTAAAGGAGTTGGAGAAAGAACAGCAAAGAAAGCCTAAACCCAGCAGAAGAGAAATAATAAAATCAGAGCAAAATTCAATGAAATAGAAACCAAAAGAACAGTAGAACAACAGATCAACAAAACTAGGAGTTGGTTCTTGGAAAGAATTAATAAGATCGATAAACTGGCCAGACATATCAAAAAGAAAAGAGAAAGGATGCAAATTAATAAAATCATGAATAAAAGAGAAGAGATTACAACCAACACCAAAAAAATATAAACAATTATAAGAACATATTATGAGCAACTATACACCACCAAATAGACAATCTCAAAGAAATGGATGCATTCCTAGAGAGATATAAGCTACCAAAACCGAACCAGGAAGAAATAGAAAACCTGAACAGACCCATAACCAGTAAGGAGATTGAAGCAGTCATCAAAGATCTCCCAAAAAACAAGAGCCCAGGGCCAGATGGCTTCCCTGAGGAATTCTACCAAACATTTAAAGAAGAATTAATACCTATTCCCCTGAAACTGTTCCAAAACATGGAAATGGAAGGAAAACTTCCACACTCATTTTATGAGGCCAGCATTACCTTGATCCCAAAACCAGACAAAGACCCCATCAAAAAGGAGAATTACAGGCCAATATCCCTGATGAACACGGATGCAAAAATTCTCACCAAAATACTAGCCAATAGGCTCAAACAGTACATTAAAAGGATTATTCACCACGACCAAGTGGAATTTATTCCTGGGCTGCAAGGTTGGTTCAACATCCGCAAATCAACCAATGTGATACATTAACAAAGAAAGAACAAGGCCATATGATACTCTCAATAGATGCAGAAAAAGCATTTGACAAAGTACAGCAACCTTTCTTGATCAAAGCTCTTCACAGTGTAGGGATAGAGGGTACATACCTCAATATCATCAAAGGCATCTATGAAAAAACCCACAGCTGGGGAAGTACTGAGAGCT
>CM053605.1:119599927-119657122 GCA_028646535.1 Procyon lotor | reverse complement strand
AAATGGGTGATAGGAAAATATATTACAAAAGAGTCAACATCACAGAAACAGACATCTTTTCTGAGATTAAAAATGAATAACAAATATAGTACATAACAAAACTTAGACCCAGTGGGTCCTCCCTGTCAAATGTTCTCATAGATCTAAAGACCAGTGCTTAGTAGAACTTAATTACCCATGTGATTAAAGGTTAAGACAGCCTGACTCCCTTATTACACTGGGGGAACATATGTGCTTTTTTCACTGTTTTCGCTGTTGTATCCCTAGGGCCTAACACACTGTCTGGAAGTCAGATGTGTTTAAAAGAGAGAAAAGAGTAGACCATGGAGAATACAGCAAGTATTTTATTCTTATTTTAAATAAAGTCCTTATGTAAAAGGTAAAATAATTTTACCATATTCTTGTGAAAGCTAGGATAAAACTTAAAATTTGAACTACTCTAAATTGCTTAAGGTTTAAATAGTTAAAACACAACATTCTTTTGGAGATGCCAGAAGATTCCAGAAGTCCTAAGTTTGAAGATATGTGAAAATTTACTTTCAAGTGTTTTCTGCAGAAAAAAATATATACAGAATAATATTACCACTGTTGAACTCCATACATTGTTCTAAGTACTTTACATATATACATATCTCATGTAATCCCCACAATAATTTTATTTTATCATTTATCACCAGGAAAACCCAGGCACAGAGACACTAGGTAACATGTCCAGGTTCTAGTCATAAATGAGTGACTTTCTGAGTCAGGCTTGGAATCTGGCCACCTGATGCTCTATAGCCTCTAAAAGAAACAAATACGACAGCTCAAATTTTGAAAAAGTAAAATAACGGGGTAAAAGAATGCTTTCACATTTTTAGTGATAACAATTCTTTATGTAATTAATATAAGGCAATGATAGAAAATGTATAACATATTCTAAAATATAAGTTAGCATCAAACCCCTTATAGAAAACTCATGTTTAGTTTGTCTCCCACACTCCGACACAGTGCCTAGTCCTTCCTGTTGCGCAGACTTGCCAGCAAGAGAGCCCAGTACGCATGCACAGACACTAATAATCTTGAAAAACAGTGCTAGACAGGGGCTCTGGCAGTGAACTAACAGCAACAAGATTCATGAACATGTGCTATGCATATATAGAAAGATTTTTGGTCAGGTCCTCCATCACCAAAGATTAAAGCTCCTAAGCTGTAGCGATCAAGACAGTATGATACTAGCACCGAAAGAGACCCATAGATGAATGGAACAGAAAAGAGAGCCCAGAAATAAACCCACAACTATATGGGCAATTAATCTTCAACAAAGCAGGAAAGAATATCCATTGGAAAAAGTCTCTTCAACAAAGGGCACTGGGAAAACTGGACGGCAACATGCAAAAAATTTAACTAGACCACTTTCTTAACACCATATGGAAAAATAAATTCAAAAGGGATTAAACACCTAAATGTGAGACCTGAAATCTCGTCCTAGAGAACACAGGCAATAACCTCTTTCACATTGGCTGTAGCAACTTCTTTCTAGATGTCTCCTGAGGCAAGGGAAACAAAAGCAAAAATAAACTACTGGACTACATCAAACTAAAAAGCTTCTGCACAGTGAAGGAAACAATCAATAAAACTAAAAGGCAGCCTACAGAAATGGGAGAAGAAATTTGCAATTGACATCCACTAAAGGGTGAGTATCCAAATATATAAAGAGCTTAAAAAACTTAACACCTGAAAAATGAATAATCCAATTAAAAAATGGACAGAAGATATGAATAAATATGGCCAACAGACACATGAAAAGATGCTCAACGTCACTGATCATCAGTGAAATACAGATGAAAACTACATAAGATATCACCTCACACCTATCAGGATGTGGAGAAAGGGGAACCCACATGCACTGTTGATGGGAATGCAAACTGGTGCAGTCACTCTGGAGAACAGTATGGAAGTTCCTCAAAAAGTTAAAAATAGAACTACCCTACAATCTAGCAATTGCACTACCAGGTATTTGCTCAAAGAATACAAGAATACTAATTCAAAGGCATACATGCATCCCTATGTTTATAGCAGCATTATTTATAATAACCAAACTATGGAACAGTCCAAGTGTCCATCAATTGATGATGAATGGATAAGGATGTGGTATGTATATATATAGAGATATATATATATATATGTATGTATATATATGTGTGTATACATACATAATATAATATACATAAGTATGTATATACTTATATATATAAGTACATACTTATATACGTACATATATACATATACATATGTATGTGTGTATACACACACACACACACACACACACACACACACACTTATAATGGAATACTACTCAGCCATGAAAAATGAAATCGTGCCATTTGCAATGACACGGGTGAAGCTAGAGATTATTATGCTAAGCAAAATAAGTCAGTCAGAAAGAGACAAATACCATATGGGTTTCACTCATATGTGAATTTAAGAAACAAAAGAAACAAGCAAAGGAGAAAAAAAAGAAAGAGAGAGACAAACCAAGCAACGTACCCTTAACTATAGAGAACAAACTGATGGTTACCAGAGGGGAGGTAGGTGGGCGGATGGATGAAACAGGTGATGGGGATTAAGGAGTGTATTTGTTGTGATGAGCAGAGGGTAATGTATGGAAGAGCTAAATTACTGTATTGTACACTTGAAACTAATATAACACTGTTAATTAATGCATAAAATAAAAGCTTAAAAAAATTAATCTCTCTTGCTCTGCCCCACGTGACTCCACAAGTGATACAATGGCTATAGCACTAGATGAACCATAAGTGAATAGGAAATACATCCAGTTATCTAGACTCAGCAACCCTAACCTTCAAGACACAGTCCAGAAACTCAAAGACTAACTGAATAGCTGAAAAAAATTCTCGTAAAATCCCTATGCCAAAGAAATACACTCTGTCCCTTAGCGCTTGCTTGATAATTACTGACTCTAGTTTATCATACAATTCTCCTTTTCTTTAATTTTATTTACTCATTTGCAAGAGAGAGTGGGGGAGAGAGAACATGAGCAGGGGTGGGGCAGGGGTGGGGGTGCAGAGGGAGAAGCAGACATCCTGCTGAGCAGAGAGCCTGAGGCAGGACCTAAGCTGAAGGCAGATGCTAAACTGACCGAGCAAGCCAGGTACCCCTTCATACAATTCTTGAAACATGATCACCTGGCTTCCTAGGACTCCTGAGAGATTAAAAGCAATCAAGTGAAAAGAGCAACATGTTACCAGACAAATCCAGGCTCAAGAAGAGATAGTTTTCAGCCTAATAGGACAGAAAAATGTAGTAGTGGTCACCGTCTGAAACAACTCATCACCCTGCTGCAGAACCACACTCATCAGGTTAAAATAAGGTTAGAAGGTCACGAGAAGATCAGATGTCTGAAAATTTAGGTTTTGATTATCTGAATATCTCTCTTAGGTCAGATGCTAAAATCATTGGAAAACCTACGTAATTAAGTTGTTAGCAGCTAGAATTCGGAACATACTATCCTCTCTTTTGCTATTTATTTAGGACTGAAATGGGAAAAGTCCACACCTCTAGGCTGGTCCTGAAAGGACTGCTGTGTAATGGGAACAATCTATTTTAAATCAATCTATTTTAGCTTTGCGCAGTGGCAGTATCGTAGCCAATGAGGTTTATCTGAGATGCGATTATTGCTAATTAAATCACTCTATTTTAAATCAACAATCTATTTTAAAAAGGACAATAAATGGAAGGCACAGTTAAACATTTAACAAAAATATAACCAGCAAACCACCATTTGAGAGTATACAATGAACAAAGTAATAGTGAGAAATATTAAATAAGAAAAACTAAATTAATAGGACTAAAAGGAAAGAAGTTTATAGAAATAAAATTTTTATTTTATTTTCAAGTAGGCTCCACAATGAGGAGCCCAATGTAGGGCTTGAACTCACGACCCTGAGATCAAGACCTGAACTGAGATCAACAGCCAGATGCTTAACTGGCTAAGCCACCCAGCTGACCTTGGACTTCATTTTTAAAAATGAAGGGATTAGAAGTGTAAAAGTTCCAAAATGTATCAGTGGCACATAAAAAACTTTCCTTTAAATTGAGAAACTTATAAAAAGATTTTGTCATATATCCCTTCGATTTAACATTTGATAAACGTTCGATTAACATTTGTTAATACAACATTTTTAAATTCAGATGAGAAGAGACCTATTATTTTAGAGTGCTTTGATTTTTAAAGACAATAAGATGATTTATTAATATTATTAATAATAGTATTAATTCCTGGGGAACAAGGGATTGCTGATAAATTTATTTCTATGTATGAAAGTATTCACTGAGCATTTACTACCATATAAAAACTATGGTAGATAGTGGGAACACACAAATGCTAGTGAAAGAAACAGATATTAATCAAATAATTATAATATAATGAAGCAAAGGCCATCAGAGATGAAAGAAATTAAGGCAGTAGGGATCCCAGGACTGGTTGGCTATTTAAGTTAAGGGAGAAGCAGAGTTTAGGATGATTTGGGGGTCTGGGCATATGATACAGAGTATATCTTGGTACCGTTGATTGTGGTACCAATTCAAACAGAATACTGTTTGACAGGAGTCATCCGTGAGGAGCCCAGTTTGGACGGTATGTCCAAGTAAATATGTTCACAGGGAAATGGGGGACAATCAAGGGCAGCTCCAGAATTTCTATAAAGGAGTAGTCCAGGGGCAGAAGGGATCAGAAGGTACTTCTCGAAGTTCAGTTTCCATATCAAACATACTACCTTTACAAGAGTTTTTGTATTTATTGTTGTTGTTGATTTGTTTCATATAGATTGCATGTTTGCTTAGGGAAGCTTTGGTGTGTTGACAAGTGATGGAGGGAATGAGGGGCTGAAGCCCATGTCCTTATCCCCTTGCACTACCAGGGGTTGAACTCAGGGCTCCGAAGCCATTGAGACAACTCAGCTGGAGGCACCCAACCATGAGCATATGGGTGAGGTCCCTGGAATGAGAAGAAAACCCACAGAGTAAAAGGAAGGGCAAATAACAGACTCTAGAGAAGCACCAACATTTAAGAGGCCTGGGAAGAAAACAACAAACTGTAACGGAGACCAAAAAGGAGAAGGTCCAGGGAGAAGAGAACTAGGCCAACAGCGCACCTTCCACTGGAGCCTAGGGAAGAGGATGCATGAAGTAATGAGCATAACACACAAGAGAGAGGTCAAAGGAGCTCAGCTACGAAAAGTGTTTAAGACTTGAGACAGTTAGCAAGTCATTGGTAATATTTGCAAAAGAACAATTCCAGAAGCGTGAGTGGCAGCGTGGTGAGGCCACCCCCCAGCAGCACAGGGGACTGGGGAGTGAGGACGACAGAGGACTTGGGTGGGGCCGGCGGCTTAGGCAAAAGTCAAAAACCACACATAACAAGAGAGGACATATCCTGATGAAGCAAAGTCCCAGAGGACACAGGAGGGAACTAGCTGCTTGTAATCATACACAGAAATTTACATTAGTATGTGATAAGAACACTAGTTTCAGCATAGTGTTGTTTCACTATGTCTGCGTATGTTTCAGCATATGTCTAAAGCATAGAAAGCTTCAGCAGAGGCTTTCCCAGGTTCCTTCATCTACTTGCCAGCATCTCCCATGCTCATGAGCGACATTCAGCGTTGATCATTTCCCACCGAATACCCCTTATCCTCACTTTGCAGGCTGAATACGCTCACAGCCTGGTTCCATTAAGCTGGTAGAGAACGTGTAATCGATAAATATTTCTAATAATCCACGAGTGGATTTTACCTTCTGTATGTTCTAGAATGACTTGAATGTCCTACAACCACAATAATAATAATAATAATAATAATAATAATAATAATAATGGCAACAACAGCAACAATAATGAAGTTGATAGGGGACTGGTAAGCTAGACCCAAAGCATAGAAAGTATTCCTCCTCTGAACTCCTAAGAACATTTTCTATATAATTTATTTTAAAAATTGCCTGCAAATATTATTGCATTATTCAAATTAATTTTAAAACCTTTCAAATATTTCTATCCCACCTCAATTATACTTGAGGTTGTCACAATTTCTTTGTATCCTTCTCAAACTCCAACCGGTCTTTCAAATACAAAAGGTGCTTAATATTTTCTTTAGTATGGGTAACAAAACTATAGAAGTATGTCCACATCCATAAACTTATAGTAAGTTGTTACTGAAAGAGAATTAACAGTTATGTCCTGTGAGTCTACTAAATGTCAAGAATGATGGCTTTATAAATATATCCTATCATTTAATCCTCAAAATAACCCATTTTTGAGATGAAGAAATGGATCTTTGGGCTAAAAAAGTTGCCGCATGTTACACTGCTAGTAACTGGCAGCTCCAGGACCCAAAAGGCCTGTTCTTTTCACTTTGCCTCTACTCTAAATGATGGGCAGAAACAGTAAATATTTTGATCGTTTATATTGTTAAGCTACATATTTTATTCATAAGTTCTAGGTTTCAAAAAAAGGGATTAGGTACTAAGATTAAAATATAATTATTGAAACATTAATTCACTTTGATTTTATAAGCCATAATAAAGGCGGTAATAATGACCAGTAATTAGCAACTAACATTTATTAAGTGTTTATTATGTGCCAGAAGCTATGCTAAGTGCTTTAGGAGTATTCTCCTAATCTTTCACATAATCCTAAGAGGTAGATATTACTACTATGATTCTCACCTACAGATGAGAAAATAGGCTCAGAGGAGTGAGGGTTAATGGTCTCAAGATCACAAATGGAAAAAGTGATAAAGCCAACATTTAAATGCAGGGAGTCTAAATTTGAAGCTTAAGTAGTACATTATATAAACCAATTTTTGCAATATCCTTTCCATTAACAAATTGAACTCCCAAGAAAGCAATCATATTATTTAGACAAAGACTTTCCTCTAAATTAACAACACACTTAATGCGCCATGCAGATTTGGACCTTCAATTAATTAACAGGCAACAAATTGAGAAATAGTTTTCAATAGTCTTTCAACTACAAATGGAACATTCAATTTAAATCCCTATTTGAATCCACCAGGCCTTTTATAACAATAGTAAATCAATCAGCAAATTTCAAAACAAAAGTGACAATTGGAAATCTAGCATAATTAGCTAGCTTTATTTTTAAAACCCCGAACTGTCAATATTATAGGAAATTTGCCACTGTTGCTTTGACAAGAGTTATGAGGCAAAATCTCCAAAATTTGGCCAACCCTGAACATACATAGGATATAATCTGAGTATCCCAAAACATGCAGATTCTACAAAGTGGTCAACTAAGTGAGAATACCCTGAGAAATATGAAGGACTTAGAAATACGCAGGCACTTGGAAAAAGCCAAATGTACACCAAGAAGTGATTCTTTTTACTCAACAGTAGATGGCGCTAAAACATCATATCCTATTTAAAAACAGCCTTCCATACTCTTCCAGAACATAAATTAAGTAAACTTCTATTTATTTAAGAGTCTGTATAATTTGGCCTCTAAAAATCTAAACACATGGGCATCTTCCAAATCCGGGCCATTTTTCTAAAAAAGTTTATTACTTAAATACAAAATAAAAAGTCACAAAATTTGTTAACAAATGCAAGACGATACTGTCAGGACAACAGAAAAATTTTAAAAAGATTATGAATAGGTAAAAGAAACTGAAAAGAATTACTATCTGAATGTCTTGAGGTTTGAGTAGCCTGTGAGCTTGAAATTATTTCTACAGTCAACTGCAGTAATGTTTAAACAGCCCTCTAAAGTGTCTAGCATGTACAATAATGGAATTTCCATTTCTTTCTATAAAATCCTTTAAGAGTATGCAGAATATATTTATTTCCTATGAACAAGCCAGGGAATACGGTCCTCTCCCCCTTCCCAAAGTAATCCACATTTTATACATTATAAATAATAGTGATTCCCAACCCAGGGGTAAATAATATCTCTGAATGTGGGGCTTAAAAGTATATATTAAGTTTTTTTAATTAGTCGGGAAGAGGAAAAATACGAAGTTCTTTACTATGACTTGTCATGTTAGTGTAGGACAGGAGTTGGGGAACAGGAAGGCTGGGAGTGACAAGGTTTATGAAGTGACACCCATGATAAACATATTTAATGATTGCAGCATAAGACAACCATCTTGAATCCTTGAAGTAAATCTCATTATAGGTCTTTAAAGCTACACAAAATAAATAGTACAACAATACTGTTAGTTGGGAGGGGGCCCTTTTGCACATCTAACATTAAGCTACACAGGTGGTTTATTCAGCCCACCTGCTGATCTGTGTAAGGGGGATCGATTACTATAGGACATCTCAACTTAAAAGACACCAGAATTGTAGAATATACGTGAGCATTTGTGTTTTGACAACTAGCTCTAACACTTAACACTATAACACCTCGAGAAATTCACCTATCAAATTCAATTTCTTCTTTTATATGATAGAAGGTGTGATTATAGTTAAGAACTAAAAGAAGAAAGATATTTAGGGTATATAGTATGAGTGATAGATAAAGATTCAGTGAATATTGGACTCCATCCCCTTCCTTTTGCTGTATTATAAAAGTAATAAGAAGTAGGCAGAAATAATAGTATAAATCCACTTAAGCCAATGTAAATCAGCACAACAGTTAAAAACTAAGATTTTAAAAGATGAATACAGACAGACTGCCCTCTTACCACAAAACTAATAAAGCATGAGTATTTGAAAAATGAGTGCTTAGTATAAGCAAACAAAACTCAAGGCCATAAACAGTAATAGGCACTATAAATAGTGACTCTATCCACAAACCCAAGGGCAGTTACCACACATGTGTATGGAAAGCTCTTCTAATCATATTTCCATTTTTAAATGTATAGCAATTCTACCTAATACAAATTTTGTACAATTTTAAGAGGCTTCTTAGTAAGATTATTTTCATTAAGCCTGCACATAATAAATATTAGAATCCTGACCATATTTTTCACTAGAAAGACATTTCAAAAATGTTCTGCTTTTGCAGAGAAAAAGACCAGGATAACTTTCAACCTAGAATTGGGTACCCAAACCTTTAAAGAACTAGAGTAAAATAAAGACAAGTTCAGAAAAGCAGAAAATAAGTTAACCACCACTTAACATTCACTAATGGAACTTCCAAAAATATTCTTTAGGAAGAAGAAAAATGTTCCATTCTGACAGTCTGAGTTACAAGAAAGATGAGTAAATAAAGAAGCAGCTAAATATGTAATTAAAGCTAAATATTGTCTATAGAAAATAATGTCAAATTTATAAATTATTTAAAAATGAAGTTAAAATTATGGATGATATGTAAATTGTGGGGAGTGGGGAAAGTAAAGTAGCAATTAGTGTTAAAATGTGGTAAGGATATTGGACTTTTTCTAGAAATGGTGGGTTTTAAAATATTGATTAACCTTGAATTTTGTTAAGTTGATTAAAAGAACATAAGAAGAATATATAGGTCCAAAACAAGGGGAAAAAAATAGGAATGCCCCTCCCCTGGCCAATATCCCGCTATACAGTATTTACAAGAGACACCCTAAAATAAAAGGACATGAAAATGTTAAAAGACAGAAAATGGGAAAAAAGATAATAGCAATCAACTGAAGACAAGTAGAGTAACCTTGTTAAAATAAGACGAAAGACAACTAGGTAAAAGGCATCACTGGGGTCAAAGAGAGTCATAACCTAACAGCTTCAATACACCAGCAATTCTAAACCTGTGTGCACTTAATACATATAAATAAATAAAGCAAATTTTGATAGAACTATAAGGGAGAAAGTGTCAATCACCTTTCTCTAATTGTTGGGTCAAGCAGATAAAATTAGTTAGATATTATAGATCTAAACAAATTTAAAAACTTAATGGACATGAAGAGAATACTCAACTTTAAACTTAAAGAACAGACATGCTCTACAATCATACAGGAAGCAACTAAAGTATTCATGTGCCAAACCATAAAGGAAGAGTAACTGAATTTCCAAGAATCAGTATCATATAACCAAGTTAGCAGATTATTATGCAATTCATTAATATAGAATTCACCAAAAAAGATAAAATGTAAAAACACCTATATCTGATGACTTCAAAACACACATTCAAATAATTTGTGGGTCAAAACAAAATCAAAATGGAAACTTAAAACGCGTAAACTAAAAAGAAAATGCAGACTTGTAAGACATGCTGCCAAAGTAATAATGCGGAACTTTATAGCCTTAAATGCTTACGACGTTACGGAAGAAAATTTGAAAATTGGTGAACTAAAATTCCAACTTAATAGGACAGAATTGGAACTAGAATGAACCTACAAATGCAGAGAGAAGGAGATAATAAATATAAAAGTAAAAGTTAGTGAAATTTAAACCAAGAAACAATCTCAAAGCCAAATTTGGCTCTTTGAAAACACTAATAAAATAGGTAGAACTCTGAAAAGATTAATAAGACAATGGAATGCAATATAAACAATATCCAGAAAGAAAGGGGGATATAATTATAAACACAGAAGAGATTAAAATATACAATGAACTTCGAGACAACACTTAGAAACACCAGATCTGGGGCCGCCTGGGTGGCTCAGTCAGTTAAACGTCTGCCTTCAGCTCAGGTCATGATCTCAGGGTCCTGGGATCAAGCCCCATATCGGGCTCTCTGCTCAGCAGAGCCTGCTTCCCCCTCTCTCTCTGCCTGCCTCTCTGCCTACTTGTGATCTCTCTCTGTCAAATAAATAAATAAAATCTTAGAAAGAAAGAAAGAAAGAAAGAAAGAAACAAACAAACAAACAAACAAACAAACAAACACCAGATCTGGATTTTACATGTAAAGTTGTACCTAACAGCCAGGTAACAGAAGATAACATGCTCATGAAAATGCTTACAGGGATTTTATATATCTATATAGATATAGATATATAGTTTGAAAGACAAATTCTCTCATTCTCTTTTATGAACAGTGTAGGAATCCATAAAGGCAAACAGATAAAAGTAAAATAAATCTAGTAATAAATAAAAAAGCATCACAACCAACTTAAGTTTGAGCAATACAAGAGTGCTTTACCTTTAGAAAATCTTTAAATTTTACTTATCACCTTAATAGATTAAAGGAAAAAAAATCATCTCAAGACATATAAAAAATTTTTAACAAAATTCAATATAAATTACTTACTAATGAAACTTAGTAAACTAAAAATATTAAAAAATTTCTCTTCCCACATGAAAGACATCTGCCAAAACCTACAGAACACAGCCTTCTTAGCGGTGAAATGTCAGAAGCATGTTTCAAAGTTAGGTACAAGATAAATATGCCCAGTATTAGCACTCTCCTGGAAAGTCTAGTTCCTGCATTGTCCAATACAGTGGCCACAAGCCATAAGTGGCCATGAGCCCTTGAAATATGACTAGTACAAATTGATATGTACTGTAAATGTGAAATACATAGCAACTTGTGAATATTTAGTACCAAAAAAAGGTAAAATACCTCATTAATAATTTTTATGCTGATAAACATGCTGAAATAACAATATGGGGTTAGAGAAAGCATATTATTAAAATTAGTTTTACTTGTGTCTTTATATTTTTAATATGACTCTAAAAAATTTAAAATTACATGTTGCTCACATGTTTTCTAAAAAAGAAAAAATAGAAAAATAGAAAAAATAAATATTGACTAGAAAGGAAGAAACAAAGCTATCATTAACCTCAGATAATATGATTGTCTACAAAGAAAAGCAATAAACAGAAAATTTTAAAGAATTTATTTATTTATTTATTTATTTATTTTAAAAAAATTTTTTTTTTAGCACTACAAAGCACTAAAAAGAAGAGACAGCATGGTCTTCTCAAATATTAATGCTAAGCCATTAGCTGCCCCTTCAGGGAAAAAAATTATTCTTGATCTCTATTTCACACCATAGAAAAAAAATTAAATCAGATGGATTGTAGCTGTAAATGTGAGTAAAGCAATTTCTAGAAAATAACACAAATATCTTGGGAATGGGCAAAGATTTCTTAAACAAGACATAAAAGCATTAACTTATAAAAGAAAAGATGAACAAGTTAAACTATATCAAAATTGGAACTTATGTTCATTAAAAGAGATGAATAAAAGAATGGAAAGATAAGTCACACTGTGAGAGGGGATATTTGTAACATATCAAAGAGCTCATTTCAGGAACATTTAAAGAACTTCTAAAACCAATAAGAAAAAGTCAACCCAATAGAAAAGTGACAAGAAACATGAACAAGCATTTCACAAAATAATACATCCAAATAACCTAGTTATCTATGTTCAATTTCAATAGTAATAAGGGAAATACAATATAAAACCACAATGAGGTACACTATACATCCACCAAGATGGCTAAAATTAGAAAGACTGACAAGTGGGTTTAAATGTAAGTGATGGGTGGGGTGCCTGGGTGGCTCAGTCAGTTAAACGTCCAGCTCTTGATTTCCACTCAGGTTATGATCTAAGGGCTGGGTGTGGAGCGTGCTTAAGATTCTCTCCCCATCTCCCCTGCCCTTCTCCCTTCTCTTTCTCTCTTAAAAAAAAAAAAAAATCTAAGTGATGGGTAGGATGTGGAGAAACTGAAACACTCATACATAGGTGGTAGGTGTGAAAATAGGCACAACCACTTTGGAAACCTAGGATTATCTACTAAAGATGAACATACACAAACCAACCAGCAGTCTTTTTTTATTTTTTAAGCAGTCTTATTTCTAGGAATATACTCAACAGAAATGCAAACATATGTGCATCAAAAGCCTTACACAAGAATAGTCACAGCTGCATTATTCATAAGAGTCTCCAAAATGGAAACAACCCAAATATCTAGCAATAGAAAAGTACAGTGTTCTATAGTGAAATACTATATAGCTATGAAATTGAACAAACTCCTATTAAACTCAACACCATGAATAAATCTCGAAAATACTGAGAAAAAAAAAGAACATATAGTATAAAATTCCATTTATATAAAGTTCAGAATGAACAAAACCAATACTGTTAAAAGTCTGTAGAATAAGGTACCTTTAGGGAAAGGAAAGAGAGTAGTAATTAGGAGGTAGTTTGAGAGAGGATTCTAGAATGCTATGAATGTTCTGGGTTTTTTTTAAATCTGGATGAAGGTTACATATCCATTATTTTTTGATAATTCATCAAGTGACTTATGTACTTTCTCACAACCTGAAGGACAGATAAGGTGCTTGCCTTTGCTTCACCTAACTCAGACTCTCTCGGGGTGTGAGAAGTGTCTAAGCACGGGGCATGCCTCGAGAACACTGAAAGGCAAATGAATAACCCAGTGTCATCTGAAGGTAAAGATAAAGCACATCAAAGATATGCTGAAAACTGGGGAGAGAGACTCTTTGGAAAATTAATACGTTGAAAAGCTATCATGTAAACTGGGGAATTTAAAATGCCAAAGTGTATGCCTAGGGCAGGATATAAGAAGACCCTAAACTTTCATCCCTGGCTGATGTTGAGGCTCAGTACAAGCAGGAAGAGAAGGTTAAGGGAGAATGGTAATAGCCTTGCTAAACATTGAAGGAGTGTCCCAACAGAGTCAATGTGCAAAGACTAACAAAACTGGGTTGTTTGCAGGGAAAGAGGTGGGGTGGGGAGCTCCAGGTATTCAAGGAAATCTCTGCCAAAACACCAGCTGACCACAAGCTAAAGAAACGGACACCTCAGAGATCACAAAGGGCAAAGATCCAGAAATAAACCCATATAACTATGATTTCAGAAAGGGGAGCCAAGACCATTCAATAGGAAAAGAATAGTCTCTTCAACAAATGGTGGTGCACTACTGGACATTCACATGCAAAAGAATGTTAGACTCCTAATCACACCTCATACAAACTCACAACAGACCAACCATCAAGACATAAGAGCCAAAACTATAAAATCCTTAGAGCAAAACATAAAGTAAATTTCTACAACCTTGGGGTTTCACAGATACAACACCAAAAGCATAAGCAACAGAAGAAGAAATAAACCGGGCTTCAGCAAAATTAAAGATTTTATGAATCAAAGGGCATGATCAAAAAAATGAAAAGGGAACTTACAGACTAAAGAAAATATTTGCAAAACATATATCTGATAATCGTCTAGCATATACTTCACAGACCTTTTGGGTATATACCTAAAAGTGGAATTAAGAAGATACACAAATAGGGGCAGGTGAGTATTCAGTTGGTTCAAAGTCTGCCTTCAGCTCAGGTCATGATCTCAGCCCCTTGTCAGGCTCCCTGCTTAGTGGGGAGTCTACTTCTCCTTTTCCCTCTGTCCCCACCCCTGCTAGTGCTCTGTCTCACTCTCAATAAACAAAATCTTAAAAAAAAAAAAAAGAATATACACAAACAGCTAACAAGCACATCAAAGATGCTTAACATCATTAATCATTAAGCATTAGGGAAATGCAAATCAAAACCACAACAACATACCACCTCATACCCAGTAGGATGGCTATAATTAAAAATACAGAAAACAAGTATTGGTAAGGATGTGGAGAAATTAGAACCCTCATACATTGCTGGCGGGAATGTAAAACAGTACAGCCTCTGTGGAAAACAATTTGGTGGTTTCTCAAAAAGTTAAACACGGAATCGCCAAATGGCCCAGCAATTCCACTCTTACGTATGTGTCCGAAAGAACTGAAAACAGGTAACTCAAACAAATGTTTGTACCCAAATATTCACCGCAGCCCTCTTCACGAAAGGTGGAAACAACTCAAACGTCCATTAACAGATGAATTAGCAAAATGTAGTCAACACACACGCATGGAACATTATTCAGCCATAAACATGAAGTACTGACTTCATAAACATGGAACATTATTCAGCCATAAACATGAAGTACTATTAAGGTAGATGAAGCTGGGAATCATTATGCTAAGTAAAAGAAGTCAGAGCTGCCATGCATAGGAAATACTTAGAATAGGTAAATCCAGAGAAACAGCAAGCAGATTGGTGGTTGCCAGGGGCTGGGGCGAGGCCAAATGAGGAGTCGCTGCATAATGGGTATGGAGTTTTCTTTTGGAGTGATGAAAATGTTTTGGAACATGATAAAAATGGTGGTTACACAACACTGTGAATGTACTAAATACCGCTGAATTGGACCCGTTAAAATGGGTAATTTATGTTTGTTTATGTTAAGTTGAATTCCACCTCAATTTCAAATCAAAACAAAATAAAACCTGTGACCTGAATTAGAGAGCCAAAATTACATTCGATCCCATTTCTTCCGTCACCTCTCACATCCCATATGGCACTGAGTCAAAGTAGATTCTGCCTCCATTTCAGAATATGATTCTCTCCTCCGCCTTTCTCCTGCCACTGTTCCTGCCTTAATTCAGGTCTATCACTTCTTACCTGCTAATTACAGCAGTGTCCCAGATAATCTAGTTGCCAACAATATTGTTCCCCATTTTTAACCACTTCACTGAATTGCCGCCAGATCCATCTTTCCAAAATGCACATCTAATCAACTTTTCTGCTCAAAATCCTTCCATGTTTCCATATGGCTTTTTTTTTTTTTTAAGATTTTATTTATTTGACAGAGAGAAACATAGCGAGAGAGTACAGCGAGAGAGGGAACACAAGCAGAGGGAATGGTAGCGGGAGAAGCAGGCTTCCCACAGAGCAGGGAGCCCGATGCGGGGCTCGATTCCAGGACTCTGGGATCATGACCTGAGCTGAAGGCAGGCGCTTAACGACTGAGCCACCCAGGTGCCCTCCATATGGCTTTTAAGATAAAGTTACGCTCCTTATCCTAGCACGAAAAGTCCTGTTTAGTCCCTTCCTACCCTCGGGCCTCCTCGCCTGTCATCCATTCCCTGTCTCTCCTCCAACTGCACAGGACATGCTCTTCTACTTCAAAGATCTATACTGGTTAAGGTCTCTGTACCTCTAACTGGGAAATCCTTTTCCGAGTAACTTCCCTCAAAAATTCATCTAAATGTCTCATCCTCTAGAAAATGTTATTCCTCAGCTCCCAATTCACTACTTTCACATACAGTAAGCACGTACCAAAGAACTTAACCACACTGTGGTGTAATTGACTTACTTTCCCATAGACTAGATAATCCCCTAGTAGACCCTGACAGCAGGGGCCATGATTTCATATTTATATCTCAAGCACCTCCCTCAGCAAACATTCAATTTAGCCATTTGCTCAATCAAACTTAAAATAATTCATAGATCTGCTCAACCTTTTGCCACTTGATCATTATTAGGTCTTCATGGCTGGCCAGTATCTGAGAAAATAATTAGCAACTTGTTTGTGCAATATTTCTGCTAAGTAATCCATCCTCAAACTAATTAAACAAGAGCTTCTTGGCTAATGCATTTAATACATGAAAGAGTATTTTCTAATCCTTCTTATTAAAAATTGTTCTAATTCAATTTAAAGAAATATAAATTTTTTTTTATTAAATAAAGACGATAGACAAGGTAAAAATCCCTTACTTTGTTTTGAGATGAAAACCTATATATAAAAATTTAGCTGACTCTTCTTTCCCTCACTGGAAATACACAATCAATCTTGGTCTTTAGACATACAATTCTGATCACTCCAATACCACTTCCCACCATTCCCCTTAGTCACACTGCCCTGAGAGTTCTTAGGCTCACCAAGGCACTTGGTTGGTATTAGACAATGTGCTAGAAACCAGATTCTTTCAGAATATTTTTCAAAGAAAATTGAAATTTCAAAGAATTGTTCAATTGTTTCTGCTGAAAACACTTGATATCTGAGAATGCTTTGATGATCTGAATTTGAATAGACCCAGGTAAATCCAGGTAAGTGGGAATATATCTCTAGACTGCCTTGATGATTCTGAAATGTCTAAAATTTATCAATACTTCCTATAAAATAGTACTTGAATGACAAACTATAGTCATGTGTTTTCATTGTTCACAGGGTAATTTTTTTTTTTAAAGATTTTATTTATTTATTTGACAGAGAGAGAGATCACAAGTAGGCAGAGAGGCAGGCAGAGAGAAGAGGGGGAAGCAGGCTCCCTGCTGAGCAGAGAACCTGATGCGGGGCTTGATCCCAGGACCCTGAGATCATGACCTGAGCCGAAGGCAGAGGCTTTAACCCACTGAGCCATCCAGGTGCCCCCACAGGGTAATTTTTACTCTATTTGTTTTAATCCCGTCTAATTCTCCCCACATAATAACATCTACAGGTTCCCAACACCTAAAAAAATGAGGCACCATTATTAACTTACTTATTTTTCTTATAGTCAAGACTGATTTTTCCTAGGGCTATTTCTGCTGACCCAAAGCATGTTCTCCATTTTCATTAAGTTTATAAATTCACAGAAAAGACCTCAGGCAAATATTTTCTCAGTGCCAACAATCCTTGCACTTTGCCTAATTAACTCATTTGTTTTAGGTCTTACAGGGCTGGAATCTGCAATTACTATTTCCATCTCTACACTGGCTGCTAGAAAGCTCTCAGCGAATTTATAGCCCATTTCTAGACTTCCTTATATGCACAGTCTGGGTATCATTCTCATTCTGGGCTCCATCTTACCCTTTTCAACTCTCTCCTTTGCCACAATATATAATTTTATTTTGTCACGCTGGATACATTTTTGTCAGCTGTCTTTAACCTCTCCTGGAATATATCCTAAAAAAAAAAAAAAACAAACAAACCACATATATGCACTTATTATTAGCCAGTCTGCTTCTGGGTTCCCAAACGTTACAGAAGCCAAACATAATCAGACTTATTCCACAGCTGTTCAACAATTCTTATGTTCATTCTTGGTTGATGACATACCCATTCCCCACATAAACCCACATAAACCACTATGTGTATTTTTTCTTCATTCTCTTAGAGCCATTATAATTTATCTCACTATCAACAAGTCACATCTCTACCTAAATTTCAGAGATGATAGAGCCAATCAATTAATTCCCTCACTCCTCCCCATGGCCCACCTTAAAATGTCTAAATTATAATCTCCAGTGAAAGAAAGAAAAGTCTTCCGTCTGGGTTCTTAATGCTAAAACTTTGTCAGTTTTTTTCCACAGACTTACTTTATCTCATATAGCTAATGGTGTCTACTCGGCTGGCTCCTTCCTTCACTGCAGACATTTTATAAAGAATATTTTATTCTCTGCCACTGTCATTTTTTGGTCACTGCCAGAGGTTCCTGAGGTGGGACTCGAACAGAGAGGGATTTAGAACTAGAAACTGGAAGGTGGTGAACCAACGGTAGGCGGTATGGAAAATTTAGTGGGTAAAAAAAAATGGATAAAACCCTGACAAGCAACAGGTAACAATCGGGCAAGTGGTTGATATCAGGAAATGTCACCATACATAAGCAGCTGCCCCAACAGATAGGGCACTGCCGATGCCACACATCAGAGTCAGTCTCTGAGTCCCAGGGACTTATCAAGGCTTAGACTTATCAAAGCAAGCACTCTGCAGAGAGAAATAAAATATCCCAGGCTCCTGAATTAGGGTGTGAGGTGGGGAATCAATGATTGGAACAAAGCAGAATACCAATTATAAATACTGAACGGTTGTCATATTTGCAGTGTCTCTCCTGCTGAATCCCCTCATATTGAAATGGAACTCTTTAAACCCCCCCTCCAGTCTGACGTGGTCCCAGAGGCTGAGCTGGGGAAGGGGTGAGTACACTAGTAGGAGTTGAGTGGAACAGAAAGCAGAATGATCACCCACATGACATGCAGGAGAAGACGAACTCTAAATGTAGGAGGACAAGTTAGGAGTCTATGGTAATAAAAACAACAACTCCTTAATAAGCATATAAACTGTATCAAAGGCATATACATTTACAGATATCATCCTGAAACTGTGAGAGAGAGAACGAGTACTAACACATGCATTGTGGGGTGATGCTCCACTGAAATAGATCTCTCCCCATATTACCAATGATCTTTATACTCAATAGCCAATTTTTAGTATTTAACCTACCTAAAATTGTGCTTGCATGGCACTATAGACCAAATGGAATAAATCTCTCTCTCCAACTGCCTTTAGAGGCAACAACAACACTAAATTGTAGCCACAAAAAGAAAGGCATGTCAATTTACCTTTTTGATACATGGTTGATTTCCATTTGCCATCTCTTGCTCACTAAGAATTGTTAGGTCTCTCTCATTGTTTCAATATACTTGTAAATTTGCATGACTTTGATACAGAAAAGAAGGTTTTTGTGTTTGTTTTGTTTTTTGGATGTGGAACCATTACTTTCAAATGTTCCACGCTTTTCTGATTCATTACTAAGGTGTTGATTTACCAGGTCCCATCTTGGTCCTAGAGATACAAAGTAACTGTACACCAGTTTGAGATGGAAAACACTCTCAGATAACCTTTGAACTTCTCCCAGCCTGAAAAACTCTTTACCACTCTTGCTCAGAGTCCACCAATACCAGCTAACACTTGCAAGCCCTGTTCCGCGTGATGTATTATATGTTAACTAATTTAGTCCTCAGTCAGGATTCTTCACTGGAACCCCTGCAGACAGAAAATTATCTTAGTGGCTATTTTCGCACATCTCCCAAGGATGGTTTGTAACTAGTGCCATTCCAAACGCACAAAAGAGAAGTCGTTACTTAAAATCTGCCTCACTGGGGCTGAGTTTTCTCAAGAAACCCCAGTTAAGAAAGGCCACAAGTTGGGGCACCTGGGAGGCTCCGTTGGTTGGGCAACTGCCTTCAGGTCAGGTCATGATCCTGGAGTCACAGGATCAAGTCCCGCATCGGGCTCCCAGCTGTGCAGGGAGTCTGCTTCTCTCTGACCTTCGCTCCTCTCATGCTCTCTCACTCTCTTTCTCTCTCAAATAAGTAAATAAAATCTTAAAAAAAAAAAAAAAAAAGGCCCCAAGTCAACAACCCCAGTAGGTAAGATATATTAACATCCCCATTTGACATTTAAAGAAACATGCAGATATTGAGTTACTTGATCAAACTCGCAGAGCTAGTAAGTGGGAAAACTAGGGTTCAAATCCAGGCTGTCTAGCTCCAGAGTCCTTACCACTTCAGTAAGTACAACCCTGTTGCTCTGAGCCCATTTAGCTCATCCTCCATGTGTAGAACATACCTGTGACCTTTCTTTAAGGATTCACTTTTTTGTAACTATTTTGCATGCATACGTTTTCTTCAAAACAAAATTGCAAGCTATTTTAACTAAGGACCACAACAAACTTCCCTTGTATTCCCACAGCACTAAGCCCACACACAAAAAAAAGAATCTTTATCTGATCACTGAAATTGATAACAGCCATAAGAAATTAAGAAACAAAGAATGAACTTGGGTGAGATCAGGTTACTTGATATAAGCCTGGCTGGAGCCAAAAACCATACTCATCAATCATTACAGATACACTAATATGTGCATATTGACCATAATGAAGTTTGATGATTAAAATATGGACAAGATTCGCATAGCATAGACATATCTACAATCAACAATTTTCAAGTCTTTATATAATTATGAAGGTTGCTATTTCAGCAATTCTATTTCCCTTGATAGTTTCTAATACTCCCTGGCAGATACCCTAAAGTATATAGAAAACAGCAGAGGGCAGAAGGTGATATAGTTAAACATAAAAATCTCTAGTAATCTGCTAGGGCTCTCTTTTGGAATATACAAACCTAAATTAAAGTTAACATGGCAGAAGAGAAAGGAAAAGAAATTATTCCCACCACAACTGAAGGATGCCATAACCTAAATAACCTTGAATCATCATATTACCATTGCTAATAAGTTTGTAAGTCATCTATTTGCCCAAGAATTTTCTTCAACTTGGGGGTTGGGGGAAGAGGGGTCTGGGAATATAAAAACCTTCCAGTATTTTCAACTTTAAAGCAGAGAGAATAGAGAATTTTACAGCACCGACTCCCAGTGTTTCTACCCGAAGCTTATAAAGACAAATGAAACAGAAACAGAGGTAAGACTTGGCAAGTGGATGAGCAGGTCATTCTACAGGTGGTGAATATTTCATTACAATTACTTGATACCTTTCCTCCTTTTACTTAAACACTGATCCATTACAAAACCTAATTTTATAGATCCTTGAATATTTCTATATTTTATTTTGACTAGCAATACTTAGAATAGCTTAATATTTAAAATATTCTAAATAAATTCAAGACAAAATCAAGAGACATTAATTAAACAGACTATATTAACATAAAAAGATGGAAATTTCATTGTCAACTCTTCGTTAAATATGCAAAATAATATACCTAAGACATTATTACAAGTAATAATTATTCAGTGGGAACTTGAACTTCTAGTAGTTCTTTGTCCAATGCTTTAAAGTCCCTGTAAAACCTACAGAAGAAAATACTACTTCACTTGATTTCACCAAATAGAATAAAATATTAAAGTCTGAAAAATACTTTCACTTTCTTAGGGTACTTAATCAGGTTTCTGTTTACTGGTAAAGATTCCATTTTTCTCCTTGTGAAGCCAGAAAAATTAAGCCCATATTTAATGGACATTTCTTCACTTTTTCCCATCAAAACCAAACATCACTCTACATTTCACCTATGGTCTAATTTTAAAGCTATGTTTAAATGCCTACTAAAAGTCTCAAGCAGATTGATAAAACTAAATTAAATGTCTACTCAAAAGAAAATGTTTGCCATTTCTTTAAAACTATATAAATAAAACTACCTGATGGAATGTTAAATATTTAAGCTGAAAACGTCATTACCACAATTCCAGCATGTTAAAATTTAACATACAAGACCAACAACATACATTAGTCATGGACATCTCTTATTCAATCCAAGAAGTAACTCCAAAACCCTATTCAATATTATGTTACAAAAGTCAAATGTAAATATAAGTTAAAAATCCCAGAACGGGGACTAAAACCAGTGCTCTTGTAAGAAAACTACACATAACTAATTCTACTCTGGGAGGCTTCCACTTGGAAGGTCATCTCTCTTGCATGCAAACTGTTGCCCAATACAGTTCTTGGGTTTTGTTTTTATCTTTTTTTATTTTTTTTAATTTTTTAGTTCTTTTTTTTTACTTAAAACACTAAAGCTTATGTTTTAAGTACTTAAGTGTTCAAAGGTTCGCTATTTCATCATCTTCATATAATTTTGTTTAAAATATATATTTTAAAACTACGTAGTTATTTTTTTTCCAAACCATATAATTAAACAAGGAGACCGTATACTCTGCTATTAAATTATCCTGGAAAAACTCCATGACCTCACTTTATGACTGCTGAAACTACTCTGTACAAGTTTGAACAGCCTTATTTCAAAACCAAAAGTAGCTGTTATTGGACAACGGGATTTCTCAACAAATTTCAATTTCGCTTAATAATTACTGAATGCCTACTGAACATAAGGTACCATGATAGATTCTGTAGGGCATTCCAAGTGAGAATCAAGCATTACTCCACCTTTGAGGAGCTCATGGTATAGGATATTTTCTTAACATGTAACATCTATACAGTACTGGGCAGTGTATTAAACATGTATTAACATACTTATTCCTTACAGCAGCCCTGAGAGCTGGGTACTATTACTGCTCACGATTCATAAACAGGAAAAACGAGGCTCAGAGAGGTCAGGTTATCAGCTCAAGGTGCAGGAGCAGTAAGAGATGGAGCTGGGATGTGAATTCAGGCGGTGCAACTCCAGAGCCCTTCTTTATAACCACTCTGGCCCCGCTGACCCAAAGAATTGACTGAGGTTGGGCACGGATGGGTGGCAAAAAACTGCCACCAAAAAAAAAAAAAAAAAAAAAAGTCTTTTGAATTTCCAAAAGCAGATCACGTCTAATCAGGCAGAACTTAAAATGAGACTCCCAGGATAGGTAAGTTTCGGGGGAAAGAATGAAGTGGGAATTCTAGGTAAAGAGGGTATGGGAGAAAGAGCAAGGGGCTATGTTGAAGTAGCATTATTAAAAGTATGAGTCAGCAGTCATCTTGAACAAGAGGAAGCCACTAAAGATTCCTGAACCGAGTACTGAGAGGGAAGGTTTGAATGAGACTAATCGCATGACTGGGAAGGAGGGAGGTAGGCTCGGATGCTGGATGGTCCATATGGTGTCTCCCACAAATAGTCCAAAGAAGCAGCAGTCACCTGGGCTCTGGTGGTGGTAATGGGGATAGAAGGCAAAAGGAAAAAAAAAAGCAAGACAGGAATCAGAGATAAGCCAGTGTCTGCTGTGGACCAGGCACAGGGGACTCGGGGACAGGCATGTGGGAGGCATACGAAAGTGGATGCCAAGGTGACTAAGCTTTGGAGCCTCGAAGACAGGAACACCAGGGCACTCGTGCCTAGAAGCTATGCACTTAGGAGGGATTCAGACAGAATCTGAGGCCATTAGTCCACTCCACTGGACAGGGCGATGGGAAAGAGACCCAAGGTTGAAGATAAGGACTCGGGGTCCTCTGCAGAGTGTAGGGTTTAAGAACTGGCAAATGCTTCAGCAGGAAGTTGGCAGAAAGAAACAGAACAAAGGAGATGACTTACATACCATCTAGCTTGAGGGAAGGAGGATAAATAGCCAAGAAAGGAGACAAGAACAGCAGCAGCAGACCACAAGAGCAGTTCAGTGTCACAGTCAGCAAGGCTCATCAAGGAGTCAGAGAGCGAGCTTAGCCAGGTCTAAGAAGGAAGGGAGTGAGAGTATACTTTGTCCCAAAGAACTAAGGATCTGAATTATTTTCAACATTTTACACTCCAAATAAATACATTATTTCTAAAATCTTACAAAGCCTAATCATGTACATAAACTGATGTTATCCCCTAAAGCCAACAAAGAAAACGAACTTAAAGTCTATAAAGTCTACGAAATACTACAGAATTGGAACTCCTCGCCCTGGAGAAGGTAACAGGATGCCCACAGTAGAGGAAGCCACAGCATAAACACCGAGGGGGGCTCCCCGCAATGTCCACTGTCCTCGGCGCCAGGCAATTTACAATACTATTTCATATTGAAACAAAACTGTACCGTCGTGTGAAACAGATTCACAGGACTTCACGGAAGCTTCACCCTTGCCTCAAGTCCCTCCTAGTTTGCCTCCCCAACTCCCCCCTGCCTTTGCCTTCACTGTCCCCAAGATCTCTGTCCTCAGGGCCTTAAGATTCAGCACAGTAAATGCTGAACAGAAAGGAAGGTATGTGGTACAATCAAAGCCCAGGATAGGGGACTTTTCCCAGGCTTGGGGAATCAGACGCAGCTTCTCAGAGCAGTGACACAACCTTTAACTTGGGACGCAAGAAGAATAAATGCCAAAAATGTGCACAAAACTCTCAAATTCCATTTACACCCCCGAGTTATAATAGATTTGGGACAGAATTAAACTAAAAGCACGATGGTGACAAAACAGTGCTTGCATTTAAAAGAAGCTGACAGATGTTTTGCTTTTTATTTCAGTACTATTGACTGTACTTCCTGTTCTTCATATATAAAAGAGGAATACGAGCATCTTTCCGAATTCACTGAGTCCTTTATAATTAAAGCGCATTTAACCTCACAGAGATGTTCAAAGATAGTTGACAGTGGGTTTCTGAGACTCACATGCTAACTATATTTAGCCTGAGGTTAGTTAGTTTAGTTACAGCAGGATATTAATGAACCCATCACTCTGAAGCTCCTATGTTCTGGTAAGTTTCACTTTTCCGTGGAGGAAACCTGGCCAGTTACCTTCAGTTGTGCTGCAGACGTCACAATGTGGATTTAGTCACGAAAAGAGAGACTATCCGTGTAACAGTACCATCCGGGTAACAGACGCAGCTTTCCAACAAATCACCCCATTTCTACTCGTTTTCCTCTATAATCCAGTTCTCCACCCAGCCGCCCATATGAGCTTTCAAGAAACATATATTAGACTGTGTTGTCCCCAGCACCCCACATCCATTTACAATCCTTTACTAGAGCTCTCGTCACAGGGCCACAGGGACTGAACTACCAGAGGGCCCTACCATCCCTGGCCCCGGCTAACCTCTGCAGCTCCCATCTTATCCCTCCGTCCGCCTGCCTGCTCGAGCCCAGCCACCCTGGCCTCCCTTCTGTTCCTTGAATAAGTCACACTCCGCCCACTGCAAAGCCTTTGTACTTCCCGTGCCCTCTGCCAGCATGTAGGGGCAGACACACAGCCCCCATCCTCGTGGATAAAACTTTCTTGAGTGAAGCATCCACTCAAAAGGAACAACAACAAACCATGTAAATATCACATGAGGCCCTTTGTAATATGCGTGAAGGAGCAGATGAGCCACTGTCTTCGTAGAACAACGTACTAAGCTTAGGGAAAACAGACACGTAAGCTAACAAGCCATACCTTTCCATGAGGGACCCTAAATTATTAGTAACAACCCAAAAGCCAACATACACTGAAATCTCAGCTATTGCACTCAGTGTGCTTCTATACCCAGACAAACCAATGAATCTCCACAAAATTACTACAGAAATATTAACCAAAATAACGGCTCACTAGTGATAAAAATGCTCCAAGCAACATTGGAGAATTTCGAAGCCAGCGGTGTTGTGCCGCAGGACTAACCAAAATGACCAAGAGGGTGGGGTGGTGGTAATGGTCATCTAACGAAGCGAATGCCTTCAATGCCACTGAACTGTACCCTTAAAATTGGGCAAGATGGCAAATTTTACGTGATGAGTAGTTTACCACAGTTTCAAAAAAAAAGAAAAAGGAGTGGAAAGTTTAAATACACTTTTAAGACTAAAAAACTTAGACCACCTTGTTGTGAAAAGCACACAAGTTAAGGACATGATCTAAGTCTATTAAATCATGAAAGATACAGTAAGAACGTGCAACCATTCACTAAATCAGTTACTAGAACTAAAGGGGAAAGAAAGAAGATAGACCATCAAAAGAAGGAATGCAATTAGTTTTAACATGTTTATCTTCATTATTAACCAAAGATTTACATTAAAACAAGATACTATTTTCACCCATGAAAACAGAAAATTAGCAAAATTAGTAAAAAAATAAAAAATAAAAAATGACGCCAAGTACTCTCATATATCCTTAGTGCAAATATAGTCAAGACTCTTCTGAAAAGCAATTGCCAATACTTATTAGGAGTCTCAAAAATGTTTGTACTCTTTTGCCCAGTAATTTCATATCTTTGAAATAACCCTAAGGAAACAATCCTAAACACATAAAAAGACAAATGCACAAATATGAATGTTCATTTAAGCACTGTTTATAGGGATGAAAAAAATGAAATGTCTGGCAATGAAAATAAGTAAATTCTGATTAATCCTCATGTTTTTATATAGCAAGTAAAAATATTCCTGAAGAACCTGTGATAACGTGGGCAAATGTGATGTTAAAAAATTATGGGAAGTTGTATATACCAGGTATAGCTTCAAATATTTTCAAATATGAACAAAAATCTGTTTAGGATTTTTCACTGCTTTTCTACAGGTGAGTTTATGTCCCTCTAGTGGGACATAGTGGGGGAGAAACAAGGTTAACTTAGCAACAAATTAGTTCAAATTTATACCTGAGAGGAGAGAATAAGAGAAATTGTAAACTCTGTAAAACATCCACCCAGCTGTCTTATTTTCCACATTAAGTTCCTGGTCCGCTAGGATCAGGAGCTATGTCGCACTTCTTGATCTCTAACATCTAGCACATAATTAACCAACATAATAGTTGCTTAGTATGACTATCTAAGAACACCTACCCATTTAAATGACAGAGTACAAAAATGTACACACACACTTTTTATTTTTCAACAATCAGGAACCAGTCAATCAAGCCAAAAATCTGTGATTCTTTGTAGTATTTGACTGACCAGAAATAAATGCTACCAACAATGTGTCTTTTTTTTCCCCCCTAAATTCTAGAGAAAGTGGTAGAAATGGTTTCACAATGCAGACAGGTTTTGAATCAACTGCTGATGGACTGATCGGGTTTGGCTAGGTGAAGCAGCTGGATAGCAGTTCGAGGGAGAAACAGCCCACCCAACCAACGGCCATAATGAGTCTTTGCATCCCCTAAATGCTGAGGCTCCCCACAGCTCTTCCTTCAGCTCCCTGCTCTTACTTTACACACACTTTCTGGATCATCACTTCTCCTCTCACATCCTTGTCTATCAGCATGAGGATAACAGCTTCCCAGTCGGTATCCTCCAATTTCAGAACTGTACCCCAATCTTCAGGCTCAAATGTGAATGCTCACTGGCCACCTCTATTTGGATATTTTTTTCAAACTCAATATGCTTAAAAGTGATTTAGTCTTCCCTCTGAAAACCTGTTCCTCCTGTATTTCCCATTTCTGTGAAACAGAATCACTCTCCACCTAGAAAAACAAGTTATTCTTAATTTATCCCTTGCCTACACCCACATCCATCAATTAACGAGACAGGAATTCCTAAGTCTATCTTAAATCAATCTCTTCATTCCTATCTCTAAAGCCTCTGCCCTAGTTGAGACCCACATAAGCTCTTGCCTACATCCTAAAATTGCCTCCTACTTGATTTTCTTGCCTCCAGTCCTATCTCATGGATCCACTTCAGAGATCAGCTTAAAAGTCACCTTGTCAGGCTGGTCTTCCCTGCTCCTCCACACTAGGTTAGATTTAGCTGTGACCCATCACACCACCATCCCCCACCTTTCCTCTCCTAACAGGTCTGAAATATACTATAATGGCAGTCTTCCCTACCAAGTCAGCTCCTGCACAAGAAGAGACTGCCTCTCTCACACCATTCTGCTTGGTTAAAATGACGTAGTGTGTAGGATCTAATATGTGACTGCTAAATAAGGATTGCCCGGGCCCTGTATCTTCAAACATGAACCTAGACACTTTTTCAAATGTATGTAGATGTTTTTTGTGATCAATACAGTATCGACTTCAATCTCACTGCAAGAAATGGTAGGTTTTTGTCATGTCTTTTCTTAATTACCATATACAAAAATCACAACTATCTGTGACTTTTTTTAGTATTAGAGAAAGGATCCGTACTTGAAAATATGAAGATAAATAGATTAGGAAGAAAGCAGCCTAATAAAATGAAGTGAAATATTTAACAGTTGAAAGCACTCCTGAAATAATGTGGACTAGAATAGAGATCAACTTATAAAACCTCGTGGTTCTTTTTATTATGATTCAGAATTTGCATAACCCATTGGAAATCCTAATAGCTAACAGAGGAGACATATCCAACTATAAATCACCATAAGCAATACCAGTCAGTGCTATGCTGAACCATAGTAGAATATCTTATTTCTTCCACCTTCTAAGTTTGCTCTCGATTTAAACTACTTAAGGTCTTTCAAGGAAGAGAATTCAGAAGACTAGTTACATAAGTATGCATGAACAACCTCAGACACCAATTAAAAATAGTTTTGATAGTTAAATCCAGATAATAACCTACACTAAACTCTAGCAAATGTAGTAGAAAAGTTTGGGAAGAGTTCCTTTCAACTTGTGGGGACCTAAAGATAATTAAAAGTTTGGTAACTCAACTGAGAAGGGAACTAAAAATAGAAAATGTTAACTTTTCTATTACTTATTTTTTCATTTATCACCTCAGATTCAAAACATTAAAGGATACTCTAATTAAACCCATTCTGAGTAAGCTCTGATCATCTGGAGAAAATATATTCATTAAATGTTATCAGAACAACAGGAGCTACCTGCAGAAAGGTAAAGTTGAGCTACTCGGTGAACCAAAATAAACTCCAAAGAGTTGGAAGATTCACATATAGAAAAAAATGAAACCAATAGCTAAAGAAAATATAACTTCTTTATACCTTTGGAGGAATAGAGAGGTCTTTCTGACTCAAAATTTTAGTCATAAAAGGAAACTTGGATGAATTTGATTCCATATAAATAAAAAACCTCTGCATGTCAATACGCACACACACAAACACATACAAAATCAAAAAACAAATGTCAAACTGGGAAAAATACTGGCTGCTCTCTCTTATCTAACAACAACAAAAACAAAAACAACAAAAAGCCAAACAACAAAAACAAAAATAGAAATGGGCAAAAAACACAAACTAGTAATACATGGAAATAAAAATAAATATGAAAAGCTTAAAGTTACTCATAAGAAATATGCAAATAAAAACTACTCTGAGATACAGTTTTCACCTAACAGATGGAAAAAAAATTCAGAAATTCATTAGCATACTCTAATGACAAGCCAGTAAAGAAACTACTCTCATTCATTGTTAATGGGACCATAAATTGGTACAAACCTCATATATGGCAATGTAACAATATTCCTCAAAATTACAAATATTCTTTGACACTGCAAGTCTTACTCTTGGGCATTTAACTTAATGAACAAACTTACGAAGATAGGAAATGACATATGTACAAGGTTATTCATCACAGTATTAGCAAAAGACAACAACCTAAACATATGCTAATTTGAGACCAGGTAAGTAAAAGATAGTATATAAATATAATGCAGAATTATGCAGTTGTTAAAAAAAAGAATGAGGAAATAGCCTATTTACTGTATGAAAAAAGGAATGGACAAAACAGTGTGCATGGTGTGCTACCTTTTGCAATAAAAAAAGTGAAAAAATAAGAATATATATTCTGAATTGCTTGAATATATATAATGTCTGAAAGAACAATTAAGAATTTAATCATGGCTGCCCAGAGTTGGGTTAGGAAGGTAGATACTACTGGGTGAATTTGGAATAGAGGTTAACAGCAATACTTTGCAATATATACTAGCTATAAATCTATTAAAAATTTTTAAAATAGCTTTGGCAACTGTGACACTAGAAAGATTTCAGCCAGGCTGAGGACATCAGATTTCATCGTCCTCTTCCCCTTCAACCTTTCTCTGAAGCTCCTCAATAAAATGGTTTGATAAAAAAAAATTTTTTTTTTTAAATAGACAAAACCTCTTCACTTCAAATAAGCACTAACTTCACAGAGGGGGAAAAATAAGAATAAATATTGAATATTCAATTTATGAATTTATGAATTCATATTCAATTTATGAATTTATTCAATATTCAATATTTATTCAATATTAATTCAATATGAATAAAACTCTACACCCCAACATACACTATTTCTGAGAGTAGATAAACACTTTTTGTGTGTGTTCAGTTAGCCACTGTACAGTACATAATCATTGATGCAGTGTTCAACGATTCATTAGTTTTAAAAGTTTAAAAGTTTTAAAGCTCACCCCTAATATAAGTTCATATTTTGAGTGTACAGATATGAGAGGGTTTTTTTTAGATTACTCTCAACATTTCAGTACAAATTACAAAACGATGATGTTCTAAAACATCCATCTTTAAAATTCCTTTGTCATAGAAAGTACCCCAGAGAGGCAGTCACCCTCTCATGAACTGTTAATAACCTTCCTTTTACATTGAAGGGTATAAGTTCATTGTGTTTATTGTGGTGAGATTCTGCTTTGTCATTACAGAAAAGGTCAACAAATTTTGAAAGTCTCTCTGTAAAAGATAAGTGCATGGCCCCTCTTTCAAATTTAGCAACTCCTACGTTCTTTACAATAGATAACTGGAGAACTGTGAATTTATCACAGTCATCATCCAGTGTGCATCACAGCACGTGCCCTCCTCCATACAGGGTGATGGGCATTAAGGAGATAAACACTTTTCATGTAGCCCTCCATAGTGTTTTGAAAGTAATGGCTGAAACCTAATGTGAAGTTGATTTTAATATAAACATAATCCCATCTCCAGAAAGTAGTTTCTAAATGTTTTAGCTAGCTGTGTTATCTCTAGAGTAATGCATTACTTTGCCTGCAGAACATCAGCACTCACACTATTAAAGAAAGAGTTTTCTTGTTAAACGTCATTAGTGTGCTTGGGACTCTGAGGGCACTAGAAATCGATGCTGAATAAAGAGGGGCAACCCCTCTTCCCATTTCCTCTGCACCATGGGTGACCTCTCTCTTAATTCTGACAACTCTACTTAAAAAAAAAAAAATCTTTCTTAATAGTCTTAGTCTCTTTTTTAACTTTTTTTAAGATTTTATTTATTTATTTGAGAGAAAGAGAGAGAGAGAGAGAAAGAGAGAGAGAGAGAGGGAGCATGAGACGGGGGAGGGGCGGGGGGAGGGAGAAGCAGGCTCCGCATTGAGCAGGGAGCCCGATGCCGGACCAGATCCTGAGACTCCAAGATCATGACCTAAGCTGAAGGCAGTCGCTTAACCAACTGAGCCACCCAGGCGCCCCTAGTCTTAGTCTCTTAATAAAAGTTCCTGAAGACTTAGATTTGGGCTCCAAATGGCACCTCAATCACAATGGAAACTAGCTGTTTGACAGCCGGTTAACAGAAAAACCCAGACATCCTAACACATCAAACACACATAGGGCATCTTCAAAACACATCCAGTGACTGCACTAGGCCAGTAATGAAACATTCTTCTTTACTTATAATGAGAAAAATTAATACTACAAATGAAATACTACTTATGTTTCGTGAATGTAGCCAAATGTAGAAAGGGACACTTTAAAAACACCCCATCAAAAATCCACTAAGTAGAAAAGATGAAATCCAGGTACTTGAAATTTCTCCTTTCAGAGACAGAATTTTAAAAGTCAAGTTTTGTCTCTATAATTCCCCTTCCTTCTCCCTCCTATTTCTGGAAACAGCACAGTTAACAACAGGAGCTTCGCAAAGGCAAACATAAGACTTTTTAGCAAAAGCAGGTTGATTACTACTAAAATGAAGAAAGGGGTAGCGGTCGTCTCCCCAGACCTACCCAGTCATTAGTCATCCCCTCTTCTTCCTGCCACCTCCTGATCCCTAGTTCTCAAACACAGCTACGATTCTAAGAAAACAATCTAGAATCACAGCTGCCTGATCCACCATGTACCCTCTGGTGAGAGATCAACAAAGGGTTTATACACACATATATACAAATGTGTGTGTGCACATTTTGTGGGTATACACAAATACATGTACACGTATAATATATAAATACAATTTGATCCAGATTATGTGTACAAATACATACACACACACACACACATCCCTTTTAATCATCAGAAGTAAAAACTGAAATGGAAGCTAATTTTCAAAACTTCTATATTCATCCTGTGCTATAGGCCATTTCAGGAACTAATGTTTATTTTCTTACACAGTGTGTAGTTATCTATGACCATTACATCTAAAATATAGGACAGCAATGTATCATCACTGCTAAAAACAAGAATTAAAAAAAAGAAATTATTTCCTCCTAAAATATTAGTAAAAGTTGGAGAAAAGATAAGTAAGCATAAGTTAGAAAATATCCCAGAAGAAATTATTAGCCCCTACAATTTCTAAGACATACCAAATAACAGAAAGTAATCATTAAATTTTCGAACTTAAAATGTGTGGGAACATTATTCCTTTATCTATCAAAACCTGAGCATTTTCAAGTATTTTCCAGCTTAATACTATTATTTTCCTTAAATGTCTACAAATTAAATGTCAAGAATATGTCTACATGTCCAAAAGTTTCAATGCAAAAAAGAAGTTAAGTCCCCAGAAGAAAACTAGTATCGTGCTTCAAAGTAGAGGTAAACAAATTATATATGTTAATTCACAAAGAGTATTTCTAATAAACAAATTGTCTCATCACCCCAAAAAAGGGCAAAGTTAAAAACAGATTGCTTACTCTATTTATACAGTCGTAATTATAGTCTTTAGCTAGCAAAGTATCATGGATATAGGTTATTACTTTAATCAAACTTTGCTTTAATATTTATAATATCTAAGGTTGTATGGTGGTTTAGTTCAGAAAGTTCAATAAACCCTTGGAAATAAAAAAAAAAATTGAGGGAATTAAGGTGATGGAAAAATTGTAGACTGTTATGTAAGGCTGGAATTTTAAATAAAATGCAAATTACTTTAATTCTCAAGAGCTATGAAAGAAAAAAAAAATTTAACCATACTCTAAACCAGCAAATTTCAAAATAGGGTATAAAAGACAATCTAGGGGCGCCTGGGTGGCTCAGTGTTAAAGCCTTTGCCTTCAGCTCAGGTCATGATTTCAGGGTCCTGGAATCGAACCCCACCCACATCGGGCTCTCTGCTCAGCGGGGAGCCTGCTTCCCCCCCTCTCTCTGCCTACTTGTGATCTCTCTCCTGTCAAATAAATAAAATCCTTAAAAAAAATAAATAAATAAAAGACAATCTATTTGGTGCAGAAAAAAATAGCTTATAAAAGTTTTTCTTAATCTTAAGAAAGACACTGCACTCTGCTGATATTTAACATGCAAACTGATACTTCCTATTTAGTCTATCTCTGGGTCAGATGGTCTCCATCTGCTGAGTGTTCAAGATGTGTTCCAGTTACGGCTTCCTCAGAGACAGTGTCACAAAAGTTTAGAAATATCAGTAGCCATTCTTTCTTGTTATTATCCATGTTTTAAATTTTACAACAGTTAATGGGCATCTGACTAAATGAATTATTTTATATTGTTTTAACCAAAATAACCCACACCAAATGGAGAAACGGCTTTGCAATATTCCTGCAAAGGAATATAGAATTAGGATAGTAATAATGTAAACACAAGCACATAAAAAGAAAATGGTAGAGTTGAACACTCTTCCTAGCATGAGCATCCAATGAACCACACCAGTTGGTGATGCAAATCAGATCTATAAAAAAGAACTTGCAAAACTACCAAGAATTCATTATGAAATATAGATTTGTGTCCACTACCAAAACCAACAATCACAGTCCTAAATATATGTTGTGTTGATAATTTATAAGAATAGGAAGCCATCACTATTAACATCTAAAACTTAAACATCTAGAACATAAAGACAAACATCTATTTCTTAAAGACCTCTTTAAAGCTATGCGATACTCAATGCAATTCTTCCAACATTTGACAACACTCACTAAATAATACTAACAAAGTTGTATTACATGGGAAAGACTTGCTGTTCCTCCTACGGTAAAAAGGGATTAACGATTTTTTAAAAACCCACCATAGTGACAAATTAAAACACAATGCTTACTCAGTAAATAGTATCAAAGGAATTATAGGAAAAATTGCTGAATATATGAAGAAAGAATTATTAGAACAAATTATACTGCAGGAAAGGTTGGGTGGAAGATAAAAGAATACACATACATAATACACATAGCCTACATGTCTCTGCCTATGGCCCTTGCTAGAGTCTATTTCCAAAATAAAATAAATATTTTGTGTGTATATGTGAAGAACTCAAGAGAAATTTTACTGGAGAACATGAAATCTCCCCAGCAAATTTCTTCTTTAATAAATCATGTGTGTAATTTCTAATGGAATAGCTACCCTACCTAGGAAAGGGATTCTCAGATAAATTCAGAGACAGCAACTCAAGGGAAAATCACTCAGCCAGTCACTCAGTCACCTGCAAGATACTGTAGCAAAGAAGCTGAAATAAGAAGTGTGCAATAAGTGTTCCAGGCTATCATCAGTGTGGTTAGTTCCTTTTATTTTTTTAAGCCTTTAAAATAGAAGAATCATTAGGATACTTCATGAGATAGGGAGCAGTTAAAAATTCTTTTCCGCTCTACAGTTCTCTAGTTACCTATTGTAAAGAACTTAGGAGTTGCTAAATTTGAAAGAGGGGCCATGCACTTATCTTTTACAGAGAGACTTTCAAAATTTGCTGACCTTTTCTGTAATGACAAAGCAGAATCTCAACACAATAAACACAATGAACTTATACGTTCAATGTAAAAGGAAGGTTATTAACAGTTCATGAGAGAGTGACTGCCTTTCTGGGGTACTTTCTATGACAAAGGAATTTTAAAGATGGATGTTTTAGAACATCATCGTTTTGTAATTTGTACTGAAATGTTGAGAGTAATCTAAAAAAACCCTTCATATCTGCACACTCAAAATATGAACTTATATTAGGGGTGAGCTTTAAAAAAAAAAACAAGATTTATTGAGGTGAGCAATAAAAAAACAATTTATGTAACAAATTTAGTCCTTTTCCTATCAAGAAACCAAAATTAAATAGCAAATAAAATAATGCCCCAGAGCATAGCCAATAAATAGTACTTACTATTTCACTGAAAAATTAATGTTAGAATTTACATATAAGTATCTTCCTTCCTTGTAGAATCTTCATGTCAAAATTACATTTCCAAGAATATAGAAGAGGTGATTAATCTTATAGGTAACCTCTTCTCCATTACAGGTAACCTGACATTTTTAGTGGACTCAGTGAAAAAGGCAATCTAAATTTGCCAGTATTGATATTGGCAATACTGACCTACACTAAGAAACTACACTAAGAAACTACACTAAAAACTACACTACAGGAAGGGGAATTAATACATTTAAACAAAGTCTTGGAATTTAGACCACTTAATTAGAAAATGTGCATAAAACGGGTCCTCATTCAGATTGTCCTATATCCACCAGCACAAAGAATTCAGGGGATAAAGGTGACCTTTAGAAGGTGATTATGCAGCTAAAATACCAAGCATCTGGTTTACATGAAAAGTGGAAGTGGAGCTGCTAATTATTTTTAAAAATTTGATAGCCATTACATAATTATTCATAATGACTTTCCAAAGACAACATTGAAAAACATTAAGAGTTCATGATTATTAAATCACATTTCTGTGAAGAAAAGTCTTGTTAGAAAACATAAAGAATGCCACCAACTTGGAAAAAAAAGACCACATACTTAAAATGTTTGAATAAAAAAAACTTGGGAAAAAAATTACTGAGTCCTTATAATTAAAACCTAACAAATTTTAGGAAGTATTTAATAAGCTCTTTTATACATATTTTAGTCCATGTGATAATAGTGACAGACTTGTAACTGTTCAATAAATATGAAGGTTCATATCTGCTTTCAAAGGACTACTACAGATTTAATTAGGAAAATAAAGAAATGCAGTTCTATCTTTAGCAAAGGGACACGCTCATAAGTTTTTAAGATGCCGGGGATAATTAGTTCCCTGTTAATTCAAACATATACATTTTCTCCAAATAAACTTATCGTAATAAACTTATCATCAGTACCTCGGCAAGAAAATAAAGTTCTGTATACTTCAGTGTACTCTTGAGCTCTACAAAAGAACATGTCCTGCCAATCTGACTGAATGGGAAGAGTCTGTTGTCCAGCAATATACTTTGGCAGCACCCAATTTTGAGAATAAAAATGTACACTAAGCTCAAAGCTGTTCTAAAGAATGTTAGGCGATTCAGGCAAGAAAAACAAAAAGAGCTATAATGTACATTATTTCAAAACAATGACTCAGAGTTAATGAGTATTTTAAGTGATTGCAAAAGGCTGAAGTGATTAGTTTATTCCAACTACCAAATGCCAGGCTGCCAGGAGTGCTTATTATTCAGAACCTAGGCAAACAGGCCCTAAAATTACAAAAAGGGTTTTTGATACATTTTTGAAACTTTCCTTTGAGAAACATCCAATGTTAAATGGCAAACTGAGTCTTTTCATGCTAAACTTCTTGAATATGAAAAATAAATTGAGTCAAGGCAAAAATTTATCATCTGTTATAGAAATGACCTTTTCAACCCCCCTGGGAATGGTGCAGAGAAATGTCCTAAAGTGAGGAATGAAAACAGAAATACTGACCATGGGTAATCTTGCTATAAAAAACAAACGAATGAGGAAAAAAAGAAAGGATAAATTAATGAAGAGCTAGACAAGCAAACAATGATTCACTACCCCTCACCCTAAATTTAAAAATTCTTGTGTTCTTAAACTAAAATTATCACTAAGTATCTTTTCCCAGATACCATCACAAGTCAGAATCACTTGAGAGTTCAGAAAGTCATCAAACCTACACTTAAAGCCAAATCAAAACTGACCTGAATATTTATCTGCAAAGTTAGAAACAAATCTCATGTTTCTGTTTTGGAAGGCCTGAGTAGTGGAACCATTAAGTGCCAATTATTTTCACAAAGTATTAGAATCTAGAAATAGACTCCAGAATTTTTTTCTTAAATAACATTTCTTTTACCATCACAGAAACAGAGGGGGCTGGGAGACAATGTTACACAGTTCAAGTGAATTCAGCTTTTATAGAAAGTACTTTCAATACTGAGAGCTTGTTTTTCACTGGATTATTTTATTCCTTAGCAAAAGAAAAATAAAATCGGCATCGTGTAAGATTTACTTAAATGATGGGTATAAGCCAGTTACTGTGCTAAGTACTGGCAAATGATAAAAGCAAACAAGATCCCTAACCTCTTGGGGTCTTTTAGCTAGAGGGAGAAATGGCACACCAAAATGGAAAACCATAACTATAGGCAATGATAGAGCACGTTCATGGCACTGTGAGAGCAGAAAGATGCTCACCTAACCTACCTAGGAACATCAGAGGGGGTGTTTCTGAGGCAAGGAAATGACCACTGAGCTGAGACCATGAAGGATGAGAGAGAAGAAAGAAAAAAAAAACAAAAAACCCACGTGGCTAAAGGTGCAAATGGAGAGAAAAACAGGGACTTGGTCTTTCAAGGTTTCACAAATTGTAGTATTAAGGACTTTGGTCTCTATCCTTCCCATGAATCTTAAGAGCAATAGGAAGCCAACTGAGTGTTTTAATTAAGGGAATAACATCAAAAAAATTTTTTTTAAAATAAAGGAATAATATCATTAAATTCGTGTCTTGAGAAACATCACTCTGGCTGCATTGTGGAGACTGAACTCAATTAGCGCAAGGGTCTACACAAGGATACCAATTAGAACTGTCATAGCTCACATTAGGAAATAATGGACTGAGCCAGGGTGGTGAAAACAGAGAAACAGGTTGCTGAGATATTTTAGACACAAAAATAAACAAGACTGGATGATGCATTCGGCTAATACTTACTAAATGAGGAATGGTAAAGGAAACCCAGATTTAAGGGCAGGGATGGCAGAGATCATAAATTCATAAAATATGTTTGAAGTGCTCCTGGAGCACACAAAGAGATGCCAAGTAGGTATCTGATCCACAAAGTTGGACCTGTGTTATTAAACTTGAATTCTTATTATCAGGGCACTGAATCTGCCCTGTGGACCCAGACGCACAATGAACTGACATCATGACCAAGGATGCAACCTTAGAAATCCCAACGTATATATATATTATATAAACAATATAAAATCTCAATAGAGTGAGAATAGTCTGTAAATGAGACTAAGAACCACCAAAAAGCTACAAGAAAATCAGAAGTAAAGACCCATGGAACCAAAAGTCTGAAGAGAATGACATCAATCGTGTTGAACACAGCTGACGAGAGCACTGTCCATTTGATTCAGTGATGAGGTCACTGGTAACCTCAATAGTATTATTTCGATGACGTCATTAAGAGGTAGAAACAAGAGGGAGTGGGCTGAGAAGGAGCAGTACTGGAAGAAATAAAAGGAGAGAGTGTTGTAAGTTTGGGTCCAGAGGTGAGGAGGGAGGCAGTAAGAGACAAGTTACTTTTTTTTTTTTTTTTTTTAAATGGGAGAGACTTTAATGTGTTCATAGGCATATGAGAGGGAACTAGGTGAAAGGAAAAAGGCAAATATGAAAAGAAGGGATGATAAGCTGTTAGGACATCTAAGAAAGCAGAGGTGGTATAAAGGAACACACGAGAGAAGAAAGGAGTGCTACCAAGGCACGGATTAGGTCTGCCATCCGGAGAATGAAGTCTTTCCTCTGTAAAGTAGGGAGAGAGGGGCCTGTGGATAGAGCTGCACGTGACTCAATAGAAGCATATCCTAAAGTAATAAAATTTGACTCAAATGAAGCCTTTATAGGATAACAGAAACACTTTCCTTTACTGCAGCACAGAGCACATAGTAAATGGGCTATATATGTATTTGCCCACTTTATCCTCAAAACAATGCTAGAGGTCTAGTAGCTCCTTCACAGGTGGGGAAACTAAGGCACAGAGAAGCGAAACGATCCGCCCGAGGTAAATGGCAGCACTGGGTATTCAAAATCACACCCTGCCTCTAGAGCCGATGCTCAGTCAGTGTGCCACTGGGCCTCCTGTTGGCCTGAGACCGCCCCTACCCCGACGTACCTACAGTCACTGCAGAATGACGGCTTCTCCCGACACTCAAGGTCCTAAGTCGGGGACTGCTGGATGAGAATTAAGTTGACCCCCACAGGAGCCAATAATAAAAATATAAATTAATTGCTAAGAAGCCTCGGCAGTAAGACTTCATAAACTGACTTTTGTTATCACTGGTTCACACTAGTGAGAAAGAATCCCAAAGTTTTCTTTTTTTACCTTTCAGCTCTTATTTTCTGGGACTCAACAACTGTCCAATAGCACTAATGTGGCATTGCAATTCATCTACGTATGTGTGGCTCTCGCTCACTAGATCTGGGCATTTCAAAGGCTGCCCATGTCTTTCTTCTCCATTAAAATACGTGTCCAGTGCCTACTATGGGGCAACTACTGTGCCAGATGCTAAAAACAATATAAGTAAGACAACCATGATCTCTGGTCTCAGGAAGTCAGGCAACGAACAAACAATATAAGCTTTTAAATCGAGAAAAATACTAGGAAGGAATCAAGAAAACAGAGAATGAAAGGCAAGATATAGAACTGGATGATTACAATATACTAACTAGAGAAGGCATCGCTGAAAACAATTTAAGCTGAGACCTAAAAGCGGGGAAGTGGCATTCCATTATTATGAATCCCCTAATTAGGGCAGACAATAAGTAATTCAAATAATTCAGAGACTAAATAAGCCCAAGGTTGTCTGAAGAATAGAAGCAAGGGTAAAAATTGAGGAAGACAGGCCAAGATCATTTAGGGCCTAATAGGCCATGAAAAAGAACTTGGATTTTATTGTTTTTACAAAAGGAAGCAATTAGTATTAAGCAGAGAATAGACATGATCTTATTTATGCCTTAAAATTGTAGTAAGTCAGGGGCACCTGGGTGGCTCAGTCGGTTAACTGTCTGCCTTAAGCTCAGGTCACAATCCCAGGGTCCTGGGATCGAGCCCGGCATCTGGCTCCCTGCTCAGGGGGGAGCCTGCTTCTGCCTCTCCCTCTGCCTGCTGCTCCCCCTGCTTGTACTGTCAAATAAATAAATCTTTAAAAAAAAAAAACTGTAGTAAGTTACATTCTGTGAAGAATGCAGAGGTCAAGAGATAGAACAAGAAGACCAGTAAAGGATACTGTTCAGGTAAGAGGGAATGGCAGCTTGGAGGACAGGTTGAAAGATGGAAATGGTAAGATGTGAACAAGTTTGAGAGAAGACTTAGGAGATAAGTCTGAGCTTTGAAAAAGGAGCAAAAGCAACTGAAAGGAGAATAGAGTCTTTTAAAAAAAATGGTATTAAAACAATTGGATATCCACATGCAAAAAAAAAAGTTAACTCAAAACTGATCATAGATCTAAATATAAAGTTCAAAACTGTAAAACCTCCACAAGACAACACAGAAGACCTAGGCAACCATGGATTTGGCAAGAAGTTTTTAGATACAGCACCAAAAGCATGATCCACCAAAGGAAAAATTGATGAAGTAGATTTCATTAAAATTTAAAACTGCTACTTTGTAAGGGACACTGTTTGGAGAATGAAAACAAGCCACAGACTAGGAGAAGATATTTGCAAAACACTTATCTGGTAAAGGACTGGAATCTAAAATACATAAAGGACTCTTACAACACACTAATAAGAAAAACTGACTTTTTAAATGGGCAGAAGATCTAAACAGGTCCCTTGCCAAAGATGATATACAAATGGACAAGAAGCTTATGAAAAGATGCTTGATAGCTTATGACCAGGGAGCTGCAAGTTAAAACAACAAAACTACCACACACCTATTAGGGTAGCTACGATCCAAAACACCAACACAAAACACCAGCAAGGATGTGGAGCAACAGGAACTCTCATTTACCGCTGGTGAGAACGCAAAATGGTTCAGCCACTGTAGAAGACAGGTTGGTGGTTTCTCAGAAAGCTAAGCCCTGGCTTACCGTAAGACCCAACAATCACACTAACTAGGTATTTTTTGAAATGAGCTGAAAATGTCCACAAAAAACTATGCACTTGAATGCTCAAAGTACTTTATCTGTAAATGCCCCAAACTGGAAGCAACTAAGATGTACTTCAATAGGTGAATAAAACTGGGGTAGATCTAGACAGTGATAAAAAGAAATATGCTATGGCATCACAAAAAGATGAGAAGGAACATTAACTGCATATTGCAAAATGAAAGAAGCCACTGGAAAAGACTACATACGGCACAATTCCAACCATATGACATTTTGGTGAAGGCAAAACTACCAGCACAGAAAAAAATCAGTAGTTGCCAGGGATTGGGAGAGTGAAGGATGATAAGGTGAAACAAAAAGGACTTTTAAGGACAGCGAAACTCTTCTGTAAGATACCCTAATGGTGGATATGGGACATTATGCATTTAGCAAAACCCAAAGAACTGTATAACACAATGAGAGAATCCTAATGTAAACTGAGGACCTTAATGTATCAAAACTGGTTCAGCTTCAACAAATGTACAAAACAACTGCTAAGATGTCAGCAGGAAAAGAAGAATGGGGAATCAATATAGAAACTCTGTAGCATTTGGTCAATTTTCCTGTAAACTTAAAACTGCTATATATATACCCTATAAATAGGGGTGCCTGGCTAGCTCAGCTGGTAGACCATGTGACTCTTGACTGCATGGTTGTGGGTTTGAGCCCCACGTGTGGCACAGCATTTACTTAAAACTAAAAAAAAAAAAAAATTAAAAAGCCACTGTAAATAAAGTATGTTGAAAGTCCAAAAGCAAACAATTGAATTAATGAATAATGAAGATTCTGTATATAGGAGATGAGGAAGAGATAGCTCCATGGTTTTTCACATAATGAGATAAACAGTGGTGCTCCACTGAGATACGGAAGACTAAGAGAAAAATAGTTCAGGATTGAACATTTTACTTTTTTTAATTATCCAAGTGAATATCAAGACTGGAGCTTTAAGGAAGGGCTGGGGACAAGGGGAGATAAAGACTTGGGCAGAGTTAACAAAAGTATTAAGCCATGGTAATAGATAAGATCACTTTCTAAAGGGGTGCCTGGTTGGCTCAGTCAGAAAAGTGTGCAACTCTTGATCTTGGAGTTGAGTTCAAGTCCCATGTTGGATATAAAGACCAAATAAATTAAAAAAAAATAAAGTGTAAAGGGAGAAGAGGATAAAGGAAAAGCTCAAGGACTGAGCACTGAACTACTTTCCAAAGTTGGATGAAAGAGTAAGACCAACACAGCAACTAAAAAGTAAAGGCAGGGAGGAAAACCAAAAGCATATGCTGTTATAGAAGCCAAGAAAAGGGCATTTCAGAAGCTAGAAGTGTTCAACTACACTGAATTCTGTTAAAAGATCAAATAAAAAGGCATAGGTGTGTGTCCAGTGGATTTGGCAACAGCGAGGACCTGGGTGACTTTGACAAGAGCAATCCTAGTGGTATCAGATGCAAAAGCCAGATAGGAATAGATTGGAAAGTAAATAGAATTTGAGAAACTATAACATTATGAGTAGACAGTAAGAATGAACAGAGCCTGAGGGTGGGGAGAGAAAGTTCCTTTTCTTAAGATGATACAGGACTACATAACCAAATACACTAAGGATCCAACAGAGGGAGATTTGCTCATAAAAAGATAAAGTACTAAAGACACAAAGTCCTTGACAAGATAAAAAAGATACATCCAGGATCTAGAGGGCAATGATAAAAGCAAGAGACTTTGCAAAGAGGTGTACAAGAGTAGAAGCATCTTAATAATCACCAAAGCTTGGGAGATGCATGAAATTTAGTAGGTGGATGCTCAATAAGATTAAATGAACCAAATTAAGTAACTGTAACGGCTTAGAAGCCTCCATTACTTGAATAAGGACACAAATCAAATTGAAGTCAAATTCAAATATCTAAAAATGCTCAGTGACTTCCAGTTTCCAATCCAACAAGTAAAAGTTGTCACTTCTGAGCACACAACAAGAAAAAAACTGAACTGAAAATCAACACCTCCTCTTCAACCCATCAGAGAACCGAGGTTACAGGACCAACCTCCAGCTCCAAAGAACCAGGCAAATACAAAATCAGCAGCTTACCAGGAGAAACCACCACTGGAGCCAGCTGGGTAGAAAAATGTAAAAGGAATTGACTAATTGCTAGAGACAGAGAGCACATAAGCTTGAGAGATTAAAAACTCCTGGGAAATCAACCTTATGGGGCCTCTTAAATTTCCATAAATTTTATCTCCAGAAGCCCCATCAGGTTTGCAGGGTATAGAACAGAGAAAAACCTCCTCTACTTCTGGAAGCAGGAAAAGGAAAAGTAACCATTTTGAAATATACCCAAAGCATATGGTTCTCCTTAACAAAGGGCTTCCCGCAAGGAATATTGTTTTACCGAAGCCTAACAAAATGGAGAAAAGAAAGTATCCAAATCAGGCCCTTTCTAGCCTTCATGTCTCATATGGGGAAAGCGGGGCACTTGAGAAGGTGGAAGCCAACAGCACAGTCTGCTAAAAGACTGAGACCTAATGATAGGACCACAAAGCACCTCCCCTATACCCACACCTTACCCACAATATCAATAGGGAGTTACTCAAAGAATGGCAAGGCTCAGATTCTATTTATAAAGAAGTCTCTAAGGAATCCCAGAGAAAACCTATTGGTCCCCAACAAAAGCACATTAGAGGTAATTTCAGCCTCTGACACATACAGGTAGAACAAACAGTAAACAGAAGAACACTTAGCCAGATCAGCATAAAACCGCACTACAGACCTATCTGCCTAAGTTCCTTTTCCAATACAGCATGTCTAGCATTTAACAAAAAATGGTACGGCACCCCAAAAGACTAAACACACACACACACACACACAAGACTAAACACACACACACACACACACACACACACACACACACACAAAACGTGAGTACCAAAGCAAGCATCAGAACCAGATTCAGATATGGCAGATATGTTTGAACGACTAGACCAATAATTTCAAATAACTACTAATACACTAAAAGCTCTAATGGAAAAAGGCGATAACATGCAAGAAAGGATGGGTAATATAACTCTAAGAAAGATTCAAAAAGAAATGTTAAGACTCAAAATCAAAGTGAGAAATGAAGACTTTACTTTATAGGCTCATAGGTAGACTGCACACAGCCTAAGAATCAATGAGCTTATAAAAGACATGTCAATAGAAACTTCCTAAACTGGGGCACCTGGGTGGCTCAGTGGGTTAAAGCCTCCGCCTTCGGCTCAGGTCATGATCTCAGGGTCCTGGGATGGAGCCCCGCATTGGTCTCTCTGCTCAGCGGGGAGCCTGCTTCCCCCCCTCTCTCTGCCTGCCTCTCTGCCTACTTGTGATCTCCCTCTCTGTCAAATAAATAAAATAAAATCTTTTAAAAAAAAAAAAAAGAAAGAAAGAAACTTCCTAAACTGAAAAAAGAGGGGGGAAAAGGAATATCCAAAAGCTATGGGACAATTTTAAAAGACATAACATATGCACAATAGGAATACCAGGAGGAGAAGAGAGAAAGGAACTAAAATACTTGAAAAAATAATGGCTGAGAATTTTTTGAAATTTATAAGAGACCCTGGGGCACATATCCAGGAAGCTCAGAGAATATGACACAGGATAAATCCAAAATATCTACACTTAGGCATATCACATTCAAACTGTAGAAAATCAAAGACAAAGGAAAAATCTTTAAAGAAGCCAGAGGTAGGAATAGGGGAGAAGAAAAAACCTGACCTATAGAGGAATAAAGATAAGAATAACATCAGATATTTCTTCAAAAACCACACAAGAACAGAATGAATAAAGTGTTGAAAGGAAAAAAAAAAAAAAAAAACCAAACCTACCAATCTAGAATTTTGTATACAGTGAAGGTATCCTTCCAAATTAAAGAAGAAAAAATTTTCTCAGAGAAAAATGAAGGGAATTTGTCACCAGGGGACCTCCCTTGAAAGAAATGCTAAAATAAGTGCTCCAGAGAAAAGAAAGATTATATAGGTCATGGGTCTACACAATTTCCTTTTGGAAGAGCACCAGACAAGTCATTTCAAAAGGCAAAACATTTTCTTTTTAAAACTCTAAATTGATGTTGACACAGTTTGTTCAAAACGAAAGCAACAATATTTTGGTTTATTATAGCTTAAGGAAAAGTGAAATAAAGGTCAGCTATGTTATTAAGGATGGGAGAGAAAAAGTAGAAATACAATATTACAAAGATACCTGCACTAACCATGAAGTGGTATGTATTATTTAAAGGCAGATTAGTTATAAATGCATACTGCAAACTCTAAGGCAACAACTAAAAAGTTTTAGAAGTATGCTAAGAGAGAAAACAGAATTATACTCAATACTCAAGATCAGAAAATATAAAGGAGGGGAGGGCAAGATATATTTTAAAAGAACAAAGACAAGGAAAAGTTACAAACAACATATTAATCCAACTATATCAATAATTGCTTTAAACTATATCAATTTAAATAATTGCTTTAAATTTAAAATATATAAATAATTGCTATATAAAAAATGGCTGATATAGATCAATTAAAAGACAAAGCCTACCAAGTGGATAAAAATACAAGACCTACTTTAAACATAAAGATGTATGTAGATTAAAGGAGTTTATAAGAAACCCACTTTAAAGATATATGTAGATTAAAGTAAAAGGAGAAAGAAATTATACCATGACAACACTAATCAAAATAAAGCTAGAAAAGCCTTATTCTATTCTTCATAATAAGTAAAAGTTACCAGGTATAAAGGAGTCATTAGCTAATGAAAGGATCAATTTTCTATGAAGGCATAACAAGTCTTAATACGCACTAGCCTAACAATAGCACATCAAAATATAGGAGGCAAAAACTGATAAAACTAAAATAAGAAACTGCTTAGTCAATCTACTCTTATGCTTAACGACTTCAACACTCTTCTACCCCTATCAGTAACTGACAGATCCGGCAGGTAGAAAATCAATAAAGACAGAGTTGAACTGAACAGCACCCATCCACTGGCCCTAAGTGACACCTAAAGAATACTTCATCCGATAACAAACTATGCCTTCTCAAGCCCACACAGCACACTCACCATGATTAAGGGCCATAAAACACAACATAAAAAACTTAAAAGAACAGAAATAACACTGAGTATGCTCTCAAGCCACAGTGGAATTAGAGTCAGTAACAAATAACAAGTATTTACAGGTAGATGGAAATCCCAAAATACTTAGGGATTGAACAATATACTTCAAAATAACACACTGGTGTAAAAAAAAAAAATTCAAAGAGAAATTTTAAAATATTTCAAACTACAGGATGAAAATACAACTTACCAAAATACTGGGATAGTACAGAAACAATGCTTAGAAAGAAGAGCAATATAAACCTAAGGCAAGTAGAAGAAATAAAAATTAAAGCAGAAATCAGTGAAACTGTAAAATAGAGAAAAAACAAAACCAAAATCTGGCTGTTTTGTCAAAAAAAATTGATAAATCTCTGGCCAGGCTAACAATTAAAAGGAAAGAAGGAACAATATTGCAAATGAAAGAGGGGTCATTATAGCCAGTCCCTGGGACATTAGAAGGCTAATAAGGAGTATTATGAACAACTCTATCACCACAAATTGGAAAACTTAAATGAAATGAATGGATTCCCTAAAAGATACAATCTGCCAAAACTTACACAAGAAGAAACAAACTGAATAAGGTTATCTGTAATAAAGAAATTGAATCAATAATTAATAACCTTCACAAACAGAAAGTACCAAGCCCAGATGGCTTTGCTGGTGAATTCTACCAAATATTTAATGAAATGATACCAACTTTCTGCCATCTCTTTGAGTAAGAGTAGGAACGAAGGGAACAATTCCTCATTCACTCTTAGGCAAATCTAGTATTAAAATCAAAGACATTACAAGAAAGGAAAAATTATAGATCAGTATTTCTCATTAACAATTGATAAAAAATATTTAGCAAAACCCAACTGTATGACACAAGAATAAACCCTAATGATGTCTATCATTATTAGTTCATTAATTCCAACAAATGTGCCACACAAAAGCAAGAAGTTAATGAGGTAAACTACGGGAGGGAAAACAGGGTATATGTTTGGGAGTGGGGGTGGTCTCTGTACTTTCTGGTCAGTTTTCCTATAAAACTAAAATTAGTTTTCTAAAAAGAGTCAACTTAAAAATGCATACTAAGTAAAATATCCCTTTTATCTACTTTAAAGACTGATGTTCTATAAAAATGTTCCTGAGAATATGCATTCTTTCTGGTAAGGATGTTTGGCAATCAATGATGCAATAGAATTCTTTCCACTTTGACAGAGCTTTCAAATGCCATGTTTGTTGCTTACTGATTACGTGCCCTCAGGCAGATTCTGAAACCTCTGGGCTTCAGCATCTTTGTGCATAAACTGAAAAAAAAAATTACCTTTCTCACAGATCAGTTGGATTAAATTAGGTAAATATACCTAAAGCAGCTAGCCAAAGGTGCACAGAGCAGGCATGTGTGTGTTCCTTTCTCCCTCATTTGCCCTAGAATCCAACTCAGATAGGGTAATATACCCAGTTTCAAACCAGTATTTCTCAAACTAAGGTAAACGTGTACCCTGCCAGGTACATGCAACCATTAAACAAACACTTTGTGCCTTACAGGAGCTCTATTTAAAAATTTGGGTGAAAAAACTAAATATTTAATTGGTAATTTAAAATGTTGTTATGCTAAAACATTGCCGTAGCAGAGTATCCACACTGTATTTCAAGAGGCAACATAAGACTATGCCCCCGTCAGAACTGAGACCACATTCTTAGATTTCCAGGGTGGCTACTTCACCATCTTCTGCTGTTTGGGACATATCCCAAACCTTTTCACTGAAGCAGCTTTTTGTTTCTAATTTTAATTACGTTACTAAACAAAAGTTGATTTTTCTTCTCATTGTCAGTCACGTGTCAAGTTTAGCTCCAACGGGCCTGCTTACCCTTAAATTAGCAAGGACAACCTGAAAAATAACAGTTCACGTTATACAAGTCATTTAAAATGGAGTTGATAGTTAATCTGAGTCAGAACTAAGCAGGCAAAAAAATAGAAGACCGTATTTTCTAAACTGTGACTTCTCAAGGTCTTAGGTATTAGATTTTTCTCCTTCCCACTGAACTGTACATGTTTGCCTGTACATAGAGACCACTAGACTAATTTTTAGATACCAAATACTTTGTATATCACTATGGAACTTTTTTGTGCATAAAATTAAGTGCCTTCCTGGGTATGTAAAGGTAAACAAAGGGGCATGAGTATCTAGGGCCAAACAGGCTGAACAAACCTGCACTGTTGTCACACATTAGTAACAACGATAAACTGAAGCATGTTCAGAGAAGATCTAAAAAACCTTAAGGATTTCAAAACTATGTTACATAATCTATTTAAAACTAAAAACAATGAGACGGGCCTGAAATTTATACAGTATCCCAGTCATCTTAAAGCACGTGGAGGCCGTCATAGGTGAAGGAGATCAGACTTGCTTTATGTTGTCCAGAACCAGGAACAACATGAGGAGGTACAGCAGAGTACAGATCCCTGAGCTTGCAGTCAAGAGACTTGGGTCCTACAATTGTATATCCATTGTGCAGTATCAGAAATATAGGATTCCTGGATATTCATTCCTTTACGTATAAAATGAGGGTGCTAAACTAGATAATGTCTATGGTAATTTTCAAATAGAATATGACACGGAAGCAAATCCTAGATCAACCTCTCACCATTCAGGCATCCTGAACATGAAATCCTCTACCTCAGGAAGTAGGGAGTTCTCGCTCTAGTTCACTTGTCAACATTATCATTTGCTCTACCGTAAAGGTATAAGTGGGCTAGACAAGCCAACTGTTTTAACTAAACACCAAATGTCCACAAGCTAGTGCTCTTATAATAAGAATTAAAAGATAGGATGGAAGATTATTGTGATTTCTATGTCACCATCTATTGAATAAACTATACTAATATTTCTAGGCTAAAAAAAAAAAAAAACCCTAAATCATTTTTCTAGATCATTTGTATTGAATATTGCATTTGCCTTTGATTCTAGATATACTGAATAGTATATGCTAACACTTCACTGTGAACCTACTTAGTATTCCTCAGAGAGTAACAGCATAACTTTTTTTCTAAATGATTTTATATACTACCCAACATAATTTTTTAGGCCTTATATAACAAATTCCCCTAAGTTACAACATAAATAAATGCTTTTAAAACTCAAATTAGTTTCTCAAACCAAGATAAAAATTATTCAGTACAACTGTTTTCTAGGTTCTAGAGATCATGTAACTAAAACAGGCAAAATGAAGCCAGGCAATAAGCTCATGGAATACATACTCAACTTTCCATACAAAGTATAATATTTTAATAGTGCTCAGAGCTTAAGAAATACTAAATTAAAAACAGATGATAAACACTAAGAGAGCACAGGTAAAAGATGCCCTGAACTACAGGAGGCTAAGTGCACCAAAGGTACAATGTTTGTGGATATATGTATCTAAATGCACTCCAAAGTCCTACAAAAACAAATCTGTGGTTCATCCTTTTTTCTGGGAGAGACTTTTAGGAAAAATTATTTTCCTAATTCTACACCTGTCTGAAAATCCAAGGATATCTGTTGTAGTTGACTTTACCATCAGACATTACATTGAACACATTAAACATTTTTCTGTCTATGCCATACCTTACCTCTTGAGTAGAGATCCCTCTGATCATAATTCCTGAAAACTCCGAGGCATACTTTGAAGTTCCCTAACACTTTTACTGCAGTAATCTAATTACCTTAGAGGACACTAGTGGAAAAGAATTTTCGAGCACCCATATGCTTATTTTTGAAAACAAAAATCTTACAATTTTAGGACTATATTTATATGCAATCTTTTTAATGGAAATAGAAATACCTGAATAAAAAGCAAGCAATTGCTTAGGACATCTAAGCACTGACATTTTGCTCAATTGTTTCAATATAGCAAAGTAAAATAAGATCTGAGCTCATATTTACAATAAACTGTAAGGTCAGTACTTTGTCAGCCACACTGCTTATGTGACATTTACTTCTTTTAAACAAAAGCTATTTTGTCTCCTTACTAAAGAACAAAAACAAAATTTTATACTATAGTTAATCCAAAGAATGATGGTGAAACAATAAGCCTATGTTCTCATACCTCAAAGACATAAAGGTAAGCCATGTTAAACATTCTGTAATGTTTTTATTTTGAAGACAGTGTAGGGAAGAGTCCACATAATAAAAATTAAGGTGCTTAAAACTCTCATTTCACCATTATTTTTACAGTATGTTTAAGCTTCTGGCACAGAATTTTTATTTAAACCCTCCATCCCCACTCTTTTATGCATTTATAGTTAAGGCTTATAAATTTTTTGTATTCAAGCAAAAAAATATAGCCTTCCATTGGAATATATCTGTGAATCTTTTAATAGGTTTAATTCTAAAAACAAAATTTTATCCACAGAATCTTAACTCCTTTTCCAAACTTACCAGAGTAATAAAGCCAAGAAACTTAGCTTCCTTCTACCCCCTAAACACGGTAACTATTCTAAATCATAATTTCCTTTCTTTATTTTCTTTAGGGAGCCAAATGGTTTCATTTTAATCAAGACTTTGTCATTAATTCAACTTTTTATTTCTTGCCTAGGACCCCATCACAATGTTTTTAATTTCTGGAGTCCACCTCTTACATATGTTTTCTTCAAATCAAAAGAGAAACCCCTCTTGCTTCTAGCAGACTATGCATAGAAAAGGTAAATTGTTCCAGTGGCTTTGATTAAAGTCTCTGTAACTATAAAGAATCATAAAAAACAAGTTTCATCCTTTCCCATGTTGTCTTGATGAGGTTAAAAGCAAGAGACTCTTAAGTCAAGAATTCTCCTTCTAGGATTATCTGTTCAAACAGAACATTAAAATATAAAACTTTTCTTCTCCTGTTAACAGCTCTTGTGAATTGGGTAGTTCTCCAATCAGCCAATATTTCCAAATGTTCTTTTTCTGGGTCGAGGATTGTCTTTTATATGCTATTTTGTAAGGAGTTATATTTTGATCAGTCTCACTTTAAAAGATTTGACCATGTTATTCCTGATATTTACAATATTTCCTTGAGAGTTTTAATGGTTTGCAAAATGGACACACCAAAACGGCATCTAAAGAAAAAAAAAAAAAAAAAAGAAAGAAACCCACTTCTGGAAACAAAGATGAAGCTAATCAGGAAAATGGAAAAAAAGACTAAATAGATCACCTATTTTAATAAATTTGGCACTGGGTGACCCAATAAGGAATCGTTTTAATTTAACAGTTTTGAAAATTTTTTTTCAAAAAAGATTAACATACACAAGAATAGGATATATATTCAGAAATATTTAGAGAAAGACACATAAAATTAAAATACACTTAAAAATACTGTTGTTTTCATTGTCTACTCCTGAAACAAAAATAAGCCATTTATCAGTAAGTGCATTTTTTTCATGGAGAAAATATTTATTAGTTTTCAAAAGATCACATAATACAAATATTACACAATTAGTCATTCTAGAAAAAAATTAGCTTATACTAATAATCATAAAATAAACACTGAAAAATATAGGTTGCATAGTGACACGAAATATAAAAAAATCTGAAAGGAAAATGTATCAAAATAAAAGTGTAAATAAACAAATCAGTTCACATTGATATACAAAAAGTTTCACTTTTAAATAGCTTTTAGCGGCATGAGGTGAATGGAAATGCACTTACATTTCTTTTGCACACTTTAAGGAACAGAGCTAAAATTTAATCAAAGCATGAGGTTAAGAGATTAAATCACTTTTCATCTTTAAAGCTGAAACAAAAGGCTAATAATCGCACAGGCCATAAACTGGTTGGTACTGTGGTTCAAAGAGTTCAACTTAATTTCCAAGCAAATTTCACTTTCATTTCCCCTGAGTCTTTCTAAAATGGTGGGTATGTTTTCATTTATGTGTTTGTAAAGACTGTCTTATTCACATTTACAACAACATATCAAGCATAAAAAGCTGTAATCATTCATGGGAATTCAGAGCTCCCTACGGAAATTTTAGTTCAAATTGCTCTTTTAACTTTTAAGTGCTATACAAAAATTTATAATTAATGAGGAAAAAAACAGGTCTCATGGAAAGGAAGACTAAAGGCCAGGTTATAACTTAGTAAATATGATTCCTAAGACCTTCAAGAACCCTAAGACATTTTAGATGCTTCCTAACTCTAGAATTTCTATTCCTAAAACAAACTGGCAGTATCAGGTAACTTTTAAAAACTTCTTTAATAGCTTTTGACTGACCAGTTATTAGATACCAAAGAGAAAAACAGAAATATTTTGATAACTCCTTCCATTTGGGTAACTATTTTCAACACTTATTCACATGTAGAGGCTTATGCTAATACTACTAATTGCTTTTGCTCTATAAAATACTTCTTCATTTCAGTATCATTCAAACCTTGCTATGCCTTCAATGCAGAACAATACCTCAAGTTTAACAGGTATTTACTATTTTAGAAGACTGACTAAGCTATTTTGATCTCAAGAGGTCTTTTCTACTTCAGACTAGAATCTTTGTTGATTTGACAAATAAGAATTAAGGCTCAAGACCAGAAAAAGATAAGCTAAAAGGCTGTATTCTAATACTAAAAGTAATTCGGGAATAATTAAGAAGTTCACCTTTTATTTACTAGTTCTTTTCAGTGTCAGGCAACAAAAAAGTTTCAGAAGTTTTTGGGATCTCCTATAATACTTAAAAAGGGGGAGAGGGGGCTTGCCTGCTTCATTAAGGTGATTTTCAATCCCACAAATCTTTTAAGGGAAACAGAGAGCTGCTTTTAAAAGAAAGGAGTCTCTCATACTTCCTCTATTTCAGTCTTCTGAATAGAAAGGAATATTTGCATGGCCAAGTAAAACTCCACTCTCAAAAAATTATTTCATTATTGAGCCTTTCCATTTCCAGACCAAGAGTACACCAGAGTATATCTTAAAGTTTATAAATGACAAGATCAGGTGGCTCTCTCATCCTTGTGTCTTCTAGATATAGTGCGTGGCTCCGTTCACCACTGCCTTCCAAACTGCAGGTGCTGCATGTGTGACAGATATCATCCATGAAGGCTCTGCTAGAAGAGTTCCTTTTGCTGAAGAAGTATGATGTTTACCAGTTGAAAGAAATCTGGGCAATTAAGAGAACAAATAAACCGGTCTCCCATTGTCAAGATACCTGGAGTCACAGAAGGAATCCACCAAGGAAAAATGAAAACTTGCCAAAGACACCAAAGTTCACGTTCTACCCATTGTAGATGATAAGAACTTCCTGGAATCAAATCCTACCCTTGGCATCAAAGAAACTAAGAGAAAACCATCTTAATGCCATGGGAAACATCTAGGACAAGGCTCTTTTGCCACAAATATCATTATTCCTAGGGACTGGAAAACTACTTATGAGTATATATTTAACATAGCTTTCAGGGATAATATATCCTGGAATTTATAATCATTCCCATTTATCTTATTAAAGAATGAAGCCTCCATTGGACAGTAAAACCATAACGGTACTATCATCATATCTTCTAAAAGATCTAATTAATATGAAGTCCTAAAGTTTGAGGTAGGAAAAAGACCAAAAGTTCTAACAGCGTAGGATAACACCTGGACATCAGACTGTGTAAATTAGGAGAGTTCAGATGTCCAGCTTGCCCAAAGATGAAATACAAAAACTTCTTAATTACTGGAATATAAAAGAGCATTTAGAAGTCCACTAATACCATTCAAGGTTAAAATGGGCAAATATTCCTTTTTAAAATTCCTGTGGACTACACAGGCAGTCACCAAATCTAGTGCCCCCAAATCATCCACTGCTTTAATTATCTGGAGAGAAAATGAAATAAATTGTAGGTCTCTTTTTTGAATGGGCACTAGTTAGCATTCTTAGAAAAAACAAACAGATTGCAGCCCCACTTGGTTCTTATATGAACCCAAGGAGTATACCAATAGAATTAAATGGGCAATGGAAGGAAACTCCAATCTATAAATAAACCCAAGTAAATAATGGAAAGCACCCACTTGTTTATTATCCTTTCCCACTCTCTCCAGAAGCTGGATATTCTGCCTCCAAGGGTTCAGTGGAGAAAGTGGACCCCTGACGTCAAAAGCTCTCCGTGGTCTTGGCTGTATCTGTGGTTCTAGGATCACTCCTTGCACCTCTGGTAGGAGAGAAGCACTGAAATAGAGAGCTGAATATAGATTTAAGAAAAAATTCTTATTAAGAAATTACATTCTCTGGTCATTTGAGTTTGTAATGACTTATCCTCAGGATAAAAAGGAGCTACCTTTGGGCATACTTTAGTGCCTTCTTAATTTGAATTTTAGAAATTCGTCACCACAAATGATTAAGTCTTCAGTAACTATTAAGAAGGGACCTATCTTGGTGTAAGCCATAACATACTCTGTGACAAACCATCCAACCTCGAGTGGAAGACCGAATCAAAAAATGATTAAATTAGGACTAGAAACAAGAGCACAGTTGTCTTAAAGGGACAGGGAAAGGCACTCGACCTCAGATATACCAGAGGAGGAGTCCCAGTTAATTCTTCTGTCAAAGAGAAGATGATGGATTGAAAAGGAGAAACAGAATAATCAAGCATATTAGCAGAAATACTACTACACCTTGGGAATTGTCTAAGAAGCTGAATTTGTTCTCATTTTTAAGTCTTCAGTAATTTAAAGAATTAATCAGACTACAGTCCCACATTACAGCAATACAAAGCTAAGCCTAAATTTTATCAAGTTATGACTACTGTCACTGAAGAAGATTTATTCTTCAAGCACTCATATTTAAAAGTGGGAGGGCTGAATAGTGGATATAGGTAATACAATCTAAAAATCTTTTTTAAATGTATGATCATTTGGTTTTGGGTCAAGAAGGACCAGGAAATAAATCATTAATGGCTACAATGCAGAAATTAAAGCAGTAAGATATACCCATTTAATAGATGATGATAAAGATACTGGAAAATAGTTTGTTTTATTATAGGAATAAGGCAAATAAGAGAAGGAAGTTCAAAGCACATAGCATCTGATCAAGGAAAAGCTGAAAGGAGAGTAAGATAGGCAGATATGTATTTAAAGTTATAGGGACTGCAGAATAAATTTTAATAGTGGAAAACAGATCAATTATACTTTGTGGTACAGAGTGATACATCCCTATTAAATTTCAGATCTTATCCTATATAGGAAGGTGCTGCACATTTCTGTTGTATAGAACATAGTCACACTATACTATTTCAGGGACATGTTACATTTGGGGATAAATTAGAAAAAAATGCTATCAAATAATTTCTCTCACACCAACTCATTATCAGAAGGGTTCCTTACCTGTTAGTGGAACGAGGATTGTGCTTTCGTGTTCTCTATCAACCAACAAAGGTTATAGTCTCAGCACTAAGAAGGTAGCAACCAACCAAAGTTAGTGTTTTAAGGCCTTCACTTCCTCCTGGCTCTGCCAGCCAGTTTGGAAATATACCAACAGCTGAAAAGGAATTGTTATTCCATTACCTAACAACATTTAGACTCAAGTTTTTTTAAAGCCTGAAGAAAGACAAGCTAACCCTTCTGCTTTAGGAATATACTCAATTCTGTACAAGTGAGAAATGAAAACAGTTTGGACTAAGAAAAGAAAACCTATGAAATTAACCATGAACTCTGTGATTTCCAAAATGTAAAGAAGGGGAAAAAGAAATCTAAAAGAAGTCAAGGGCGGTGAAACTGCCATCTAGCAAGAGGTATCAAATAAATAACTATGGAGGTACCTTACAAGCCTACGTGGCAGCTATTTTTTTAAGTTCCCAATAGATTTTAAGTCCTAAAGTCTTTTAGTTTTGAAGACTACACTTTTTGAGCAATAGCTTACAACAGTATTTTACAGTGTAATCACACTGAGGAGGCATAGGAGGGATGATGAGAGGAAAGGAGTACAAATTAGAAAAAGATCTGAATACTAAATATCCCAAGAACTGCACTCTAAATAGGTATTTTCAAGAGTCAAAAAAAAAATTATAATCCCAAAGAGATTAACAAAGAATTCCACAGCTGGAGTTCTTAAGGGGTGGCTTTTTAACAGATGAGAAAGGCTTAGATTTAGCACATCACAGCTAGCTTATTTACATATTCATTGTACCTACAGCATCTTAGTCTACCTACAAAACCTCCCACAATTGTGCTTTCGTGGTTCCAAGTACCCGGTTCAACTATGATCCGGAAGCAGCTGATCCTCTGACACGTCGTCAGTCAGGTCAATAGCAGCCTAATGCTACGTCACAATGCATATGACATTCACCTCACTTCATCTCATCGCTAAGCATTTTATCATCTCAATCATTACAAATGGAAGGGTAACTACAACAATAAGATTTTTGAAAGAGAGACCACATTCACGTAACTTATGTTACCGTCTATTGTTATCATAATTCTATTATTGTTATCTTCTGCTGTACCTAATTTATAAAGGAAACTTTACCACAGGCATGTTACGTACAGGAACAGACACAGTACATACAGGGCTCGGTACAACCTGCGGTTTCAGATATCCACTGGGAGTCTTGGAATGTAACCCATATAGATAAGGAGGGACTACTGTACACTGTGCAAACAGGTGGTATTGAAGTATTTTTAATTATTAAAAAATCACTCTCTAGTCTTTTCCTTTTTTATCCCCCCAAAATATGTTTATTTTTTCAGTGTTACAAGATTTATTGTTCATGCACCACACCCAGTGCTCCATGCAATACGTCTCTAGTCTTTTCTAATCAACTTCCTTGACAAAACATTCTTTTTCTTTTTTAATATCTTAATATAAACCATAAGACTAAAGATTTCTAAATTGATGAGATCTAAGTAAACCTTAACTACTCTAAGATGCTGTTTTAAAAAATAAATTCAGAAACTATTAAGACATGATTTTCCAAATTTCCCAGTTTTCCTTCATTTCTTGAATATTAATCAGTAGTAACAGTACATCTGATGAAAAAAAGGGAGCATTCCATTTGGGAACAAGAAATACAACTAGTAAATTTTTTAAGTTACAGGCTCACTTCACTCTGAAAATGAAAAACAACTAAGAAATCATATCTTGCTCAGATTAACAGTAGGCTAAGTTTACAATTTCTTTTACAGTAGGCGCTCTAAACCCTTCATTTATTTACCATACCTTAC
>CM053605.1:119533568-119599427 GCA_028646535.1 Procyon lotor | reverse complement strand
TTTTTTTTTTTTTTTAAAGATTTTATTTATTTGACAGAGAGAAACACAGCGAGAGAGGGAGCACAAGCAGAGGGAATGGTAGCAGGAGAAGCAGGCCTCCCGCAGAGCAGGGAGCCCGATGCGGGGCTCGATCCCAGACCCCTGGGATCTGACCTGGGCCGAAGGCAGACGCTCAACGACTGAGCCACCCAGGTGCCCCTCAAGAAAAACAAATGTTCTTAAGATAGGTTATAGGGCTGGAGAAGTAAATCCACTCCTAAACTTCTCCCAAGTGAGAGGACTTTCAGGAAATGACATCTTTATTTTGTCTGATATACCAAAACTTGTGGATTCAACATATTCATATTCAAAAATGAACAGATTTCCTTAAATAGAAATTATTTGAATCACTGAGGAGAGCCAGTATCTCTCCTGCTTTAGGAGTTAATTATTTATGAAGAACTGTGGATTTGATAATGTATCATTTATAAAGAAAAATGTAAAGGCACTTGCAAATTGAGATCATTATTCAAACAAGAAAGAGCAGCCTTTGTGAGACTACTATTGATAAAGGCTCTTAAGAATGATACAGTAGGACCTCACTTAATTCTATTTTAATAGACAGCATTCTTCTATGTGATGTTTAAAGAGATGGGAAAAATTAGCACTCCACTGGAGAACTTGTATTTCAACCACTAGAGAATAAATTCCAAAATAAAGCTGATAAAATCACTGGTGCTAAAATGCCACAAAGGAACTCAAATGGATGTTAGGAGGTCTATTAATCCACTACACCTCAATATTATCATTTGAATATTACCAATATTTAAATTTTTAAAGATTCTTACTGAAAATCCAGTTATATTCAAATCAGAAAAAATATAAGTATTTTATATATAAATATCATTGAGAAATTCTTCCAAAATGTGCAAACTAGACCATTTGCAATACTTGTTCTCAACACTAAATTTACATTAAATTGAGCATATACTGCTTATTAATTTTAAGCATTTCTAATACTGAAGAAAGAGAAGAAGCTAAGCTTAATCATTTTTAAGCAATGAACTAAGAGGCAATATGTTTCTATAAAGACTAATTCTATTCACTTGTATTATAACTGACTAAAATTGAACTTGCTGATTTACAGATTTATAAATTACCTATAAAACAAAACATTCCAGGCTAAATTGGAAGCATGATAGAACATATTCTTCTTACTCATCTTTTATCACTCATTCTTACTGGTTCTAAGGCAAGTCTATAAAGAAAAAGAATTTCTCACAAACCCCTCCAGGTGCCCAGAACAGTCCCAGCTGGCAGTAAGAAGAAAATCAAAGAACAACCATGACAGAAAACCGTGAGTTTCTACCTTCAGATAGATATTTAGTGCAGGGAGTTAAGTCAGTAAATGTTGTACAAGTCTACTGATCAAGAAACAAAAATTAAGAAAAGAATAATTTTGTGAAGTGGCTGATATCTAAAGTAAACACTAAAAGCTCAACTTTCTAATCCTAAAGAAAATAAAAATTATCAGAAGTACTACTTTCATGTGTCTCTTGGGGGTCATCAGTTTCCAGGATTAATTTGCCAATATGGTTGGCAGAACTTCGAAGGTATCCTAGGATGATAACAAATTTTAGCTAAATTTTAACACCTATTATAGGTTCTCTAATGTTCTTTTCCAGATTCAAAATTAGTAAGAAAACAAACCAGATTATTGCAAGAACATCCAATTTTAAATATTAAGTTTGAGAAAGTGAGATCTTGCCAAAAGCAAAGGAATGAAGAAACAAAACCAGCTACCTTAGAATTAGCCACGGTACTGTACTGACTCTGGAGGAAAAGATTACTTCTAATCCAAAATTCTGTACACTCTGTTAAGTAGGATACACTTCAAAAACACCAAAATAAGGAAGACTGAAACTTTAAGGAATGCATAGCACTATGAGAGTAGACACTTATCATGGAAAGCAATTTCCTAAAAGAGAAAAAAGTTGTGATAAGAATGAAAACCCTAATTATTCAAATGCTTCAAGAACTACCAAATTTCAAGATTTACCACTATATATTCTCTTCATCCTTTTGGAAAAGATACTATCCAAAAGTGTTACTGGGATTCAAGTTACTCCACCAGGTTTAAAAATCAATTATTTGTTAGCCAAGAAACAGTCAAATAATGTGTCTTCATGATTCACTGATTAAGGTATAAGATAAAGTAAAACAGATAAAGAAAAAATGCACAATGCATTTTTTAAAGTAGTCAATCCACTACTGAATAAAAGATAAAAGGCAATCATAAAAATATATGTCATATAAAAAAGGCAACTTCAAGGTCAAGAAGATTAAACACAAAACATCTAAATTTGCCATTGCCTCCTCTGAAAGAAAAAGGCCTTTAGATTTGACAAGAAAAGAAAACCTTAGTAGAAGTCTATTTTAAGAAAACTCTCTAAGTTGCTCTCGTAAATTCCCTTCATAATTAACCCAGCCCATTACTTTTACCTCTTTTTCATCTCTTTATTTTGCTACTGTGAAATATTTGGCTTTGTTCTTATAATGGCCAACATATACTAAAGTATATATAAGGTACTGGAAAAAAAAAAAAGGATCATCTTTCTATCTCATTTTTTATTCCAGGATCTTGGGTTGTGCTACATCCCTAATGAGTGCATTTAGAAACAGAAGAAAAGACTGTTTTCTTTTCATATAGTCTGTTTTCTTTTCTATAGTCTTTTGTAGAAAAGACTATAGGAAAGAAAAACAGTGACGTTTTATGAATTATACTGCCTTTATATTAATTCCTTTGAGAATTAATATTTCTATAGAATCTATAGAATATTTCTATAGATTTCTATAACAAGAACTACATCATCAACAAAAAGATGTTACAGAATTAAATTCAAAAGGCTCTGATCAAGCAAGATTCATTAATGGATACTAACTTTAATGGAGATTTGATGAGAATATGAGAGACTGAAAACATGAGCAACAAGATATTTACAGTGTCTCAAAATATCTCCCCACAAAACACTTGCTATTTCTAAGGGGAAAAAGAGTAATTTTAAGAGTATAAAATCTTGGCAGACACTTACTTAACCAAATGATCAAGATAATGTCACCAGTAACAGAACAAATCAATACCACATACCTCCTGATATAATGTACTGATAAGGATGTAACATTATTTCTGTGGTATCCTTGCCAAAAATGCATTATCCCAATCTGATCATGAGAAACATCAGACAGACAAATTAAGGGACATTCTAGTACCCTTCAAAAGTGTCAAAGTCGTGAAAGGCAAAGAGAGAAGCATCCCAGATTAAAGGAGACTAAGGAGAGAGGACAATTAAGGACACGAGTATGAGATCCTAGATTAGATCCTGGACCAGAAAAAAGGTCACTTAGTGAGTAGAAAATGGTCAAAATCAAATAAAGTTTACAGATTGGTTAGTATTAACTCCTGATTTCTACATTTGTTCTATGGTTATGTAAAATACAACCATTAAGGAAAACTAGGTGAATTATGAGAGAATTCTATGAACTAATTTGCAACTTTTTGGTTAAGTCTAAAATTGTTTTAAAATAAAGTAAAAAATAAACAGGTTCTGAAGAAGGTACCATATTTGACACACGTAAGGAATGTCCACCAAGAAATATAAATCTACATTTTTTAATATGAAAAGTTTACACCAATCTTTCTTTAAAAACTAATCCTTATGGAATGACAGCATTATGTCATGTTCTATACTAATATCAAAAAATTAATCAGGGGCGCCTGGGTAGCTCAGTGGGTTAAATAAAGCCTCTGCCTTCGGCTCAGGTCATGATCTCAGGGTCCTGGGATAGAGCACCGCATTGGACTCTCTGCTCATCCTCCTCTCTCTCTCTGCCTACATGTGATCTCTCTCTCTCAAATAAATAAAATCTTTAAAAAAAAAAAAAAAAAGAAAAGAAAATTAATCAGATGGTGATAGTCTTGCTTAGGTTTTTTAATTTCTTTGGTAAATAGTTCTCTATATAGAGAACTCTAATTCAGAAAAAAGTATGTGAGAGATCGGAAGAGAAAATCTTCTTACCCACAAAAAGAAAAACTAAGTTATGTTTATGTTAAATAACTAGTTGCAGAAATTAACTTTGGACTACAGCAAACATATGATGGAACAGGTGGATTAAAAAACCAAAAGGTCTTCCAATTTAAATTGATAATTTAAATTATCATGTATAAGCTTTTATTGCTGCATTATAAAAATGGAAGGAGTAAAATATTCTGCTCATTTTTTTTCTTTAAAAATGTCTATAGGAAACAAAGTTTAGTGCCATAAATGTCCCTCTTGCATTTTTTTCACTAAACATCAAATGATGAAGCTCCCCAATATTTATTTTTTTAATTTAATTAAGTAATTAAAGTAATGTGGGGCTCAAATTCATAACCTCAAGATGTGACTCCTGAGTCACATGCTCTTCCCCCTGGGCCAGCCAAATAATTTACTTTCACTTGTAAAATCAGTTAAAAATATTCATGACTATTTTTTTTTTTTTACCATTTACTGAGCTTAGTATATAGCAAGTAATATATTTTTATGTATTTTATATATACTTCCTCATTCAATCCTCACCATAACTCTGACACATACAATATTAAAATGAAGTTTTACTGATAAGGAAACTAAGGCACAAACAATGAAATCACTCCCCTAAGATCATACACCTAGTAGCTGCTGAACAGGAAATTCAAAACCAGTTTGTCTCCAGGATCCAGAGTTTTAACTAATTTTATACTTTTTAAAGTCATATTAACTATTTTTTTCAAATATTAGTATATGACAAACTGCTAAAATAAACACTGTTTTAAGTAGAATTCTGTAATTCTTCCCTTCAATTTCATTTAAACACGCATCAGCTGATAGTTTACTTGCTTTGTCATTTCTATCAACCAACGGAAGTTTGACACGGCAATAAAACTTAGAAATAAAGTGCAGCAAAACTCTGCATCAGCAAAATAAATAATCTAGAAACAGATGTTTCTATTGAACCTGAGAAGATGGTATCTAAAAGTAAATTGAAATGGTAATCAGAAATCTCTATTACCTTTTAAAAGTGTCTACAAAGAAGCAAGATGCAGAAAGTTTTTTTTTTAATTTGAATTTCTAGTTTACCTATCCATTGACTTGCCTAACAAATAAACCTATACGATAGTCTTTTAAATGCATAAAAATTTCACAAAGAGTTAATGAGTTTAATTATCTTAATGTAATTTAACATCATATCTACAATTTAAGTAATCATTTCTGTTATGAGCATGATTAAAATAATACTCTAGCAATAACAAAGTAGACTTTATTCTACTTTCCAGACATTTTGGGAATAAGATTTTATAGTAACAATCCATGTCTTGAAAAGGAAGATATTGCCAAAAATAGTAAAAAGGTATGAAGGGAAAAGAATATCACCACCTGTTAGGTTAATAATTTAAGAATATGATTCGCTGTAATTTCAGAAATATGATTTGATATAAGAGATAAATGAAGGTTAGTTAGCATTGTATAGGCTAGCAGCATAATTTTGTAAAAGCCACAACAGATCTTGGATTAAGCCCTTGAAAGTGCCAATACTATTAAATTCTCAATTCGTCAAGTGAGACAACTTCACATATGGATGTATCCCCATTAAGAAATGAAATTCCTGTATATTCCTTCACATGTTTTAATAAGTCACTCCTTTAAATTTTATTCAAAAGTAATACCAGAGGACAGTACTTCTCTTTCCATTCTTCCTTCAAAACTGGAGTCAAATTTCTGAAACCGTCAAATGCAGCTAGCTTTAAAAATTCTGCCTTTCCACAATTTTACAAAGACATTCCCCAAAGAGCCAAAAACTCCTTCCTTAATCTACCCATGTATCTTTGGAAACATCTCCAATAACCATTCTTTTCACCCCTTTGATAAATGTTTCAGTCCCCCAAAAGACTTCAGTTTTTCTCCTCAGAATTTGACATCCCCATTTGTACTTTCTTAATTCATTTCTCAAATAAGTGTAACAAACGGAATGGATAAATGGGAGAGGATAACGTTCAGTTAGCTCCTTTATTAGCAACATCAAGCTTTATCTCTAAAACACAAAAAACACAAAGTTAGTAAAAAGTTCTATGTTAATGGTAATCAAAGCATAAAACAAACTGATCAGCTTCCTTATCTCTGAATGTATACAGTGTTAACTAGTTCATGCTATCCTATTACAGATTTCCCCCAGGAATACACTAACTCATATGAAGTCTATCCCTAAGGTCTGTAAACCATTTACAATGACAAAGCCAATTAAATGAGGCTGCAAATATGTCAGTGCTGTAGTTCTCAAAATATGTTCTTAAACTTCTGCCAGATGGCTCACTTGGTGTATATACTCACATGACAACAATTTTATTTTTATTTCTAATATAAATTGAACACTTATAAAAACCAGGGTGGTATAGCAGAAAAGGAATTGTTAGGGGTAGAATAATAATTGTATAGATGGGATCCAGTTGAAGTCTGCTACCATCACTTAACTATATGACCCAGGACATTTCTCATATATAAAATGAAGGGGATTAACATCTCATATATAAAATGAAGGGGATTAAAAATTGGATTCCACTTAAACAAATGTAACTAGTGTTACAAAGAACACTAGTTCTACAAGACATTAATAAATGTTAGATGATCAAAAAGGTTGGTAAGGTTAGTGGTTGATAAATAAAATTGTCTCTCTTCTGCAGAATTTCTCAGTCTTTAATACATTAAAATGCATTGTTAACCTCCGAGATGTATATAACAAAAAGCATTCCCCAAGATTCCTGGGTTCTAGTAAATTTTTTTCTTTTTTAGTTTGAAGAAGTAGTATATCAAAAACACTAGTTTTGGAACTTTTATACTAGATTTCAAAATCCAGTTTAATGAATCTTTGAAACCTAAAAACCAGGTACTGACTCATTATCTTATTAAAAACAAACTGATTAATGCCATTCATTCTAAGGAGATAGTGTTCAGTCAGTCCCATATGGAACAGAGTATAGAACAGATGGTCTTCAGGGCACCATGCCCATCTAAAACAATCTTTACAATGAAAAAGTTTAAGAATCACTTGATTAGGGTAATAGTTCTATTTTGGAATATTAAAAAACAGCCAAAAGACACTATATTCCTTGTAAGTAGCCCCTACATCCATTAAGAAAGAGAGGAAGGCATGCTTTGTTAACAACTTTTGTTTCCATAAATTAAAGAATTTCAAAGCACTTCTCAAATAGTTGTAACAAAGTCCCAGCAGCCTAGGACTCAGAAGAATTAATCCCTGATGCCTCCATTATAAGTAATAAATTCCTTTTGCTCATATGCATCTAGAATGGTGATACCAGATACATGCCATTCTTAGGAGGATTGAGAGAGAGAGTAGTCACTCTTTTCCTAAAGGGATTAATTCTCTTATGGATCCCCAGGCAAGAATGGCTATACCAAAAATGTCACCGAGGTGCACAATCACTGGTTTAGAAGGCTATCGGATGGAGAAAGTTTCCGACTATGTAGGCAAGCTTTTACCTTTAATGTACAGTGCTTCTGAAAGGAATCATTCTTACTTGCACAATAATAAAAGCAGCTACCATGTACAAAAGCTACTAAGAACTGAGCTAGGTGCACCACATCCTTTAACCCCTTAAATCCTCCCAAGGACAGTGCAAGGGTAGCTATTACTCCTACTTCACAGGTAAGAAAATTGAGCTTACATTTACATTTACAAAGGTCACACAGTAAGAGGTAGCATAAACAAGATTAAATACCAGATCTGATGCCAAAGCTAATGCTCATTGAACTCTACCTCATTGTCCACTATGCTCCTTAATCCATAGCCTAGATTAATCAACTTATTTGAATCAAAAGACTGTCATGCACATCATATACAGAACAACTCAGCATAATATAAGGTATTTTGGATAATTCAGAAGATATATCAAGATTTTATGATGCTTTTTCAAAGTACCATACAAAACTCTTGGAAGACCAAAAGCATGACTTTTTTCCTTTGTATCCTTAGTATGTTTGTTCAGTGCTAGCATACATAACAAGCATTCAAATATTTCTTAAGTAAATAAATCATCCCAATACCAGGAAAGATTAGAAATACTAAAAAAAAGATTCACAGGCTAACAGACAACTGCTTAAATTAGCTTAGGTAGCTTCTCTAAAGTATTTTATATTGCTAGATTTAGAGATGTAAGCAACAGAACTGTTTAATAATTTATCAATTATCAGCAAATCCTCCTCTTTCCCTTCTATCCACTTTGACAGTCTTCTAGACCTTTCTGCTCCCTTATTCATATGTTGAGTCTCTGACTCAGACCACTACGTGACATTTAGGTCACATATCTGTAAATTCAAATAACAGCACAACTTGAGTTTTGTTAGGCCAGTGTTTCTACTTGTTAAAAGCTTTTGTTTTTGTATATTAGATCCATTTCTTAAGAAAATTTAATAAGCTACTGGTAGATCCTCATGAGCTAAAAACACGAGTACAACTAGAAACTAAACCTTTAAATAAAAGAAAAAAACCCAAAGTGGGTCCCTTTCAGCCCTCTATTTCACAAAAGACAACTCCACTTTTAAACATTCTCCCTTCAGGGGTAACCTGGATGGCTCAGTCAGTTAAGTGTCTGCCTTCAGCTCAGGTCAGGATCTTAGAATCCTGGATCTCGGAATCCTGGGACCAATCCCCCCTGCAAATTCAGGCTCCCTGCTGAGTAGGGAGCCTGCTTCTCCCTCTCCATCTGCTGCTCCCGCTGCTTGTGCACTCTCGCTTACACTCTCTCTCAACTAAATAAATAAAATCTTTGAAAAAAAATTCTCCATTGTGATTGCCTACATGAATGGGGAGAATGGCAAATTTAGGCTGTCAAAAGCATATGAATAAGTAAAATGTCTAGAAATGTAATCAACTTGTACAAGATGCGAAAATTATTGGATTTCAGTAGCTTTCAGCTATGTCATATTAGTGGAAAGTGAAATTATGGAAAAACTGAGTAAGATTCATACTGTATTACTATTAAGTGATAAATTAAGTTACTATACCCATTAAGATCTTTACCATTAACTACAATTTTTTTAAAAAGCTCCAATTTCTTTTTTATATAGTTCCAATGTTTATAAATCAGGAAACAAACAATAAAAATGAAGCAAAGTAGCTCTACTGTAAAAAACTTTGAATTAAAAGAATACCTAAAGCAGGGGTGCCTGGGTGGCTCAGATGGCTAAGCATCTGCTTTCAACTCAGGTCATGACCCCAGGGTCCTGGGATGGAGCCCCACATCAGGCTTCCCGCTCAGTAGGGAGCCTGCTTCTCCCTCTCCCTCTATTGTTCCCCCTGCTTGTGCTCTCTAGCTCTGTCAAATAAATAAACAAACAAATAAATAAGATACCCAAGGCAATTGTCTCAAAAAATAGTCCTTCTTCTAAGATAATAAGCAAAAAGACAAGGTAAATCCTGTTCTTCAACTTACTATTAAAGTATTCACATAAATTAGCATTTTCTTGTTCTAATAATAAGCATGAGATGCAAATATAAGCTATAACCATTCAAAATTAAAAGATTGAGTCATAAAACGTGATATCATGATTCAACTGATTAAAGTGAGTTTTCTACTTTAAGAAGTTTCTTAGTCTAATTTGATCATGTTAAGCATTAAAAAATATATATCCTAAGTATCAACAGCCTATTGTAAAAGCTCACAAAATGAGACCAATAGAAGGCTACTAATGTGACTTACTGAAAGGTTCACGTCATAAAAGTATTTCTACACTCATTTAGTCCTAAAAATTGGATTCCACTTAAGCAAATTCTCCAAATTTAAAATTTATTCTTTAGCAAAAATTTGGAAAATTGAATCATTTGGGGTAGAAATGTTTTTAAAATTAAGAGAGTTAATTAGGAGAAAATAATATTAAGAGAAAATAATAACTAAGATTGAATCCTTAAGAACATCAGTCACTGTATAACTCTATACTGAGAATCCAATGAAATCTACAGGGCCAAATCCATCCTCATAGGCTAAAGACTGCTTCTGACAGTTGTCAGCTGCCACCTCGTGTGGCTCATCAGTGGGCCAGGACAATCTCCAGAATGGTTAAGAGTACAAGCTTTGGATCAAATCACCTAAAGGAATACTCGCTCCATCACTTAGTATCATGTGACCAAGTTACTTAACTTGGTAATATTTTACCTAAATAATATACCAGTTAATAATATAGTAAAAGAAAAAGAAATTTTAGAATCATCTCTCTGTCATCATACAATCCTCAGGTCCCCTATAAATCCATCATTAATCTTATATAAATTTACCAAAAAAAAAAGCTAAAGAGGTTGATAATTCAATTATATTCCTTCAATAAGCATTAAATGTACTTGTTCCTAAAAGGACTGGGGTTCAGTATCGTGGTTAATTATTATGGGATTCAAGAATGAAAGCAGGAAACATTTTAAGATATCTAATTTGGACTTAATCCATCTCCCCATTTTGGATCCACCCTTCTTCCCTAGAACCTGAAAATAACTAAAATTCCTAATAACAAAATATAACAGTTGTACAAACATATAAATCCTGCTGTCATTTCAGAGAACAACTAGTAAATAATGTTTGGTAGATCCCCAAAGAGGAAAATACAATGAAGCTGAAGCTGAAGCTTCAATGTCAGACAAGACTTTGTTCCAAGATTCTACAGTAACAGGGAGCATCAATCCAAGAGGAGACACGGCTCCAAGCTTGAGTCTGAAAGGGAAGTTAAGACCAACTACAGTAATAAGGCCTAAAAAGAGGAAGAAAAGGAAAAAGCCAGACATTTGATGGCTTATCAGCACCTGAACAGTGGACAGCACTACAGCCAAACCCGTATTTTTTCAATCACCTCACACCACCTTGCACCCAAAGCAATACACTTGAAGAAACAAAAATCAAGCAAAAAAGGTAACTTAAAAGCAGTATTTTTCTAAAGTAAATTTGCTAACATAAGTTTTATTGATTGCCATCTTTAAAAAGTAATTTTTAAAACATGAGCTTTTCCCTCGAGCAGAAAGGAATCCTCATCATTGTTGAAAATGCCACAATTAACACAACCAAGAAAATAAAATTAATATTAAGCATATACAAAAACCTCCTTCGTATGTTAAGTGGGTTAGGCTATCTATTTCATAATCTCACTTTCAACTGGCGAATCATTCAACACTGTATCTTCTTTCTTTGGGGTATTCTTAAAATTTCTAATTCCTACTTTGCTGTCAGGCTACACGCTACTACTTGCCCAATGTCACCCTACCTGCCTTAGAATCCCATTTCTTTTCTTTCCCCTCCCTCATCTGCTTTAAGATGATAAAGACGGCAAGCGTAAGACTTAAAAGTTCTAAAAAAAATAACCAAAGTACTATGCAAAAATAGCCCTGGGGGGAGGAGGGTGGTACCCACATGGCTTTATTTTGTGATAGCAATTTCAAGCAGTTTGGAGGTCTTTACATTCCAGAGGTGGTATTCCAAAGGATTAAGTTACCAGTGTTCAACCTCTGGATTAGTAGAGCTACCAGGTGTGGACTTGGTCCTTATCTCCTTAGCTTTTTTAATGAGGCCAAGATCACTGATTTCAAACCATTATCTCAGATTGTAACCACAAAGACAATATACCTCCATTTCCACCACTGACAGAAAATGGAATTACTGAGTTCCCTATACCCTAGTAGGGAAGGAAGCAACTAGACATCTGAAGTCAAGTCAGCAGTTCCCTAAAACTCGACATTGGGACCAGTCCACTGCACAGCACAAAAACTAAAAGGGGAAAAAAAAAAAAAAAAAAAAACCTAAAAGGGGCCCTCCATTCCATGTCCAATTAATTAAGTCCAGACTCCTCAATCCTGTCTTCAACACTTTTCAAAGTTAGCCTTATCCTCCATATTCCTGTATACAGACGCCATCACCTACCAACTTAGACTATGTCCTATGTTCTTTTCCATAAATACTCCCTGTACTTTGAACCTTCTTGGTGTAAGTTTTCTCTACTAAAATAACTTCTCTCAAATGTCACCTCTTCAAAGGCATGTGATCTGATCTTTACCTTCTGACTCTCAATACTGCTTTATTAATATCTCTCATGACACATAGCCTACCTTTGTCACACTTTTCCCATTTATTTCACTTCTATCCCAAGTCATTCCCTAAAATGTTTCAAGCAGCCTACAAAGGTAGATATAAATACTACAAAATAAATTATAAATAGATGAAAAAAAAAATGAAACAAAAGACCCAAAATAGGAGCGTAGTATTTGGAGTCTGTTACCTATTATCTTTTTACACACACACACACACCAACACACACATATATGCATATCTCTATGTATAGATACACACTTATTCTTGATTACAAGTAGGCTCTCCTTAAGGATAGAGATAATGCTGTGCAAATACTTATTAAATTATATCCTTTCAAATATATACGATACTTTGTAATTCAAGAATTTCAAAATATCCTTTTAAAAATTATATTCCTTTATATGTACATCCACACATATATGAATATATTCTCAAAATTTTAAACAGCAAGTGAGGTGAAAAAAGGCACCAACATTTAAAGGAATAATTTATTTCTGTGGCACTTTAAATGTCAATAAAATAATCAAATTGCTCACATTTAGTGTCAATGACAGCATTAATGCTTTTAACATTTTAAATAACTATATATACACCACTTCCCTTTTGGTAGAGACCTAAGAGTGCTCAGGGGGGATAGGAAAAATTTATTCCTCCTCTTTCCACTGCCTGGAAGAGACTGGCAAGTGAATGAATGAAAAGAAAGGAGGGCAAGGTCTCTATGATCACTAGTGTAAAGAACCAATCCTAAAATATGAGTTCACACTTGGATTTCTTTTCACTAGTAAATATATTTGTGACACATCTGCTTTGGATTAGACACAGATGAATCCTATGAAAACAAATTGCCAAAAATCCTACCTGAAGGTTATTACCACTTACCCATCATACCTTTAAAACTACAGCTATAGGGGCACCGGGGTGGCTCAGTGGGTTAAAGCCTCTGCCTTCCACTCAGGTTATGATCTCAGAGTCCTGGGATCGAGCCCCGCATCAGGCTCTCTGCTCAGCAGGGAGTCTGCTTCCCTCTCTCTGCCTGCCTCTCTGCCTACTTGTGATCTGTTTCTTTCTGTCAAATAAATAAATAATCTAAAAAAAAAAAAACTACAGTTATAGATAATAGACTTTCCGAGAAATTAGGCTATTTTTGTTTGTTGATTTTTCAAATTGAGAAGAGAAATCTATTGCTTTGAGGGAAGAGAGGCTGGGAAAGTAAATATAGTATTTTTCTAAACTGAGAAATTTGCTAACCAAAGGGCTTCTATACTGAATCACTTTACAAAAACAAAAACAAAAAACACTATCCCTCTAACTTATTTCCTTCATTCATTAAAAAATAACAGAACAAACATAATTTCTTACCTGGTCCTTCCTGCCTCCACGTATACCCCCATTCCAATCCAAATTACAGATTCATTTGATACTCATCTTCCTCGCATGTGATTTAGTCAACAAGAGTTGAGCACCAGATCACTCCCAAATTCAGTCTACAGTCATTTGCTACCACAGCCTAAGACAAACTTACTCTATTAAGTCCAACTGTTGTCTTACTGATATCCTGAATGCGTTTTGTATTTTTTCCCTTTTTATTAATATTCTCTTACCTGAAACATTCTCATTCAACCCAATACTTTCAAAAAGTCCATTCAAATAACACTGCATCCCCGACCTACCAAAGGTCAATTCTATCCCATCTGTGAACTTTGAATCCAATTTCCTATACCATTTTCAAGACCAGAGTTCCAGTTAGTCTAAGAAACACTTTGTAGCATTATTTGAGAATTCACTAGCCTTTCTGAACTTGTTCCTTCATCTATAAAACAAGAGTTGAATGAGATCTCAAGACTTCCAGCTCTAAATTTCTGATTTGTTAATTTTGTATTTCATGTCATTTAAAACCGTTATTTAGCTCTTATTGTTGTCATATAATTTCACCATATGTCATAATTTCACCATATGCATATACATATGCACCATATGTATACACTCCCTAAGGACAAGAACCATATTTGATTACATCTTTGCCTATACCATTATTATGTAATAATTTACATGTAGTAGGTACTCAATAAATACACCTATTAATAGGTTGCTGAAGGGAAAACAGAAGGAAATCTAATATAACAGGTACAATAATAAATCTGGGAAGAACTGAAACTTCCTCCTGCATATCAGAACAGCTATGCACATAATGTTAACAGAATGGCAGAGTTTCTGGCTGTAATGATATCCCTATCCCGGATGTTTATGGGGGATTTTTTCTGCCACATGTCTGAATGCACTCATTTGACAAATATTTCAAAACATACTATGAGCTAGGCACTACCGCATACAGAGAGGTAAATTAGATGGATAAGGTCCTTGTTCTCATGGGACTTATATTCTTGAGTATAAGAATAAGAGTAGCATTCCCACTTAAACTTCCAAGATCAAAATAAGATTATTTGAAGCTATAACAAGATAAGAGATACCTGCAGTTCCCAGCGCCTTCCATACATGAAAGATGCCTGAGAAAAACAACTCTTAATACTGCTGTCAGAACAACTCAGTTCTGACCATATGTTAGCAGAGGCCAACAGAGCTCAAGGGTCGTCAAGAGTACAAACTCTGGAACCCAGACTGCCTGGATCTAAATCCTAGGCCCCGCTTACTAGCTATGTGACCTTGAATAAGTTACTTAATTTTTTTTCCAAGTTAATCATTCTATGTCTCAGTTTCATCTCCTGCAATATGGGAATAATAAGGGTACTTACAACTCATATAAGATATTGTGAGGATTAATACAGTGCTTAGAACAATCCTGCACCTAAGTTCTATAATTTTGAACTCTCCTACAACTACGACTGCTCTTTTTTTTTTTCTTTTTTTTTTTTGAGATTTTATTTATTTGACAGAGAGAAACACAGCGAGAGAGGGAACACAAGCAGAGGGAATGGTAGCGGGAGAAGCAGGCTTCCTGCTGAGCAGAGAGCCCAATGTGGGGCTTGATCCCAGGACGCTGGGATCATGACCTGGGCTGAAGGCAGACGCTTAACGACTGAGCCACCCAGGCGCCCCTACGACTGCTACTCTTACTGCTAAATTGTTATAGTCTATGAACAAGCTAAAAACAATACATAACACACACTACTAACTCAATATTTAATCAATGACTGAATAAATGAACCAGACTGTTTCTTACTCTGTGAATATGGAACAAAAGCATCCTATGAACTTTAAGACTGCTAGGACTCAAGGGGATATAATCTATTTCAAAGTACTTTGTTAAAAACAAACCCCCAAAAGTCACACAAGACTAAGGTTTCATTACTATTACCAGTAGAAATATAACGTAGCCATATCACAGCAAAAATCTACTGCTAGATATTATTTAAATTGTATGTTTATACCTTCAAAGCATTCCTAACTAGTCAATATGCTGTTTATTACCACATGAATGTATACTAAGAAAGCCTAATACCAAAGAAATTAGATAACTAGACGAGCTGGGAGAGAATGAAGTCTCATCACAATGAATAATTTTATAATCAACCCAACTAAAACTTACTCAGAAAAGGAATACTCAGGCATGTACTCAAGGTACCAGAAGTTCCCTAACCTGAGTGGTGAGCTGATAGTACAAAAATAATCTAGGAGTCCTGGGAAAGTAAGATGCTATCACATCTGTCTCAACCACATGAAGCTTAGAGTAACTCTTTACTCTACAGCTTCCTGGATGGGGAAGGGCAATACCATCCATACCGTGGTAGATCCATACATACCAGGATCTAAAGTTAATCCTTAAAAATCAACCATAGTAAATCTTCTCCCAATCAACACAAATATGGTTTTAAGACAAGCAACCAGGTTTAATACGGATAGGTCCCTCTCATAACTGATGATCACTGCACTATAACATCAGATTCTACATTTTCCCTTCTGTTTTTAATTACTCCAACCTTAAAAGTAAAGGTCTCATCTCTTAACACTTTTTTATGTCCGTTTAATACCCACTCATAGGTAATCAATTAATTCATTGCTAATTTTGATCACTGCCAAACCTTTTTCATCTCCCCTTAATCCGTAACTTACCTGTTCAATAAGAAGTAACCATAATAACCATAAGTAAAAGAGATCAGTTAGGAATTTTAAACAAGTAATCCGATCACTATTTACTAAACTGTTTAATAAGGAAAACTCTCAATACAAATAAATGACATTTTTACAAGTTAAATATTTATATTTTCAATAGCTGAAACTGTACCAAAGGACTTCCAAGACAGTAGTTCGATATTATTTAAGCTTCATTATATATTGAGTAGATGAACAAGTCAAAAGTTGATAAAGAATACTGATATTCTAATTTTCAAAAATAAATAGGGGTAGTTTTTTTTGCTTTTAAGTTGGAGAACTTTCATTGGCATAAACAAAAGTAAATACAAAATAAGCAGAAAAACACAAAACAAAATGCTTGTGACTAGCAACAACTAGGTTTGCTTTTCTGGCTCATAAACACAGCAAAAAGTAGTCAGTTAATTCTAATTCACCTCTATTAATGGAGGAAACAGTGATGTCACATGGTCATCTATACAGAACTTATTTACCTTCCAAATATACCATAACAGTGATTTTAAAAAGACAAGTTGTCCTTATCTTATGCCATTTGGCTTCATTTATTCACTAAGTAGATCTTTACTAAGTATCTAATTTGTTAAGCACTGAACTATACTTTTGATATGTAGCAGCAAATCAAACATCTCTGCCTATAAAGCTTAAAATCAGATAATCACACACAAATTACAAACTGTAATAAACATTATAAAAGAACATTATTAACAAAGAACCAGAGTTTAGACTGCTGTCACAGAAGGCCTATCAAAAAGTGATGGTTAGTATACCTGTGATGAGCCCCGAGTATTATATAGAAATGTTGAATCACTATATTGTACACCTGAAACTAATACATTGAAATAAATAAAATTTTTTCTTATAAAAAGGTGTCAGTTAAACCTGAAGGAGGAAGAGAAGACACACGACATAGGGGTTTTTAGGCTGAAGAACAGTGTGTGCTTAACCCTAGAGGAATGAATGAATGGCAACTTGAGGAACTGAAAGAAGGCAGTTGGAACACTGAGAGCAGGGAGGAAAGTGCCATTATAAGACACCAGAGGTAAGCAAAGGCAAAAAGTAATTACTTTCAAAGAGATGAGAAGGCTTTAAAGGGTGTTGGGCAAGTGAGTGATCTGAACAGATTTTTATTTTAAGAATATCATTCTGACTACAAGACATAATATCGGAGAAACGCAAGAATGTATGCAAGAGGCTAGTGAGGAAGCTACTGCAGTACTTCTAAGAGTTAAATACATTAGACTAGAGTTGGGGCAATGGGGGGGCAGCAGATGAATTCAGGATATATACTGCAGGTTGTGATCAGGCTATACAGGGTGAAATAAAGGGAGTTATCAGGAATGACCCTTAAGTTTCTAAAGTGAAGAACTAGTAAGAAATAATAATTATTAAAATGAAGATCATAAAATAGAAAGAAATTTGAGAAGTTAGTAATGGAGAGATAAGTTGGTGCTCTGCTGAGACTATGAGAATGCAAGTGGAGATGCTTTGTGAAGGTAGATAATAGTATCACCCTAAAGCTAAGAGAAGTGTGGGCTAGCAGTGTGCGTTCAGAAAACTGGTAGCATACAGACTGTATTTATTTATTTATTTATTTATTTATTTATTTATTTACAGACTGTATTTAAAGCCACAGAGCAGGTGATCACTTAGGGAAAAGGCAGGTGTGGGAAGAGGACTCAGAAATCCAAAGAAACTCCAACACTGAATCAGACAGAGTAGATGAATCTGAGAAACGCTGAAAAAAGGGGCCAGAAAGTCAGGAAGAAACTAAAAAAGAGATCCCTGAAAGCATAAGAGAATGTTTCAAGAAAAAGGAAAAATAATGGTCAACTAGGCTCAATGATGCTGAAAGGTCAAGTAAGATTTCCTCGTCAAACCGACTGGTGAGGAAGAAATGATGGAGGGAAGGACATGTGAATATATGTGAAGCTAGGAAAAAAGTCAACTTAGAATCTAAAACTAATTATAAATAGTTCTTTAAAATAATGTAAACATGTAATTCATGCAATTTCTTTTAATGAGCCACTAAAGCATATTCTTACCATGACACATTCAATGCTAACAACACGGTGATGTGGCAAAAACCAGCCGATGGAGTCCCGGACGTCGCCGCAGGCTTCTAGTATTGCAGCGGCAGAGCAGTCATGCTCCACAGACTTCCATAGTTTTAAATTCAACTTTCTAAACAAGAACCAAAATCTAATGGTCTTACAATTCTGAAGCCAACGCTACAAACACTGAATTTAAATTAGAAAATTAAAATAGTTTTCCAGAAAAAATAATTTTCACACAACTTTCAAAAGAAAAAAAATACTAAACTTAATTCATTTAATATTTGCACGTCTCCTGCATTCCAGGTCCATCAGTGTGATGACTTTAACCACTTTTTTCTCACCAAGGGATTATAGGTAAACAGCAGTGTGTTCTACGGTAATTCTACCATTTGCACAAATACACAAATCAAAGAAACCTGCTTTTTTTCAGGTTTTCAGCTACTCTAATATTATTTATGGGCATTAGGCTTCCCTCTTGTTGGCTTTATTAGCAGAAATACCAAAAGACTTTTAATTGGAAAAATGATTTTTAGTATTGGCTGTTTTACTGCTCTGTGTGTAACCGGAGACAACCCCACCTCTCTAATAAACTACGCTTCAGTTTATTCACCAGTAAGACATAATAAACTTAACTCACGGGGTTGTTGAGTTGGTTTAATGTGATAATAAATATTAACCGAATCTAATCCTAACACTTCTAATCACTTCTGTGAATTGAAATACCGAGTTACATACTATTCTTATTTCTACTGGATATAAGCCAAGCAATTCCACTCTTAAAATTTATGTATTTATTATAGATCAAACCTTGAAGCAATGACTTTATTAAAATTAGCATCATTCTTTACATTTAATAGTGCAGTATTCTATAGTTAAGATAGGCATATAATGATAATAAACACAATTTATACTCCTTTTCTAAAAACCCACTAAAATTACAAAAAAAATGAATTTTTACGATATAAAGACATAAACCCACAAAACTTGAGAGAACGGATGAAAAGACAATAGCAACAAAACTTGGAAGCTGGAAAGCAGACGGTTGAGTGACAAATGACTTAGCAAACACTAGAAAATCAAATCTTTAGCAAACAGTGAAGAAAGCCAAGAACAAACCCAATTTAAACTGTAAAATCCCCAAAAGACTCAGCAATTGGCAGTACCACATACATCTGAAGTGGGATATGGGGGAGAGAGGGAGCTAAAATAAGGAAGATTGTTTAAAAGTCTTTTTAAGAAGTAACCAGCTCCACTGATCCTAACTGTCCTTCCCCAATCCCAACAAAACCTGAAAATATATTGTCTGGAGAATATAAAACACCACATCTCGAGACTCAGAAAATCAGGTACAGTCGTATGCAGAAAAACATACTAAAAACAAGGTGATTGAGTGAAGAAATATGTATGTGGATGCTAAGACTCCCCCAAGACCTTTTACTCAACTTCCCTCCTGTCCCCCACAACCTTCACCTCCAAGCAAGAAAGAGTCTTCTACAGGGAATCTAACCAGCTCAAAGGAAAGACATGAAGACACTGACATCAAAAAAGTCCTCCAACCAAACATCCCAGCCTGGTTACTATACAGTAAAGCTAACAAGCCTCACTGAGGATTTCTAATTAGCATTTTACTCCCCTATTCACAACACAACCACCAACCAACTAAGTTAAGACTACAGAGCATGAAAGATAAAGACCAAAGCAAATACAAACTAAGAAAACAAACCTGGGAGACACTGATCGCACAAGGAGAAGAAATCTTTTAAAAAAAAAAAAATGTTTATATATTCAGACAGCTAAAAGTACTATTGTTATTAGAGCAAGATACTACTTCAAAGGAGCAAAGTCAAAAAACAAAAGCTTTGGGAAATTAAATATATGATGACATATGAAAACTCAATAGAAGTAGAACAAAAAGAAAATGAGATGGAAAATAGGAAAATACAAGAAAATTAGAACAGAAGAAGGTCCATTATCCCAATAAGAAGAGTTTGAGAAAGAAACAAAAAATGGAAAGAAATAATCAAGACCTCGTTCAAGAAAAAGTGCCAGAATTAAAAGATGTTTCCAGACTAAAAGACCACACCAAGTACTCAGCAACATGGAGGAAAAGAGACCTACACAAGGACCCATCACTGTAAAATTTCCAAACACTGGAAACAGATACAATCTCAAAAAGCTTTCAGAGAATTAAAGAAAAAAGGGAAAATGAAACACAAACACAAGTCACATACAATATTTGAGAAATCAGGATGACTTCAGACTTCTCAAAAGCAATATGGAAGCTAGAAGGCAATGGAGCAAAATCATAAAACAATACAATTTTACATGTAGTATTCTTAACCTAACCAAATAATCAAATGAATGTCAAGGTAAACTAAAACCATTTTTTTTTTAATTTTATTTTTAATTAATCTCTATACCCAACATGGGGCTCAAACTCACAACCCTGAGATTAAGAGTCATACGTTCAGCCAGGGACCCCCTGAAACAATTTTAAAACATCAAGTAAACCAAGGATGAACATGACATGGATGACTGCAAAATGGAAATCCAACCATATGAGAAAGTGAAAGGAATCCCACAATAATGGTTGTGTACCAAGTCTAGAAGACACTCAGTCCAGAATGGAGGTCAGAGGGACGTGAGAGACTGCCTCAGGAAGATAAAATTGATAACAGTACCTGAACATCTCAAGAGACATTTGATGAAAAGTGGAATGAGTGATAACTACAGCAAAAACTAAGCCAGGGGTGGGGCAGAGACATTGAACCTCAGCCAGACCACCCTATGGTAAAGTTAACAGTCAACAAGTCACACTGAGACTAGATAAGCTCTTTAGTCTCCTAACGTGCAAGCAGACAACCAAGAATTACCAGACATCTAAGGAAAGGCTCTATTCCAAAAGGCAAAGCAAAAATAGGAAGAAAGGCATACAAAAATGGGAGAAAGGCAATTTAGGGGAAACAGATGAAAACTTGGTAGGGGGTACTAACATTTCTATCTGCTAAGTAGTATATAGAAACATATATACTATATATTCTAGTATACTATATCTACTAGATAGCTGGGGTGGAGTGGAGAGAGCAAGTAAGTACGGTACATTGTGTAGGACAGGAAAAGTGGTATTTTACAAGAATATTGAATAATCAAAAGTGATGGAATCATAAATATTAAGAAGGGTACCAGAAAGTAAAGGAGATCAGCTGAGTAGGCAATAACAAAGTTAAATCTTCATTTTCCATCCAAGAAGTTAATAAAACCGAAACAAAAGCACAGAGTTTTTTATTTAACACACACTATACAGAGCGTATGAGTTAGACACAGTTCTAAGGGCTTTCCAAATTCATTTTCTATAGTAACCCAATGAGGTACTACTATCCCCATTTTTTAAATGAGCCAAATGAGGAGGCATAGATTAAGTAGCCCTATATTACATAAAACTAACAGTTGACAGAGAAAGATTCAAATCTAAACAGTTTAATTCCAGAGCCCATACTCCTAACCATCTAGCCATGTTGTATATCCAGTAGCAATATAAAAGCATGTTGTTTACAGACTAGGAGGTAAATAGGACAATCATCTAAAAGAGGTAAACGTGATTGCTTTTGGGAAAGGAAAAATGGAAAGGGGAGGGCAGGAAGCTTTTCTTTGTTTCAATAACCACAAAAATTATTTGACCCTTTAAACTGTGCAGGTACAACCTAAATAAAAATTGAAGCCTATAATTTAGTATTTTATAGTTAAAATATTTTACCAAATGGTACCATCCCCAGAAGTAGGCAAAATGAGTATTACTCCTATTTCATAGGTAAGAAGACTTTCATTCCTCCTTACAAAAATTTGAGAGCCTATTACATAACAGGCATTGTATTTAGAAAGTGATATCTAAAATTGATATTTAGATATCAATTCATCTCAATGATGAGATGAAAAAGGTACAAAAAAGCAAGTCTTTTTCTTTTTATTACATAAATTATATGATCCTGCATCTCTAACAGCATCATATGCTTATGATGAGACAATATAAATTTTAAATAGTGACGGAAAAAATTGAGAAAAGTCTGCTCATTAATTCATTCAAAAATTATTTAGTTCTTGGGGTGCCTGGGTGGCTCAGTTGTTAAGTATCTGCCTTCAGCTCAGGTCATGATCCCAGGGTCCTGGGATGGACCCCGCATGGGGCTCCCTGCTCAGTGGGGAAGCCTGCTTCTCCCTCTCTCACTCCCCCTGCTTGTGCTCCCTCTCTCGCTGTGTCAAATAAATAAAAATTTAAAAAATATATGTAGTTCTGACCCTTGAGGAGCTCAGAGTCTTATGAGGAAGACAAGTAAACATAGTAATTGAATGTGTGCAGTGTGTTAAATAGAGGAACACCAAAAAATGCTTCAGAGGGAACAGCTGAGCTGTCTTGAAGGATGAATAGAAGTATGACCAATTTTACGTAAGAGGCTGTACTAATAATTGGAAAACACAAAACACTACAGATTGGTGTGAAATACCTAAATTTTCCCTGTGTTATAAAGGTAAGTTCATGTTAAAAGCTAAAATAAGACACTAAGACCTTTCTAATGAGAATGAATTTTTAAAAAAACAAGATAATCTTAATGCCTGACTCATGTTTCTAATTTTTATAGTCTTGCCCAATGATCAACTGAAAGCATTTTTCACGTGCCTAATAAGAATTTTAAATTTTAAAGTGTTAAGAGTATTATTTCAAAAATAGACTAAAGAATAATCTTTCATTTGCCTTACCACCAAAATGTTTCATTGTTAATATGGCTTCTAAGTCATAATATTGAAATTATAATGTAACCCCCCTTCCTCCCATGAGAGAGAAATTGGTGACCAAACCCCAGAAGATGCAAGTGACACGGAAGCTGTCATGGGAAAAAAGTTAAGAAGAATTTTTTTAATCATTATCACTTTTTTCTCTAGTAGCTATCCTCAAATTCCCTTCAAAAGGCAAATTTAAGTGAAACATTTCTTTTTCTAAACTTTGGGAATAAAAGAATAATTTGCGGTAAAACACCATAAAGAAAATAATATACATGTTTATTCTTATTGGCCTTTATAGGTATTTTAGGGGTGACACATTTTGATTTTTCAGCATTAAAGGACACCAAGGAAACAAAAGTCTTCTGGCTTTGATGACTTAACTTTGATGTTAACTAACAAAGTGTAGTAAATTAAAAACAGGTAGAGTCAACTCAGGTTACTTTACACCAATACTTAATCATACTTCAATATCTCTTTTTGTCCCTTTATTTCCAAACCTTTCTACATAATTTGCCCCTAATTAATCTTCATCTCAGTTACTATATGGAAAAATTAATTTTGTACTAAGTATCTTAAATTGGCCTCTGTCCCTACAATTAAAAACCTAGTTTTAAGTAGCAACATCTGACTTTGTCTGGGAAAGAAAGTTGTGGAAAGCTCTATCATGCCCTGCCACCAGGGGGAAAAAAAGGAGAAAGTCACGCCAGGAGACCACAAATGTTATTAACAGAAATCATGTCAGGTTTCAGTTCAAAATGTGTGGTTTTCATTTGTGTATTTCATCCACCTTTTATTTCTCTGAATTTAGCATCTACATAATATACTCGATTTTCATGGGTTTCGCTAAATCATGCCCCTTAGATTTAGAAAACATTAATATTTGGGGTAAATAATTCCTTAAAATTATAGTGAATATTAGCAATTAGCATATGAAACAAATAAAGTTTATCATTAATTATAATAGGACTACTAAGGAAAGTACTCTTAGAAGAGGTCTACCTCTTAAGTTCAGTTTTGTATTCATGATACAGAACACATGTGGTTAGGTAACAAGGTTTTAATTATACGACTCCTGGAAAAATTATAAAAATTTTGAAAGACAAGATTTTAAATTATTTCAATTAACCATGCCTTTACCTTACATCCTTTAAGTAACTAAAAAAATATATCATGAAAACCTCACTGCAACATTTGGCCTTTGTTCTTTTTCTAAAACTGCAATTCTTTTGAAACACCCTCAATTTTTCCCAAGTGAAAATCACAAATACACATTTAGAATATAAATTTCCAATCGGTTTGATGAAAGTTCAATCACAAAAATCTCCAACTAACACTAAAATAATTAAATGTGTTTAGAGTTTATTCAAAGTTTGATGGTTAAAATGAACAGCCTTTCTCATTAACTCCTATGATACTATTTTGATCAAGGTTAGTCACAGACCAGCAAATCTGTGAAAAAAGGACATTCCTTTAAAAATCAACTTAGTTTAAAGCAATGCAGAATCATTAGATATTTCACAACTTTTCTAGGCAGTCAGCTTAAAAGACACAATCTGATTCAATGGCATGTTTAGAGCATTATTTCCAGTTCAATTACAAAAACACTGGTTTAATACTGTATTTTCGGCTTTAGGTATTTTTTTGGCAAAGAAGGGAACAGGTGGAATAGATTATCAGGAGAACAAAGTCTTATTTTCATGCCTCTGTAAATTCAACCCTCCAAGATTTTCCTTACTTTTTAAAATGGCTACCACCTTGATCTACCATACAAAAGGAAAAATGTACAGGATACTTCTTTCAAAGATAAACCTGGTAATTTTGACAGTATATACCCTCCTCCTCCTTCACTTTAAGATTCCTATTCCTGTTCTGTCAGTTAAAATGACCATTAAATACATACACAAAAGTTGGTCAATAAGGGCAACCTATATAACCTAGACTAGGTCATCTTTCCTCTAATGTCTGACTAGGAAAAGCAGGTAACATTATCTTTCACAGACTAATATCAAACACAGTAGAAGTGAAAAGGATTGTCCAATCTAGTAAAGGAGAAACCACCGTGGGTACCACAACCCCCCTTCAAGAGATGATCATAAGGATTTTAGAAATTCAAATGACTAGATTCACTATTATATGGGTTAGCAATTTTCTGTTCATAATAAATCCCTTTAGAAAGCATAAGTAACAAAAAACACTTGGTGCCCCCCCACCTATACTTAATGCTCAATAAGTAGTCTGTTACATATTACTTGCACCCACCACTTGCTATCCACCCTGAAACCATTCCGTCACACTCTTGCTCTAGAAAACTTACCACAAAGACGCACTGTCACATACACAAATGAAAAACTATGTAATGCTTTTGACAAATGTTGTGCAGATACACAGCTACTACATGGATTAACTTTGAATCTGTTGAATGTCTGCAGAAGCATGGCATGATCTTACCTCTCATCCTCGCCATCCACCAGGGGTGTCGTCAGCGGTAGCACCTTCAACGGGAAAAGAGAAGCAGAGGCTGCTAGGCTGCTGCTACTCCCATCTGAGACTGCTGACATTCCCCCACTGTCGCCACTGAGAGTCTGAGGTAAGCCAACTAAGGAGGGTTCCGCTGGGCGCCTGGCATCTTCAATTTGGCTTCCAATTGCCTGAGCTAATGATTGTGCAGAGAACTGAGTAGAACTTAGTGGGATCTGTTGTGCCAAAGGCAAATTTATATTAGTTGCTATCAAGGGAGGTTGGCTAACACTTTGAACCAGATTACCGTTTTGAGTGGCAGGGGTTTGTGCTATATTCTGTGGTGGAACCAAGTTTGTTGGGGCAGAAGGCATTCCAGAAGGACCGGTTGAACTAACCTGATTTGTTACAGAAATACTACTAGCAGAGGGCAAAGGACTAACTGCAGGCAACTGCTGCGAAACTTGAGCTACTGATTCTACTCCTTGTGGCTGGGGAGGCACAGGTAACAAGGTACTTTGGGGTGCAAGGACCAACTGTTGAGGAAGGCTTGAAGCACTAGTTTGAACTCCCTGATGAATAATCGCAGCTGGAGCAGGTGGAGCTATCTGTGAAGACGGAGGAGCACCTTGCGGAATAACTGAAGGTGTGACTTGAGTAGAGGGCCCCTGCACTGCGGTAGGCACGCTCGCTGGTTGACCAATATTTGCAATCTGACTGCCAGTAGGTACAACAGACACTGCTGCCTGAGCCTGGCCGACAGGCTGGCCAGATGCCCCTGCAGGTTGTGCCTGGATTGCTGCGGGCTGCACTGGCAGCTGGATACTCTGTGGCTGGGCCGCAGGAATCACGGCCGCTCCTGCTCCCACTCCTGCAGCGCTGGGCTGTGCGGAGGACACCGCTGTTTGGAGAATCGGCGGCTGCTGCACATACTCGGAAGCCGGATTCTGAGTCACCGGTTTACCATGGCTTGGGACCATCTGTGTAGACACAGCCGGTTGCTGCTGTCCATACTGTAACTGTTGGGGTGGTGGCCCTGGAAGGGGAGCCTGCACTGGAGGAGCCGTCTGAGGATATGGCAGTTGGGGTTGAGCCAAACTGGAAATGGAAGGCTGCTGACCTAAAGCTGAAGTTACACCAACCACACTAACAGGTGGCGGCTGGATACCAGTTGCAGCACTGAGCGTGGCTTGCAGAGGTACTGGCTGAAGACCTTGCTTTTGAGGATAGCTCAGTTCTTGAGGCTGTAATTGTACTTGCGTGATCTGCGACTGAGAGATACTCGGAGGCCCAGAGCTGCTGAAATCCATCTGCTGGAGAGCCATACCTTGAAGAGTCGGCGGCTGCGGCTGCACCACCACGGCAGGGGCTCCCATCTCCCCACTTCCCACACTCTCTGTGTAGTGACTCAGTGTGCTGACGCTGCTGCTCACTGAACTCCCACTAGTGCTCTCCCTCTCAGAAGTCACTTCTGCTGGGTTTTGCTTCACAGTTTCCACCACTTTATTCATCGCCACACCTTCTGCAGCAGGTACAGCATTGTCTTTCTCATAGAACTCGGTGCAAGTCCATCTACCTTTTTTAAAGGGTTCGGAACTAGAATCTAACTTCACCACTCTGAACCTGGACGTGTTAACTGTTGGTTGTTGCTGCTGGCTTGAAACTGATCCCACAGTCATCCCTGCAGCTGCGTTAGGGGCAGTGCTGACAACAGCAGAGGAAGAGATGGTACCATTGCCCATGCCACTCAAGATGTTCACAGTAACACCACTGCTAACTCCAGGCCCGACGCTCACACCAGCAGCACTAGGAATATTGCTTGCATTTACATTAGCATTGCTAAGCATGCTGCTTGTCACATTAGGACTAAAACTACCCACGGCAGTAATGTTAACAGTATTCACTGTATTCGTGCCAGTAACAGAACCGATACCTATACTGCCGGTAGTACTTGGAGCACGGATATTAGTCATTACAGACGCAGGTGAGCCACCCGATGAGACAGCAGAAGTTGGTGCAGCTGGCATAACACTGTCAGAGCTTCCCGTGGCAGAGAGTTTTCTGGATACTGGACTTGAGGGTGGCCCTCCGGGAATGGATGTACTGGCCACACCAGCATGGGATGGATGGTGGTGCCCATGGTGTAGGTGGTGCCCGTGATGAATGTGATGGTGGTGATGGAGGTGGTGTGGATGAGCATTCCCATTGATCACAACATTCTGCTGGGGAAGGTGAGGCAAATGAGGCTGCGGAAGGTGGGGCTGGTTGGGAGAAACTGCCCCAGGTGTCTCAGCTTCCTGGAAGTTATTTAGAGTCTCTTCTGAGGAGCTGCGTTCAGGCTCCCCCAAGTCAGTAGCCCTGGAAAGTGACACATCAAGGATCTCGGAAGAAGACAGATCTTCCGTGTGAGATTCGTCCAGATCATCGTAGCTCTCAGTGTCCTCTGCTATACTGTTGTTAGAGCTGATGCTGGCGGAGATCTGAGCCGGGGTAACGCTCGTTATCTGGAAGCCACTTTTCTTTTTCATCTGAGTTCCGCCTGGCGCAAGAGGCTGTGCCTGCAGCTGTGCCTGCGAAAGGAGGGTCAGGCTTTGTGGAGGCGGAGGCTGTGGTCCCGACGTAGAAGATGCTGCAGGAGGTGGCGGCTGGAGCAGCGACGGAGGCGGAAAATCCTCGGAAGATGTGGCACTACTACCAACGCCGGTACCTGCTGCATTGAGAGCAGAGGCGCTGCCACTACCGCTGCCCCTTCTAGGGAACATTGCCGGGTGCGCCATCTTCCTAGCACTAATGTCTGCAGCGGCAGCGGCCGCGGCCGCGGCGGCGGTGGACTCAGGCGGCTGGTGCATTGTGTCGGGTACCGGGGGGCGGAGGAGGCGAGTGCAATTTCCTTCTGCACCGTAATCTTTGTATTCAAGACGCCGGGGAAGAAAACGGGACCTGACGCTCCGCCCGGCGCGGTTCCTCCTTCTCCTCCTCCTCCTCCTCAGCCGAAGGCGCCGGCCGCTCCTGCCTTCGAGGGCGAGCTTCGGGAAGGGAGGATGAACGAGGGTGAACAGGGCGGCCAGGGACCCGAAGGGGGTACCCCTTCAGTCCTTCGCCATTCACTTTCCCCTCTAGTCTCACACCCCCCTTTATATTCCGCTTCACGTGGGGTGCGGGGCAGGAGGGAGGGGGGAGACAAGGCAAGGGAGAGACAAGGGGAGGGGGTGGGAAAACCGAGAAATGCCCACCTCCTCCGGACAACTCAGAAGCCACCTCAACCCCTCCTCCCGCCTCGGCGGCGGCGGCCGCTGCAAAACCCTCCCGGTCGCTCTGCACGAAGGCAGCGCGGAGCGAGTGTCGCCTTCCCCTCGCCACCCCCAGCGCCGCCGCCGCCGGCGAGCCCCGAGCTCAGTGTCGCTCAAACCTCCCCTCCCGGCCCCGCTGTCCCCGCTCGGCCCTCCCCCCACGCCCCTCGGACCCTTTCAAACCCCCTGGGCTCGCGGCGGCTGTTCCGTGAGCAAACGCTGGCCGCGGCTGGGGCCCGGGCGGCGAGGCTCGGAGCGGGGCGGCGGCGGCGGGGCGCCCGGTACGGTGAGCCCAGCAACGAGGCGCGGGCGGGCGCGCAGAGACGCCGGGTCCTCGCGGAGCACGGCCGGGGCGCGGCGGCGGCAGTGGCAGCGGGAGCCCAGGGACCGCTCCATCACTGGCAGCCATGGAGCCCGAGCATTTTCCTCCCTCAGGGCAGGCGCCTCGGCTCGGCACACGTCCTCGGGGAGGAAGGGGCCGGCGCCCGAGCCTCCCCGGAGGGCGGCGGGATGTGCGCTAGCGCAGAGGGTGCGAGCCGCTCCTGTCCTCTTCCTCCGCAGCCGGCTCGTCCTCACCCTGCTGCTCCCGCGGCCCGGGCGGGAGGGGGCCGCAGGCAGTGGCGGCTCCTTCTCGGCGGCGTTGGTGGCCAGACGGGCTGGTGCAAGCGACTGCAGCCGACGCCGTTCAAAGGAACGAGAGGTGGGGTTGGTCGGTGTCGGCAAACGGGGCGGGTGAGTGGGTGGGTGCCGAGGGAGGGCGGCGGGCGGGGAGGGGGCTGTGATGGTTGTTACTAGTGCTCTTCTCCGGCTCCACCGTATCCCCCAGTCTCTCGCGGCATCGGGAGAGGAGGGACCAGCGCCCGAGCGCAGGAGGAGGAGGGGCGACCGCCGGCGAGAGGAGGCGGTGGCGGTGCCGGGGGGGAGGGGGCAAGCAAAGGAGAAGGAGGGAAGATGGCGTCTGCGCATGCGCCCCGGCGCCGCAGACATAAAGCCGGGTCCGGCGGAGAAGGAGGCGGCGGGGCTTCGGGCCTTGCCGAGCGCTGGGGGTCCCGACGGAAATTGCCGAAGGCTTGCGGAGGCGCCGACGCCGGGGGTGGGGGGAGGGGGGAATTTCGGCCGGGGGAGTGAATCCGGGTCGGCCTGAGAGTTTCGGCCCGAGTGGGGGTGGGGCAGGGTGCGGGGCGCGCGCAGGTTAGGTGTGTCCGCTCTGTTCTCACACGCGGCCGGTGCGCGCGCGCGCGAGCACGCGGCAGGGGAGGGGGCGCGGCGGGGAGGGGCCCGCGGAGGCTGCCGGAGCCCCGGGTCTCGGGTGTACGCGCCCTGGGTGGTGTCCCCGCCCTGGGTGGTGTCCCCCCGCCTGCAGAATGGGTAATGAGGCTTTTCTCCGCAGCAACAGCATCACGAGTTTCAGTTCCCAGGAGCCCGCCACCGCCACCGCCACGACATGAGTCAGGCTTTCTTCCTCGGCGCGTGGCGGAGCCCTCCTCCCCCTCGCCGCACCTGGGCTCGCCCCCGGCCCGCGTCGCCCACGCCCCTTAGGCGGAGGCCCCTGCGCCGGGAGCTGCGCGCCAAGCGAGGCCGGAGTGTCTTCAAGATAGGTGCTGCCTTTTGTGCAGTGCAGTTGTGGCTGCCATGCGGTCCCCTCGCCCTTCGACGGGCAGGGGTAAGCTAGCCATGCAGATGTTGCAGCTGTTTGCTATTAATTGCTTAAGTTCCTCGGGGGTAGGGCTCTTCTCTAGAGAGGGCGTGCTTGCAGTCCATTCCTACCTGGAGGGAAGAAGGAGCCTAGCCCTGTAAACCAATTGACCTCAACAGGTGGAGCTTATCTCCTCCGGAGATGTCTTTTCGTTTAATTGTCCAGGCTATAACCCCCATAGGTTTGAATTAAAAGGTAAATCTTGGTGGCAACATGAGTGCAGTGATAAATGAAGACCCCGTTTTAGGGTTAGAAAAGAAAAAGAGCCGTCTGCAATTCCAGTTTAAAAAACAAACAAAAAACCTGCCTGATCTGAGCATAGTTCTACAGAAGCAATGTTAGGTTTGATTGGAGGCAATTCACTGGAAGTTGCTTCCCTAGCATTACCATCAAAACATTCTAGCTGGAAGCTAGAATGTACTATGAAGCGGGAATGTGCTTCTCGCCCAGGAATTAAACAACAAACCGATATGGAAAATCCTAGAGAGAAATTTTTATTTTTTTAACTTGGGTTGTTGGGGGACTAAACTTTTATGGTTAGACATCTAATTTAGGAAATCTCACGAATTTACAGATCTATAATCCTATTTCAGGAGTTTGTTGAAGCATAAAGAGCTGTAGTCTCCTGCACAATTTGATAGACATCTAGTTTTCAATTCGGTGCATTACCTTTAGGTTTCTCTAAATGATGGTCTTCATAGAAACGCACCCTTAATATCCCGTGTATATCCTGTTTCAAAGTTATGCTATTGTTGCTTTTTCTGCGGTCTCCCTCGTTGAACACAAATGCAGGACTACCTTTTTTTATTTTAAATTGCTAGTGTGGACTCTGTACTAGGTATAAAGTAGGTGCGCACGAATATTGAAAATGGTGTGATAATAAAAATGAACTACATCTGAAAAGATCGTACTTATGATATTCATGAATATGTGAATGACTGTTTTTACATACCCATGGCCATTGGTATATTTTACAATAATAAATTTTTTTAATACCCAACAGTTCTTGTTGCAGATGAAACGGGTAGTTAATGGTGGCCATCCGTTGTTGAAATGCAAATCCGACCTGCTAATTCAACAGTTTGTGAATGAAAAATAGAAACCATCCTAGCCAATTGAACCTGCAATGGAATGTAGATAGACGAAAGAAAATGCTCTTGTTCTCTCAAAATGGTGCATTAGGTCCAAGTTTTAAATTACCCCAAACAACAACAGCTCTACACCCCCTTGAATCCTAAATACCCTCTGTGATTGTGCTGATATGGTTAGAAGCAGAAGAAACATAATAAAGTCTTAACCAAAGTTGACGGAATGAGTTGAGATAGCCCTATAAAAGTAGATACTTGTTCTGATAACCAGTAGTAAAGGTTATTGTTTGGGGCCTGTTTTGATTGGGGGTGGGGGGCTGGCCATGGCCTTTTCAAATGTATTTCATTTTTGTCTACCAAATCACTTTCAAATTCCCATTTAGGCTCCATCAAGCCCTATTAAACTATAAGGAACAAAGTCTGCAATTAAGGAAACCTGAGTTTTAAAAACATCTCTATATCTTCCAGTTGCCAGCATTTCTGGGACCAGGAATACTTGAATACAAGTACATTAAAACAAGCAGACGCACTGGAACAGCCAGGTGTTATGTTACCACCTTTGAATAAATAAAAGTCTGAAAAAAGTCTGGATTTTTTTACATTAATACTAAATGCCTTACTGCGATGCGTAATGAAGTCATTAAATCCTTTGAACTCAGTACTTAGAGTTATCCTTTGCCTTTTCAAAGACTGAATTTCTCGTATTTACATTCTGAAGGTGCAGTTCTGAATTACTCTCTATTGACTGAAAGATTAGTCTGTAGTGCAGTGTTCACTTAAATCTAGTCACTGCAACATTGCAAGCCAACGTTTATGTCTGGCTGTGTTTAGTGTATTTTTCCTACCATAAAATACAAAATTTGCTGAACACTGTAACACAGCTTACCTATTAGAACTGTGAAATTGGTCGATATTTAAAACCAAGTGATTCTCCAAAAGTAATGCAGGAAGGGAATACTTAACACTCAGAATGGCTGTGAGAGGCAAAGACAGATATTAAAAGAGAAATGTGTGCAGAAAAGATGCCACTGCTCCACTAGTAATTCTAGCTAACCAGTGCTCCAGCCATGCAAAATTACCTATCTGTAACTCTCAAATGTCACTTGGAAAAAAAAAAAAGTCAGTTTTCAATGAGTTCTAAACATGCAAAAAAATCATACATTTTTACATATGCAAAAACTTAGCCTAAGGATATTACAGCATGTTTATAAATCAATTTGCTCTCTAGAAAATTTTTTAAATGAGACCAGAAGTATATGCTATTTGACTTCTGTAAATAGCACAAAATGCTTATTTTGAAATTTCTCATCCAAATTTCAATGAGTACAGTTTAGCTTATAACTGATTAATTTTTGCAGCATTTGTTAAGTTTTCAATACAAGTATGTTTCTGGTCCGTGAAACAATTTTATATCCCCAAGGGAGATACGCTTATAAAATAAAAGTTTGAATACAAAAATTTTAATTTATGGTTCAGAGAACATACTGACACATTAGCTCATTTGAAGGAGAAGACGTTATCATTTTCATTTCATATCATATCATTATCACTCATTTTAGAAGTGATCGCAGAGAGACTGAATAACTTCTCCAAATTTATACTGAAATCTGGGTACTTGGGTCCTCTTAATTTCAGATTCCGTGCCTCTGCGTTGAGAGATTTTTTTTTCTAAAAAAGCAGCCTGAACTCTAGGGACTAGTATTTTTCACAACTCTCTTGGAAATTAATGAGTGTTCTTTTCACGGTTTTGAATGCCAAGAAAGATGCGCTGCACACACACTAATTACATACAGCTTTTCTTCTACATGAAGAAGATAAAAGACTTTTTCCTGTTAGACCAAATATAAATGTTATAGATTCTGCCATAGTCAGTCTTTTCTGACTTAGGAATGTGTTAATTTAGAGAATTTTCTCACAACTTAAAAAAATCATTTCTAACTTCTGCTACAGAACCGTGAAGTGACATTGCAAAAAGAAATAATTTGTTAATTTAGGTTGTTTTTAAGTCTAAAATCAAATAATACTCTGAATTTCCCCAGATGAGAGCTAATGTTTATTTAATGCCTACTCTGTACTACACATTGTTCTAAATGTTGTGTTTTATCTCAATCCTCACAACTGTATAAAGTAGGGACTATAATTACCCCATTTTACAAATGAGTAAAGTGAGATGCCCAGAGGTTGAGGTCTCACAACTTGGCAAGTGGTGGGGCTGAGATGCAAATCGCGCTGTAGTGTAACCACCCCTCACAGCTGCCTCGGACCTGGACGTATTGTTAAATCAGGCTCCTGCTAATTCTAGCTCCCAAGTTAAATTTCTACAGAATTCTGATGTTTTGATTTTTCTAATGAAATATCGCCAGAGAATCTGGGAGCACCATTTTCTCCCAATGTAGAGACATTCTAAGAAAGAGTATACATTTTACAGACTAAACTGTGGCCATGTAGAAATTAAACATAAATGAACAGAACAATGATTTGATAAGTTGGATGATCTTTCACTGATCAAAAGCAGATGTCGAATGCTTGAAAAAAGGCATTAATCACATGTAATTGAGGAACGCTGTCTATACAGGACAAGATAAATGTTTTCCCATTTTAGCAATTAGCGTTTATTGAACATGAGCCCCTGCAGAATAGAGATAATAGGAACCTAGCCTTTTCAATATGTTTTAAGGACCAATTTGTATTTGCACATCTTCTTGAATACTTAAAGTTACAGAAATAAATAAATTTACTATTTTTTGTTTGTATCAAAATTCTAATAAGACATCTCTCTTTCTCCTATGCATGAACCAAAACCAGGTCAAGAAGTACAAACAAATCATAGCAACCAGTGTTTCTTTGTATTTAAAGATTAGGTTCATGAACAGTTAGGTGTATCTTGAGTCTCAAAGCTCAAGGGAAAAGGAATGGCTGTTGAAGTCATTCCTTAGTATGAAATTTTCCTTTGTTCATTCATTTTTCTTCCTCTGCTCTCACTTAATCTTTTATTTACTTTTTATTTATTTATTTATTTATCTATCTATCTATCTATCTATCTATTTATTTATATTTGACAGAGAGAGAGAGATCACAAGTAGGCAGAGAGGCAGGCAGAAAGAGGGGGGGAAGCAGGCCTCCCACCGAGCAGAGAGCCTGATTGGGGGTGTTGGGGGGGGCAGGCTCAATCCCAGTACCCAGGGATCGTGACCTTAGCATAAGGCAGATGCTTAACCGACTGAGCCACCCAGGGGCCCCTGACTTTATCTTTTAGAATAAAATTGAGAAAGTAGTTTTAGTAACATACTTAAATTGACATTTCCAGTTCACTTTATTGTAGAAGAAAAACAGGAAATCATTAGTCTTAAAGGCCAAAATCTTTTCACGGTTTAATACCTTTAAGAAAAGAAGAAAAGTCTTAGACGCACACAAGATAATTGGAGTCAGAAGCATAAGATAAAATCTGTTAGTATTATGACCACATAATGTTACAGGCAATAGTACTACTTCTGTATGGAAGGTGTTTACAAAATCTTCCTATATGAATGATAAAATTAGAATGATATAAAGAGGAGAGGTTAGAATTGCAAAGAAAAGTGTGAGATGAAACTTAGTAGGAAAAAGTCCAACACAATTGGTTTGTTTTATTACATGTTCTGCACACTTGTCAAACTCAAGAAAATTAAGTATATAACTGAGTTAAATATAAAATTAATTGCAAAGATGCCAACCGGTCTTTCCATCAAAAATGGAAGAGAAGGTCCAGGTGCTATTTTGCCCTTGTTATTTATAGATAGGAGTGAGATCACATGATAATGTCAATTCAGTGGTTTACCTTTGATGCTTAAAAGAGTTTCTAAACATATTCCTTATTAAAGCATAACCAGCATCACAAAAATGGTTGTTAAATTGCACCTATATCAGTACATGTTTGAATAAAATGGGGTAAGAGTCTGTATTGACCCAACACTGATCCAAAATTACTTGCTAAAAACAAGAATTTTGAAAGGAATAGTTCCAATAAAAAGCGTCTTGAGAAAGGAACTAAATTTTCTTTATTCTGTCAAGCATATGATGGGCACTCAACAAGTACTCATAAGAATTTCTTAAATCCTGCGTTATGTAATAATGTTGTCAACATAATTTATCACATGAACTTTACTACTAGATTTTTCACAAGATATCTCTGAAGAACATTAAGTTCAGAAATTATGGCATTAGGAAACAAACTCATTATCAAAATTTGGTCAAGGGCATTCAATGATATTAAATTTCCTTCTCTGTTCTTTACTTGATCTCTGTAAAATTCTCCTTGTCCAAGCTAAGCCAGTAACAACTTGCTGACTACTCTCTTTCATGGAACATCATGCCCAAAGCATTTTTTTTTGAGGGGGTAAACAGCAAAGTCCAGTGAAAACAGTAAGAAGATAGGAGTTGAATCTGTATGTCCATTTCTGATAGCTTTGCATTTGTTTAAGGACAGGGCATCGTGTTAAATGCCAATGAGAACTGGAATCTTCAGCCTTTGTGGGTTCTGGAAATGCATTCGTTCCATCCTACTTTAAGGATATGAAGAATTCATGTGCTTCTTCCAGGCAGATGAGCTCCAGAACTATTTTCTAAGACTTACTCGGCATGACTAGTCACAGACGTCCTACAAAGCCTACAACGAACAGAGTGATTTCAGATAAAACGATCCATTGTTTAAAGCTTGACTTAGTTAATAAGTCTAAAAAATTTCCTTTCGACTAGTCAAAACTTCTATTTTGAGGTGTTAATATCAAACGAGGGTTTTGCTATTATTTTTTCATTTCTTCATGGAATATCTTTCTTTTATTTATGACTGTGAAGGGTAATAGGACATGCCACCACATGCTGCTTTGATATATTGATATTTGGAGCTGAGCTGTAGGCATTTAAAAAGCAAATGCAGGACATTCTCTGACCTCCCTTTATCTACCTGAAGACATATTCTCCAAAGGGAACTGGAATGTCATAGATGCCCTCCCCTGGAGTTTCCTCAACCAAGGAACGTTAACTCTTGTCAAGGAGAGGAAACTTCAAGCTGACACCATATTCAGACAAACTTTGTCACAGACTATCATACCTCCCATCTATTCTTCTAATGGCCCCTTCATCTTTCCTAAAATTCACTCATGCACCCCTAAGAGGCCTATACCTACCCTACCCTTTCTCTATTAAGATATCATGTAATCCTGAATTCTAAAGGATTACATGCTTTTAGACTCCGAGTTAATTCAAACTCAGAGAGTTACTCATTTTTCCTGAGTGTATCCTGTGTATACATGAGGTATACGTGGTAATGAACTCCTGTTCATTTTTCTCTTATTAATCTGCCTTTTCTTACAAGGGTCTCAGCAAAGAACTCTGAGGGGTAGAGAGAAAATTATTTTTCTTCCCCTACAATTGTCAGAATAATAAAAACTGCCTTCTATTATGAAACTAAGTTTAGCATGAAGAAACCACCTTGCTGATCATCATGGATATATTTTTAGGTACATAATATTTAGCCCAGTATACAAGTGGTCAGTCAATTCTTTTTTTAGTGGTAATGATGCTGTACCTGAATTATATTCCTAACGAATACACGGTAGCTGCCTGAAAATAGGACTTCTTTAAGCTGTTCTTTTTTGTAGAAGAACAGGAAGATTTTGACCCCAGAGCGTTTCAGGTCTGTAGGATCCTCAGAGGGGGCAAATTGCCATTTCCACCCAGCTCTGCATCATTAAAATGTCCAAAGAAAATAGTCTTTGGCACTGTTTCCAATGACTTTGTTCTAATAAGACATTAACTTAGCATTCATCTTATTACTAGCTGTACCAGATGAGTCACTCATTTAAGAATCAGGCCTTCACATATTTTCAAATGCCTTTGATCTACAAGTCAACATTTTTTTGAATGTTGAATAGATTTTATAGTGAACTCATTTGCCATTCCTCCCTCTTTCCTTCCCATTCACCCCTCCACCTTCCCCCTACCCCACTCTCATTCCCCTCACTATACCTCAGAAATTGAGCTTCATGCAGATGGCACCCCAAAATAGTGTAATACTTCATTTTCTTCTTTGTGATAATTGTGCTGCAGCAGCCACCTAATATAACACCACTTGCTTTTCTGTCCATCCTAAGGACATGATGAGTTGTATTTCATGAATAATGCTGCTGCAAAAACAGACAATACAAACAAATTGACTAATTAAAAGAAAGAACATTCAATATCTCACAAATGCATATTAACAACCAGGCTGATCTCATCTGATTGCAGATTTTTTTTCACTTCATTAGGTTACAATATGGTTTTTCTCCCCTGAAAAGTACTTAAAGTAGAATCAACTAAAAGTGTATAATAATTTGTGGCTGCGATATTGGTAAGAACTAGAAGATAGGAAATGGAGGTTTTGTTCTCCTTAGAAGAACTAAGGACAGGAAAGAGAAGACTTACCCAATTTCAGTGTAATTAATCGAATATCTACTGTGCTCTTTAGCAGATGAAATTGCCTATGCAATGGTCTTTTATATACCTGTGAAAGCACTAAAGGAGACAACCTGCCCCACCCCTTACCCCCAGCTTAAAGGTATATTTGCATAATCTTATTGTAAACAAAGGGCAAATGCAAAGGAGCAGGAGAACAATTTGGTTCATGTTTCACCAAAGACATTCTTCCTCCAGGTTAAAAGTAACCAGAGACTTCCAATCATTGCAAACACTTCCTCATCCCCCAACTACATAGGCACAATATGGATCTTTGGAAATTAGATAAGAATAATTTCAACATGGCGCCCTGGCTGGCTCAGCTGGAAGAGCAAGGGACTCTTGATCTCAGGATTGTGAATCTGGGTGTAGAGATTAATTAAATAAATCTTTTTTTTTTAAAGAATAATTTCAAAGTAAAATAATAGCAGCATCGTAGTTTAGAAACTATGATGCCTCATTGATATATACATCTGCCGGGAAATGAGCATCTGGTAGTGCCCAGTACAGATGGAAAAAACTGCAATTATAGCTCCTTATTTTGATAATTCATTCTGAGTAAGTGTGTGAGTATTGTTAGTTGTCTTAATTTTTTGTTGTTGTGTTTTGCTTTTGTTTGGCTTTTTAATGGCAGACATTTGGGGTTAGAGAAGACTCTGTGTTCTAACAATATTACTAAGATGACCAGGAAAATACACCAAACATAACAGGAAGTAAAGTTAGTAACAACAACTAAAAGATTCTTTGAGACTGCTTGTTCCCTGATAAACATCATGTTAGCAAACAGCCCTGCATAGAATAAAATTGAGTCCCTATGTATTTAACATTCACCAATTTGCTTCCATGGCAGCCTATTATCCCTACAGAGGCAGATAGAATATTACTACGGAGAAAGACTAAAAAGTAGGTTTTATGTTTAAAAATAAATAACAGTGATAGGTCATCAGCTCCACCTTTAAAGGATTAAGGTGAAGTTTTTTTTAAAGCCTAAGCTTGAACTCCATTTTCAACAAGGAAACTAGGGAACATTTTAAAAGCTTAAACTTGCTTGTTGTGTTCAGGAAAGGCCCTCATTCCATCGAATTGTCTGTGGCCGTCCTGGGCCAGAAGGGCCTGAAGTCTATTGCACAGATTGAATTGCATTTTGATCAGTATTTTAGGTACAACCTCCACCTCATTATTTGCATGTGAATTTCCCAACGGCACTTTGCATTCCTAGGCCATCTTGATCCTCTCAATCAACACCAGTGGGGCGCCCCATCCCCAAGCTACAATGTGTACGAAGGGATGTGAAACCATTAGAAATTTCGTCTAGACCAAAAGGAAAAAAAAAAAAAGTTTGGGCAGCAAATCCAAGGGGGAAAAATCCTTTAAAGTATTATACTTTATCCAATATTTTGGAAAAATTCACCATTGCTTTCTTCTAATAGCAAAGATAACAAGAATTGATTGCTTTTGTTTCAGTGAGGTCTCTCTGCCCACAAACGTGGCAGACTTGTCTAAACTGTAGCTCACGTTTAATGTGGAACTGAAAACTCCACTTGTGCCTACAGACCTTGTAACAGAACATTCTAGAATGATTATAATATTTCAGTAGACAATATTACACTTTTACCACCAGCAGAAATGTGCAATAACTAGATCATAAAAGAATAATTGATTCACTAGTGGGGCAAGTACTTAGGGGTACTGTGGTAATGTCCAGAAAAGCTGCATAGGGAGAGAATTTTTTTAATTTGGTATCAACTTATTTTTTAAGTAGGCTCCATGCCTAACACGGGGCCTGAATTCATTACCCTGAGATCAAGAGTCATGTGTTCTACTAACTGAGCCAGCCAAGTGCCCCTAGAATTTTGTATTACAGAACTCTCAAGTGCCTGTGGTAGGTTGGAGAGCAGCTAGAAGTCTCTGGAAGATTAAGCAGGTCCAGTCTCTTACCAAACCCCTTTTCATTTAAAAGATTCACTTGTTGGGGCATCTGGCTGGTTCAGTAAGTAGAGCATGAGACTCTTGATCTTGGGGTTGTGAGACTGAGTCCCACGTTAGGCACAGAGATTACTTAAATAACTAAAATAAAGGATCCACCTCTATCTCTGACTTGGCTCCTTTATTTTTATTTATTTTGGGGGGAGGGTGAGGGAGGCAGGCATACCTTCAAAGAAAAAGGAAGCCCAAACATATAGAACTCCTGAATATATATAGATATATAGGACTATATAGAAATATAGGACTATATAGAACTATGTAGGACTATATAGACTATACAGGAGTTTATAGAACATATAGGACTCCTGAACATCATTTTATATCACTACTGTCTTCTCCTGAGGCCTAAGCTAGTTTCCTAATGCTAATGACCCTGATATACAGCTTAAATGACAGATATAGTCAGAATTATACTATGAAGAATCTGCCATCAAATGTACATTAGGGACTTATTTCCTGTAACATTAGGGATTCATTTTCTATAAAATTCCTACTACTCAAATGATGTAATTCAAGTGAAAAATACAAACCTATTGCTACAACATTGTCAATTATTCAGCAAGCATTTACTAAGAAGTACTATAGATTGCATATATCAAATATCCCATATGTCTTAGGCTGAGTTTCTCCAAAATGAGAGACAAGGCTTACATGCAGTTAGTCTATTTTAAAAAATAGGGCCAGGAAGCAGGAATATCAGCTGAGAGGAGAGGAGGTGGATGGAACTGGGAAGGAGGAAAAGCCAATACACGCATGTGTTACTGAGTTGGCCATCATGGAGCAGCCTTAAGCATGCTTTCCAGGAGACAAAAGGGTTAACATTTATCTACCGATTTCCATTTTCCATTGGTCAAGGGTGGTTCTATGAACATCAAATCCACTGCCCACCGCCCAATTTTTATACCTGCTCATTAGTACAGAGCCAATTCTGATGGTACTCCATCCAGTGGGTCAGGGAGAGCACTATCCCATCACACTCATGCAAAGCCATTCAAGGCTGGTGTGGAATTAGTAAGTTGTTGAGTAAGAGGAGGGTCCCAGAGGACTTAGCAGAGACCTCCAGTTATTACAGTGTTTCAGAACTGATTGCCATGACTGGAATTAGCATATAACTTTCTAATTCTGATCAAATATCTTTTTTTAATTGAAGTATAGTTGACATATAATATTATATTAGCTCTGGTGTGCCACGTAGTGACTGAACAATTATATACATTACAAAATGCTCTCCACGATAAGTGTAGTTAACCTCTGTCATCATATAAAGTTATTACATCCCTATATTGTACTTTCCTCCCCATGACTTATTTATAACTGGAAGTTCACACCTGTTAACCAGGCACATGACTCAAAAATTTTTGGTTTTTTGTTTTTTTAAAACATTTTTTAAAACATTTAAAAAAATTTTTGTTTTATCTAAAAAAATTTTGTTTCTTTTTGTTTATTCATTTGTTTTGTTCTTTAGATTCCATGTATAAGTGAAATCATACAGTATTTGTCTTTCTGTGATTTATTTCACTTAGCATAATACCCTCTAGGTCCATCCATGTTGTAGTGAATGGCAAGATTTCATTCTTTTTTATGGCTGAATAATATTCCATTGTGTGTGTGTGTGTGTGTGTGTGTGTGTGTGTGTGTACCATATTTTTTTATCTATTCGTCTATATATGGACACTTAAGTTACCTCCATACCTTGGTTATTGTAAATAATACTGCAATAAACATAGGAGTGCATATATGTTTTTGAATTAATGTTTTTGTTTTCTTCAGATAAATACTCAAAAGTGGAATTACTGGATCATATGGTATTTCTATTTTTATTTTGTTGAGGAACCTTCATACTATTCTCCATAGTGGCTGCACCAATTTACAATCCCACTGACAATGCACAAGGGTTCCCTTTTCTCCATATCCTCACCAACACCTGTTATTTCTTGTCTTTTTGATACTAGCCATCCTGACTAGTGGCAGGTGATATCTCATTGTGCAAATATCTTTTAATGAATGTATTTTTTTTTATTTGACAGAGAGAGAGATCACAAGTGGGCAGAGAGGCAGGCAGAGAGAGACGGGGAAGCAGGCTCCCTGCTGAGCAGAGAGCCAGATGGGGGGCTTGATCCCAGGACCCCGAGATCATGACCTGAGCTGAAGGCAGAGATTTTAACTCACTGAGCCACCCAGACACCCTATCTTTTAATTAATGTATTATAGAATCATTTAGGTTTACCAAAATGACCTCACTAACACTTTTGCAAACAGTGAAATCTCACTAATTCAATGCATTAATCATCATGATTCCTGGACTGAGAGTAAATTTACATTGTTATTACCTATTTTTTTTTAAAAAGGATATGCTTAGAAATTAAGCCTGACTCCAAAGAGCATTTTAATATATTTATCTTAACCATCACTTCTATACATACAATTATATATTGGCAGTTACCTCTTAAACTAGTCATAGTAAACACTCAACTATCAATTGCTGAAAGAATGAAAAATTTAAATTGTACTTGCAAAGCAGCTTAATCCATTAATTAAGCAATGGGTCTTCTATGAGCCACTACTAGCCTGATTCTAGCCATTGTATGTATATTAAATTTATAAAAGTGTGTTTTAAAGAATTAGTCGATAAATCAGATGTTTCTCTACATCTAAATGTCTCTAGGAACTTTGAATTTATGATGTGTCTCTTGATAAAAATAAGGAAAATGTAGGGATAGAGTTAAGATTCTACTGGCTAGTCACAAGTAATTCTAGTGAGCTTCTCATACCTTTGATGTCACTTCAAATTGAGATTGTGTGTTCTGTCTGGCTAAACTCTTTTAAACTATATCTTTTTAAACAACTGAAATATCATTCATATACCATAAAATTCATCTGTTTTATGTGTAGAATTCAATGAATTAAGTCTCCTGATTATGATTCCACTTTACCTTTCTAATTTCTAAATTCATGTTCTTACCCTATCAGAAAGTTTCCTAAAATTAAACCAATATTGTCACTAACTTATATTACACCAAGAATTCAATTTTTACTAGCCTTATACATTTTAAAAATAGTTGTCTACACCTTTTTCTAAATATATTCGACATCATCTCTTTGATTTTCTTATCCAGCTAGGATTTATTAATTTCTAGCCAGATCATTTGGCAGAGTGCTTAGCACATATTAGGCTCTCAATAAAAAATTTATTGAGGGAGTTTTTGTTTAATGAATGTTTAAAGAATATTATTAGTGCCACCTATGAACTTTATTAAACATCAAATGACAAGTACTGAAGTGAAGGTATCTTTCTAACTTATCATAGCACGAATTCAGAGGATTAATTATAAAGATGAAATGAACAAGAAACCAGAATTACTATTGAAATGAGCTACCAACTCCATGGTCAAAAAAAGTAGGGATGGGAGGGACTGAAATATATGGAAAAAGAAAAATGAAATGTAAAGAACAATAAGCAACTTTCATTTAATATCCTATAAGAAGTAAGATGTTATTATCTCCACTGTATAAAGGGGGAAGAGAAATCCCTGACAGTCTGAGTCACTTGCCCTGGTGACACAGCTAGAAGTGACAGTGCTTGAATTGGAAGGCAGCTTCTGTCTGAGCCCCAGCCCATTATCTTTGCAATAAGCCATAGTCTGCTCTAGGGCCCTGTCCCCCCAGCTCTCCCCCATTGGTTGGCTGTAACTGGGAAGGGGGAGATAGCTCAGAAACAAAGGGAGGGAGGGGCTGGTGGTATCAGGATCAGTCTCCAGTGAACACAAAATACTTTGCTAGAGGTCAAATATTACAACATTTTTTCTTGTCCTTGAGAATAATCTTTTTTTTTTCAAAGATTTATTTATTTAACACAGAGAGATCACAAGTAGGCAAAGAGGCAGGCAGAGAGAGCGGGAAGCAGGCTCCCCGCTGAGCAGAGAGCCCCATGTGGGGCTGGATCCCAGGACCCTGAGATCATGACCTGAGCCGAAGGCAGAGGCTTTAACCCACTGAGCCACCCAGGTGCCCCAAGGATAATCTTTGGCATGGGTGGAAAGGAATTAATTCTGCCTGTAACACCCTGTCTACCTCTTTTTCTAACTCCTCACTAAAGCTCACAAAGGGAATCTAATGTCAGAACCTGCAATGCCATGTTAAGAATATTATTCTTACTATTAAGGAGCTCCTTTTCACATGTTTTCTCTAGGCTTCTTTTTAAAATGTAGGCATTTCCCTTTTATTATTTAATCAAACTGCATTAATAAAGATTACCAATATAATTCGATGGTGCACAATAGCAATTGTTTTCTTGGTATTTAAATATTATATATCATACCTTTGCTAACAACTATCTTTTTGTTATTTCATACAATTATCAAAGCAGCTTCATTCCTTATGTACTAGTTCCTAATTTTTTCCTTGAACACCCTCCTCCATAACATGTAGGATCTGCAAATTGCTAATTAGAACAATCATTCCTCCATCTTCAACTTTTATTTTTATTTATTTATTTTTTTAAAAGATTTTACTTATTTGACAGAGAGAAACACAGCGAGAGAGGGAACACAAGCAGAGGGAATGGTAGTGGGAGAAGCAGGCTTCCCGCTGAGCAGGGAGACCCATGCGGGACTCGATCCCAGGACTCTGGGATCATGACCTGAGCCGAAGGCAGACGCGTAATGACTGAGCCACCCAGGTGCCCCTGTCTTTAACTTTTAGATTGTTTCCTTTCTCCCCCTTCAGTGTTGTGGTTTCTCCTTGATCTCTATAATCCTTATTTTTTAATCATAGATGGTGTGTGGTGATTACAAAGAATGTTTTTATAACATGGAGAAATGCTCACATACAAAATTAAAAAAGAATAAAAGTAAAGCAGGATTCAAAATTGCATATACAGTGTGACTCCAACTAAATGAACATTTATGTTTTATTTAGATAAAATTTTTAAAAACTATAGCAAAATAGGGACAGTGATCACTCTGGGTGGTGAAACTATAAGCAATTAAAAAAAAAAAATCCGGTGCACTTTTCATGTTTTCTACAGTGGGTATGGATTATCTTTTGCCAGACCTGGGTCAGAGCCCAAAGCCAGAACTGAGGCCAGTTTTGGGACACTCTTTACTGGGACCCCTGCTGCTGCCAAGGGCTATCCATCATAGGAAGACTTCCCGTGACAGCCCCGTCCTGAGGCAGCGGGTTCGGGTGGGCAGCCAGTAGGTATGTAAAGTGTGCATGGGGTGTGGGAGCATGTGGCAGGAAGGAGAAATCCAAGGGAGAGGTCTGACGGTCGGATTTCTCTGGGGAGAGACCAGAGCTCTCTTAGTCTGTGGTTAAAAGTAAATCTCCCTTGGACTAGAATGGAAATAACATCTGGGTCCAGATGAAAGCTGAATATCTAGTATCTATATTGTCCAATTCACTCTCCAGCTGGAGGTTCACTTCCCTGAACTAAGATATTTGAGCAAGTTCTGGTCTTTTAATTCAGATTAATAGTGTAATATTTAATATATTTTCCAGCATCCCTTTGTCTCCATTTTCTCCAGTCAGTAAGGGCCTAATAATAATATTCTCCCACTATCTCATTAAAGTGTCATGAAGATGCAGAAATAAATACCTCCTATTTACTTTGCCACTTAGAATGCAGCTCTTTACCACAAATTATGTTGCCTTTCTAGGTTAGAAAGCTGTGGCGGGGGAAGGGTGCATACCCTTTTCTTTCCCTCTTAATTCTCCAGACTTTATTACATCATTCTTCTTTCTCAGAAATGAGACAGAAGAACTGAACTCCCGTCATCTTAAAAGGTTTGCTTAATGACCATCCCATGTGAACATACGCCGTCTCAGCTGAGAAGCATGACGGCAGCAACCATCTCGGCCCACAAGACTGGCTCATTTATCAAATATTAAAGAGTCATTTCTTAGAATGGCTTTTCCAGTCACTTTTCAATAGAACTGAAGCCAGAGCAATTATTAGAAAAGCAAAGAACCCTGAGGTGTTTTACCGAAGGGGTCAGTCCCTTAACCATTTGGGAGACCTGACATAATAACCTACGTGATTCTCCCCCCCCCCGCCCAGCTAAATTTTCACACAGAGCAAAGAAATACACCATTTCTCATGACAAAGAAACATAAAGAGAAGACATTTTCAAGGGGCTACTTTCTAAGAGTTAATATCTAGAGCTCAGTTTTCCTCTATGGTCATATACCCTCATCTCCAGCCTCAGGCTTCCATGAATTGTTAGATTAATAGACTGAACAACTGACTAATGTTGAGATGATAGAGTTCTGATAATATATCATTCTTACATGATCCCCCTTATCACGTCTAAACTGACAATCCGTTTAGTTTGGCACAACATAGGACTCCACACATCCATTGCCAGAATGTAATATTAATGTAAGATATTATAAGGTGGAGAGATTGGGACTGAGAATAAGGTAATGGTTAAGGTCTACAGTACATACCGTGGGTCCTTTTTATTTGTACTCATGGCATCTGCTCTTTGCACATTACTAACAACACTATGCCTTTCACGTGCGCGGCTGGAGGAGAGAGCAATGGATCTGAGTTACTAAAGCGATGTGGGATTGTCTTCTGACCATCAGGCTAAGACCTAATAAAACCAGCATCCCTAGTAGGATTAGGGCTGAATTCTAATTCAGCCTTCTATCTTGAATTGCTCACCCACCAACACAGAACTGGTACAAGTGGACTGCTCTGAAAGTCTGGCCTGCTCACCAGATATTGGCAGCAAGCCATTCTCTATGGAGATGTTTGTTTGATGTTTAAAAGATGCAAACTTAGCATTTTTGGTAAAGTAGAACAATGACCGTTTCTTATTCAACATAAAGGATGATCCTTTATCACAAAAAAAAAGTCAATAAGAAACTCAGTTTGAAACCAGACTTTTTTCCAATATGAATAAGAGTTCAGTTATTTTCTCACTTAAGCTTTGGGAGGGCTTCTCTCTTTTTGGACAGTTTTGTATCTCCTTTTCAGTACAGATGTCCATTGCCTTCAAGGCATTCACAGAGAATTTAATCCTTGGCAGTGAAAAGAAAGAATCCCATGGGGAAAGTCAGAGGGGAGAGAAGAGGGGCTAGCCAAGTTGAAGGAGGTTGATTTGAATGGAAAAATCATTTAGTCATGCCGAAGATGTGAAATTATCAAAGACACAAAGATCTTGTAAAGTAAAAACCAAGGTAAACCTCTGCGTTTCAGGAAACACATCCTTTTTCAGTAACCCAAATTGTAATGTCAATCCTGCAATAGGTTATCCTTGAAAAAGAATATTACTCTCACCTTTTGGAAACCCTCTGCTACTTTTTAGAGTGAGTATATTTGCTCCTAGAGATCTAAGGTGATCGAACACTAACTTATACTTTGCTTCAGATTTAAATTAGGTTTGTCCCCAGTACCTAGTGTTTGGGGAACAGAAAATAGATTCTCAATGGATCTCATCCCAGATCTTAATTTCAGCATTTATTTCCACCTACCTTCTTCCTTGACTGTATCGGCTCCTGTTCTTTGATTGCGAGCAACGGTAGCTGCCGCCAGTAAACTTAAGCAAGAAAGGAATTTATTGGGAAAATTGGGGAAGCTCTGAGGATTGAGAAGAGGAAGCTGAAGACCCAATGGTGGAAAAGACAGAGTCAAACAGCTCACCAGTCTCCACAGCATGAACTTATCAACAGCTGCATCTGAAACAAAGGATTCTGGTTCCAGGAAGAGAGCATTTGACTGGTTTAGCCAGGTTCTACTCTTCACTCAGGGGCTGAGGGAAGGCAGGGTCTCCGAACAACAGTCCCACCAGATGGTATCCAAAAGTGAGGATGGAATTACCAAAAAGTAAATGTGGAAGCTGTTACTGAAAGAATGAGGACTGAAAGCTGAGTAGCTAACAGAAGTAAACCCAAAACGACAACAAAATAAATGGGTGCCATTCTCTTCTTCCCTTCTCCACTTCACGGTTTTGTTTGTTTTCTGCTCTTTTGTATATGTTTCCCTCTGTTCTTTTTTCCTCTGTCTTTTCTGCCTTTCTTGCCTTTTCCGTACCCTTTAAAGTTTATCTGATATCGTGGCTGAAATTTGTTGTCATTGTTTCTGCTTTTCCTAGAGCTCCTAATATCAAAATTGTATCACCTCAACAACGGATCCTGGTGGGCAATTGTTGTTAGTGGCATAGGAAAATATCCACATCGTTTGATTTTTGAAGACATGTTCCTGAATCTATCCTTTTAAACCAGCAATTCCCCCAACTGTCTACCATTATGCCTGTAATCTAATTGTTATAACCGAATTCCTTTAATTAAAGTAAAGAGACTTTCAGGAATTTGTTATTGAAAGGATAATAATCTACTATTTACTGTTTCCATCTTATCATGAAATCAGTCAACCTGTTATCAAAGGAAGCCAGGGAACAGCCCACTTGACTGACATAAAAGTGCCAGAGCAAAATGAGACTTTACCAAGGAGACAAAGGCTATAGGTCAGACCTCAGATCCACCTCTTTCTGGCTTTATGACTTAGTTTAATTATTTATCTTCTTCAAGCTTCTATGACCTCATCTGTGAAAGGAGATATAACTCTTATCACATTTGGCTATTCTGAAAAATCAATACAATTATATTTGTAAAATACTTACTGTACTACCTGACATAAAATAGGTGTGTGGTAAAGGTTAACTTTCTCCTTCCTTCAGCAAGTATGTAAGAACACATATTATGCTCCACACACCATGTTAGATGCTAGGCACAGGAGCAAGACAGATATGCTTCCTACCACCTGGAGGTTACTTTCTAGTGGAAAAGAAGCACATTAAGCAAAATCCAATATAGAAAGTATTGGTACCAAAAAACACATTAAGTAGAGATTCACAGACAATGACTACTATAGACTCAATGTTTATGTCCTCCCCAAATTCATATATTGAAACCTAATGTCCAATGGTATTTGGATGGTATTTGGAGGTGGGACATTTAGGAGGTGATTAGGTCATGAAGGTGGACCCTTCAGGAATGAGATTAGTGACCTTATAAAAGAGCCACAGAGACATCTGTTACCCTTTCTCCTACAGAAGGACATAGCAAAGAGATGGCCATCTATGAAGCAGAAAACAGATCCTCATCAGACACTGAATCTTCTGTATCTGGATCTTGGCCTTCCTAGCCTCCAGGACTACAAGAAATAAAACTTTGTTGTTTATAAGCCACCAAGTCTGTTATTTTGTTATAGCAGCCTAAATGAACTAAGACATGATACTCACACTCACACCACATAAATTAACTACAGATATGGACTAATTAAGAAAAGCATTCACATTCAGTAAACCAGAGTAAACTCACTGAAGAAATGTGATTGACAACTCTGGGTGTTCAGGGGAAAATTTCCCATCTCTCATTTTGCCAAAAAAGATTTAATTAAAGAAATAATATTTCTATGTTTGCATAAGAAAAAGACAAGTTGTTTTAGTTGGGGGAGAAGTTTCAATTGTAGGATTTTGCATGGAAATCTTTGGAAGATTGAACTCGTGTATTTTAATGATGTAATCACTGAGTGAAATGGTATATGAGCAGTAGTTGAGGTGGTCAAGATAAAAAAAAAAAGACACAATCCAAGAAATTTTAGGGAAAAATGTGCTTACTATTTGTAGCAGAGATTGCTAATTGCATACCAGTATCTTATTTCCCCTTCATTACTAAAAGTACCCCAATTTTTTAGCTTAGCCCACTGCTTCTCAGATAAAAGTCTACATTTCTGAGTTGCCCTTATAGCTAGGTAAAGCCACATGACTGACTAGGTGATCAGAAGAAAGCAGAGATATTATGTCTTCTGAAAAGTCTGCTAAAATAGAGGGGCACTCTTTTACTTCCCTCTTTCTTCTGACAGCTGACAGCTACTATCAGGAACTTTAGCACCATATTAGGCCATAGATGAGCCTTGGGAATGGAAACCATGTGGAGTAATGCAAAAAGATTTAAAAAAAAACCTGGGTTCCTGAAACTTGCTGCCTTCATAATCCCCTTGCACTGCCTATCTCTAGACTTCTTCCATATAAGTGGGAAATAAACTCTCTAGTTCAAGCCACTATTTTGGGCTTTATTTTTTAGCATATATTCAAATTTAATCATAACTGATATATTGCTTGGATAATATGCTACAGGCTATGGAGATTATAAAATAGACATATCACATGGCCTTTCTACTTTAGAAGTATACATTGAGTTGATCATTAGATTTTTGGATAGTTATTTGAGAGTTGGAGGCAATAAAGTTGGAGATGTAGCCTGGATCCAGATTGCATAGGATCTTCTGGACCACTACAAAGTCATTGGACTTTTATTTTATTTATGGAGAGTTTTAGTGTCATCATTTGGCTTATGTTTTTAAAGCATCAGATTTTTCACTTCTGGCATGGTAGACTGGGTAATTTGAACAAACACTCCACTGGGAACAACAACAAAAACAAAAACCTTGGGCAAAAATGTTAGAAAAAAAAATTCCTTGAAGGCATTAGAGAACCAACAAATTAATTAAGAATTACAGGGCCAAGTTCCAGGAGAAAACAATTCACAGACATAAGCTTGGCAGTTAGGAAACTTTTCCTATAGAGCCTTTACCAATTCTGGAAGAAGTGGCTGAGAAATTGAGAAATGAGTGTTTTTGACAGGCTTGTAAAACCAAGGCAAAAAAAATCTAAATCACAAAGGGGTGGGGAATAAACCTAGTACACCATTTAGGCTTTAGGTTGTTACTTCAATAGGCTACATTATAGAAGTAAGGGTGAGCTGGGAGCTGGGACCTTCACAGAGACTGAATCCCTGCTTCAAATCAGCTTAATCATGAGATTGGATTGCTAGAGCCCCTTGCTGCCTATAGAAGCAAATTTCTGTAAAAACATATCACACCCAAAATAGCCAAGTACACAAAGGGAGACTTGATGGAATCCTAGAAAACAAGAGAAAATAGGAATAGACCCCTAAGGCTCCATCCAGCATAGACTTAAAAATAGCTGTATTTACTATATCAACATAATAAAAAGACTGACATTTTGGAAGAGAACTGAAAACCTAAAAATGAGCCCCCCCAAATTTTTATCTGAAAAATGCAATAAGTAACTAAAATTAAAAATTCAATGGAAAAGATTAATAACAGATTAGACAAAGCTAAAAAGAGATTTAGTGAACTGGAAGATGGAGCAGAACATGGAGCTTACAGTGAGAAGGTCGAAAATACATACAATTGGAGACCCAACTGGAAAGCAGGAAAGAGAATGGGGCAGAAGCCACATTTGAAGAGACAATGGCTAAGAATTTTTCAAAATTTATGAAAGACATTGAGCCCCATATTCAAGGATCTCTATGAACCCAGGTAGGATAAATAAAAGAATTCCACACTTAGATTCATCATAGTAAAACCAAAGACAAAGAGAAAAAATCTTAAAATCATCTGGGGAAAAAAGGAGCAACAAATTTAAAAGCAACAACAAATTTATAGCTAACTTCTTCATAGACTTATGGAAGCCAGAAGAAAATGGATAATTAATTAAAAATGCTGAAAGAAAATAACTGTCAACCTAGGATTACACACCCAATGAAAATATCCTTCAAGAATGAAACTGAAATAAATATCCAGACAAGTAAATATCAATAAAATTCGTATTGACAGATTCACAGTAAAGAAAATACAAAAGATATTTTTTTAGGCAGAAAGAAAATGATTACAGATAGAAACCCAGAGATGCAAGATAGAATAAAGAACAATGAGAAAAATAAATATGTGAATAAGCATAAATAAATATTGACTGTATAAAATAATAATTTACTGTGGAATTTTCAACAAATATGAAATTAAAATACAACAATACCATATAAGTCAGGAGAGGGCAAATAGAGTTTCAAGATTCTACAGCTCTTACATTGTCTGGTAAGAGGGTAAAATACCAACTTATATTATGTAAGACTTTGGCAAGTTAATACTATAATTAGTATCGTAATTATAATAATACTAAATAAATAATATAATATAATAATACTAAAATAATAATAAAGCAAAAGAATAATAAAAGAATGTATAACTAATAGTGGGAGGAAATTGGAATATTGACAATAGTAAAATCAACCCCAAAAATGACAGGAAATGAGAAAAAACAGACCATAGAGCAGGAGAAACAAATAGAAAGCAAATATTATGATAGTAGATATAAACCGAAATATATCAATAAGTGAAGTAAATGTTCTAATTAAAATGCAAAAATTGTCAAACTGGTTAAGAAAACAAAATTCAATTACATGTTACAAGAAGCACATCAAGATATAAGAATATGGAAATGTTGAGTGTGAGAGGAGGGAACACAGTATACTGTGCAAATACTTTAAAGAATCATTCTAGCTGTCATGGGGTAATAAATAAGAACTGTGGACAAGAAAGGCAACTTGACGAGAGCATGAGATTTATTTCAAGTGAGAAGTAACAGAGGTCAAGGTATTGTAACAGCTCAGATGTGTGGTGAGGTGCACTTTGGGGGACTAAAACACTATAGAAGACTACAAATGTAAAAGGAAAGAATGTATTCCAAAGAATGCTGGGTGCAAGAATTAGTATCTTCCCTGCTATATTTCTCCCTTTGTTACCTATATGCTATTATTATGGTCAAACTAAGGACAAAAGAGTCCTGGCAAAACGACAGAGCTCTCCCAAGACTCATACAAAGGGGCCCCAGAGGATGTAAGAAACCTTGGGTGAGAGGCCACCCCACTTCACTTTACTATTAAATTTGCCATAGACCATATTCATTGTAGTGCTGTTCTTGCTATGCTACTCTAAAAAAGTCAAATTTTAACCCAAAATACAGGTCTGAAAGATCAAGATCAAGATCCTTGAAATAACAGGATTATTCTTTAATACCCATTGTTCCTAATCCCAGCAACATGAATATTGATATCCCTGGTGAATGTTTAGCTCTCGATTGCAAGCACAGAATGGAGAGTATATGGTCTTTAATAAGAAAGTCATCAGTTGGTAGAAGAGTGAGGGGAATAAAGAAATTCTTTATAAATTCTATTCATTTTCTGGCTACATTATTAGTTGATGACATCTTTATTAGCTCATTTGTTACATAATCTAGACGGAATCAATTGTCACACATGCATAGAGGTTTTAAGCATTATTCTGTAGTGATGCTGCTTGCTCATCCTTCCATTCTGAACACCAGTATCTTGGTTGCAAAGTTATTTAGGGTCAGTTAATTCAGATGCCTCTCAACTAAGCAACATATAAAGAAATTCTTGAGTTAGGACTTGAGAAAGAGCTATGATTTGAGAAAAGAACCCAAATTATAGAATGAACTAGGCTCGACCAACTTAAGTATAAATATACATTAGGGAAACCATAGTAAAAATATACCCTGCAAGAGTTTTGGTGAAATGCCCAATATATCTCATTAATTATTTCAATTAGAGAATTCTTGGTTAATAAATAATGGAAAACCCTGGTTTAAAATGGCTTGGGAGCTCCCTTCTACTTGATGGAGCGCTGCCTAAGTCATGAACCAATTAATAAAGCGGATCAGAGGGGCACCTGGGTGGCTCAGATGGTTAAGTGTCTGCCTTTGGCTCAGGTCATGATCTCAGGGTCCTGGGATCCAGCCCCTAATTGGGCTCCCTGTTCAGCGGGGAGCCTACTTCTCTTTCTCTGCCTGCCTTTCTGCCTACTTGTGATCTCCCTCTCTGTCAAATAAATAAATAAAATGTTAAAAAAAAAAAAAGCCTCTCAGATTTTCAATAAATAAACTGGCTTAAGCATAAAGAAACATTATTTCACGTGAATGGAAGTCCAGAAGTAGGGGGAGATTCAAGATTGGTTGATTAATAATTCAACAATGTCATCCAATCCTGAAGTTCTTTCCATTCACCCACTCTGTCAATTTCAGCAGACTTTTTCTCACTGGGTCAAAAGCCCCTTTCCTAAGACAGTTACTGGCAAGGTGAGTGGAATCACCACAGCCTGGATTGATCATATGGTGCACGGGAAGGATAGTGAGAAGTCCACTGTAAAGAACACTGGGCCAGGGCCCTACTGACAGAGGAAGCTATTTCTCACCTCATCTTGTCCGTGTCCTAAGATTCTTCTGCCCCTCAAATCTGTCACCCCTGCTCCTCTGTCCACTCCAAACTGGCCTGTGCTAAAGTGTTTTCATTCCAATCTGATGCCTGTAGAACGTTCTCATTCTTTTCATTTCTTCCTCTGCCATTATTTTTTTTTCTTCCTCTGCAATTATTAAAAGTACAGATTTTATGACCAACTGGTGGTTGCCAAAGGGGAGGTAGGTGAAAGAGAGCAAGGGGATTAAGAGTGCATTTATTGTGATGAGCACGGGGCAATGTATAGAATTGTTAAATCATTATACTGTAAACCTGAAATTACTATAACACTATAGGTTATTTATTACTTCAATAAAAAAATACAGGTTTTATATGAGAGGATCTTCATCAGTTTGATGTGTGTACCTCGTTGTCTGTTCCTATAAGCTGTTAAGATTTGTGCAGAACTGTGCCTCAAAGAGGGGGAGCTCTCTGTCCTTCTCTTTAAAAACAGGCCTATAGGGGCACCTGGGTGGCTCAGTGGGTTAAGGCCTCTGCCTTCGGCTCAGGTCATCCATCATCTCAGGGTCCTGGGATCAAGTCCCTCCTGCTTCCCCCTCTCTCTCTGCCTGCCTCTCTGCCTGCTTGTGATCTCTGTCAAATAAATAAATAAAATCTTTAAAAAATAATAATAATTAAATAAATAAATAAATAAATAATAAAAACAGGCCTATAAGGGTGTCTGGGTAGCTTGGTGGGTTGAAGCCTCTGCCTTTGGCTCAGGTCATGATCTCAGGGTCCTGGGATCAAGCCCTGAGTGCGGGTCTCTGCTCAGCAGGGAGCCTGCTTCCTCCTCTCTCTCTGCCTGCCTCTGCCTACTTGTGATCTCTCTCTCTCTCTCTCTCTCTCTGTGTCAAATAAATAAATAAAATCTTTAAAAAATAAAATAAAAAATAGAAATAAATAAATAAATAAATAAATACAAACAGGCCTATACCATCTACCTTTAAAAATAAAATTCTCTTTGCCTTACTGTGGAAGAAAGGATAGGTGCTTTCTCAAGGATATTTCATTATCCCCTAAAATATGTTCCCTGTGTTTGTTGTTTTATTATTATTATTATTATTATTATTATTATTATTTGGGTATGCCACTTACAAATGTACCCTTTGGCCTCAGTAAATACAGCTACAACTAACCAGTGGCTCCCTCATTGAGGTTGTGTTGTTTAACTGTTTTATGTCCATTTATGTGCGGATTTTAAAGACGAAGTGGTTTTATTTCCTATTGTTTCAGTAAATTATATAAGATTATCAAATCATATGACTTGAAGGCAGGTAGGCCAAATTATAATTATTTTTCATTTAATTATGAATAAAGTTTGCCTAGAAATAAAAAATAATCATTTTGGGGATGCCTGGGTCACTCAGTCGGTTAAGCCTCTGCCTTCGACTCAGGTCCTGATTCCAGTGTCTGGGATCCAGCCCCATGGTGGGCTCCTTGCTCAGCAGGGAGCCTGCTTCCCCTCTGCTTGCATGCTCGCTCTCTCTCTGACAAATAAATAAGATCTTTTTAAAAATAATCATTTTTATTACTTAATAAATAATAAAAATAATTTTTATCTCAGCCAATAAGCTGAAACTGGACAGTTTTCTCATATTTTGTATTTTACTTTATATATCATGCTACACCTATAAGAAATTAGTTAATGAGAATTTTTTCTCATGTTCTTTTTTTTTTTAAGATTTTATTTATTTATTTGACAGAGAGAGAAAGATCACAAGGAGGCAGAGAGGCAGGCAGAGAGGGAGGGGGAAGCAGGCTCCCCGCTGAGCTGAGAGCCCTATGTGGGGCTCGATCCCAGGACTCTGAGATCATGACCCGAGCCAAAGGCAGAGGCTTTAACCCACTGAGCCACCCAGGTGCCTCTTTTCTCGTGTTCTTAACATAGAATATAATGCCTCCCAACCTCCTCAAGGAAACAAATTTCCCCCAAAATGCTTCATAGTGTGAATTGAGGTCTGAAGACAGGCAGGAAAGCTTCTAAATCAGAATAGGTCAGGAGAGTTTCTTTTTTATTCCCTTACCACTTCTACTGTCTGTAGTCATTATTCCTTTTCCATTGTCCCCTTCTGGAAAGCAGAAAAAACACCGCTTCCCCATAGGCCCTCAGGGCGACTAGGTTTAATTAAAGTCTGAAAAGCACATTTGAAAACGAAGACTGTTAAACCAGAAATAATTTGAGAAGTGTTTGACCCCAATCTGAGTATTACCAGTAGTTGAAAGAGAGAAGAAAAAAGTAGAATAAGAAAAAGAAAGAAATTGGGTAAATATTAAATCTAATGGTCAGTTCTTGGTCACCAAGAGCCATCAGGGGTGGGGTTCCCTGGGCACCACTTGGTGGGAAGGGTTGTGAGGCTCTGTTGGCCATTTATTAGCTGTTGTTCTGGAAAACCCAAATTAAACATCCTATAGACATACAGGGTCATCACATGTAATTAAGTGAATCCTGGATAGACCAGCAGTAAAATCATCCTGAACAAAAAGCTTTCCTACTCACGTCACGTGCATGTGCAAGGAAGCATTCCATGCCACTCAGCCACTTGAGGGAGGCTAACGAGGTAGGCATCTCCCATCGTGGGCCATGTCTCTGGAAAGGTCTATGTCTTCTCGTCCTCCTCTATCTGAGATGCTACACACCATTTCTTGGAAATTTGTTTCTTGTGCTATTGCCTATTTTTGTTTTCTCTTTGATTTTCTAATTGTTTTCCACTCTGCACAGAAGTTAAGCCTCGGAATTAATTTATCAAGCATGATATCCATTAGTGGGATTACCGCTTGAGAACTGCCCAATTTTTCAGTATATTCATCAATCTGTTAATTGAAGAGTTGGCAGCCATTGTACTTTAAGTCACTGTAGTACTAAACCCAAGGAAGATGCTGTATTCAGACGAGATTTTCCAACCACAGAAGCTGATATTCAGTGTTACTTTCATGTTGGTTTTTGGTAACCAGTGCATACTGATGGGTCCTGGAAACTTGGTTTATGGGTCCTTTTTGGATTTGACCTTTTTTTTTTTAAGACTTTTTAAAAATTTTGTTTATTTTAGAGGCACAGAGAAAAAGAAAGAGAGAGCGGGGTGAGGAGCAGAGGGAGGGGGACAAATAGATTCCTCACTGGGCGCAAGCCCGACCCGGGGCTTGATCTCATAACCTTGAGTTCATGACCTGAGCCAAAATCAAGAGTCAAATGCTTAACTGACTGAGCCACCCAGGCACCCCTGGATTTGACCTTATTTTAAGAACAGTCACAAAACCTGTAGCTGGCAACTTTTCATTGGCAATATAACCTTGTCTGCGCTATCCAGGACTTAGTTTAAATTAACAAAGATATTAATAAGCAAGAAAGTAATTAGAAGTAAAGGGCAATCATGGGTTAATACACAGTTTAGAAGATTATCTAAAACAGAGATTGCCCTGTGTTCTAATTGTTCCCGAAGTGGAAGTGTCGTAAAGTTGAAGTTGAAACTAAAGTGAAAGTTTAGAAGTCCTTTGCTCTACTAAATATCTTCTACTTTCTCTCACTTTAAAGCCAAGGGAATAAAGGTTTTCAAAACTTAACCTGAGGATTTTTACTTTTCTGTTTTGCATTAAAATGCTCTCATCTCTCACTTTACTATTGATACCTAAAAAACAGATACAGCTCACGTGAAACAACCTTTTGTGAATTATTTACGTGAAGAGGAAAGAGAATAGTCCTAGTCTACACAGATGTACACCTTATAGCAACTGATTTAGTACCATATGCCTTAGGGACATTCATAAAGTGTCAGCAAATGGCAATGAAACATCCACGGTAAGGATAATAAATGACAAAATGCTGTTGAATTTGTATAAGATTCTGGAGGGTCTATCTAGACTCACCTTAGAATGATGGTTAAAAGGAAGATGATATTATCCCTTCTCTTTATATCTGCAAAAGAAATCTTACAAGATGATTTATAAAGTTTTGAAATCTTGTGAGCATTTTAAGCAAGCAAGAGCAATTAACACTATTCCCATATTACTATTTACTTCCCATATACACCAGAGACCAAAAGTCTCTAAGAGGCTAGATAAGAACCAAGAAAGTACCATAGGGCACAAATGTCACCAGAGATACAGGTTAGTGAGTCTCATAAAAACGCAATTTTGATTTCTGTCCAAGGAACCCTTCTAAGACTGTGAATTCGAAAATAATTGTGAAGTCGACAGAGGAGTATTAATTGTCCAAGTTAATTAGCTGAATTGTCTCTGGTTTAACCCTTATATTTTAGGCTAGAACGTGTTTATCTTTATATCCTAATGAAGTCTCTCTAATGAAATAACCGGCTCTAACAAATTACTTACAAAATTGAAGACTTTATTCTAAAAAAACAACAGACACATGGTTCCTGGGTTTTCCCCACTTAAATTGTGCCACACGAAAGGTAAAAGAGTATCTCCCTGGTTTACAAAATACATTGTTCCCCTTTCCCCAGGAAAGAAACAAAGCTGGAAACACACAATGTCAGGAGCAGCGAGAATCCGAGAATCCGTGTGTAACTGAGACACAAAAATTCTGGCTGGTTTTTCCACTGGCAACACTGACTTATCTCACAAGATCCTTACCCTGCCGGTCTCCCTGGCTCAATCAAATGCGGTTCTTTCCACTTGTTCAGATATAGTGGCATAAGCTTAAGGCCTGGAAGTGCCAAATAGGAACCATGGCAACCTCGAGCGATGGCAAGATTAACACATCTTGAACAAAAATGGAACTCCTCCTTTCGGCTTTTGGCCCCTAGAGGAAATATTTACATCTTGGATTTCAATCCTATGAATGCAAATATTGTCTAGTTATTTACAGGGTGTAACACATTGCATTTTCATTGTTATCTCAACCAAAATAGGTTGGTGACTAGGAAAACAAACAATTGCAGGGAGGCAGGCAAGAGCGCTATAGATTTCAGGAAGGATGAGAATGGCCTGGCCCAAGCTTCAAGTTTATCTAGAAGAGGAATAAGATGGGAGGTCGGAAAAGCAGATGGGAGAGATAACGGAGAGCCTTGAATGTCAGCCTGATCAAGGCAAAAAACATTAGCGAAAGTTTATACAACACTGAGGGTGCACCAGGCGTAATGCCTAGACTTGACATGGGTTCTCTTCTGCATTCTTCACAATGAGGGCTGTGGATCAGTCGCTTTGCACCGTTACCATGAGAACTATTATCCTTTTTCACGGAGTTTGGAGAACTTAGATAATTTGCCCAAGGTTACATAGCTGGGAAGTGGCCAAGCTGGTTTTAGAATCCAGGTCACTCTGACTCCCTAAGGTGAGCTCTTGGATTGCCAAGAGTTTGGGTTTTATCCGACAGGTTTGGGAGTCTAAAAAAATTGTCAAAATTGTGTATGCCAGTAGGATCAAATAATTTGGCAAAACTTATTATGAAAAACAACTGTCTTCTCTCCTTATCCCCACCATTACTTTTTTCCTCCCAGAGACAATTTTAAGTCTGATTCTTTCTCTCTTTAAATTTACCTCCAGGGGCGCCTGGGTGGCTCAGTCTGTTAAGTGTCTGCCTTCCGATCAGGTCATGATCTCAGGGTCCTGGGAATGAGCCCCACCTGGGGCTCCCTGCTCGGTGGGGAGTCTGCTTCTCCCTCTCCGTCTGCTGCTCCCCCAGCATGTGTTATCTCTCTGTCAAATAAATAAAAAAGACAAAAGAAAGAAAATAAATAAATAAGTGAATAAAATCTTTGAAAAAATAAATTCACCTCTAAATCTTTAAGTAACATTACTGGACTGCAACTGAAGTAACTACTTTTTCTTGATATTTTTAGTATTACATATTATCTATTTTTATTATGCAAGATAAGGATTTCACTGTCTTCCTCCACTTCCCTGCCTGCATCACAAACATATACCTCCATGAGAATATGTGATCTTCTTAAGCGATGTATTTCCTTGTTTTCACTAGGTAAATACTATTTATAATCGAACCAAGTGGTACTAACTGGCATTATTACTTTTCCTTTCTTCAATAACCTTTTGCTTTTCCTGGATCTAATATATATATTTTTTAGTTGTTTAGTTTTGTGCCCCCAAACAGTTCCCAAGAGGTGTAACTCTCTTCTTAATACGTTCAAATATGCTAGGTGTGATAACCAGTCTCATACTCTTAGAGACATCTGTCTTAGGATCCTCTGACCTTATTTAATTTGGACTAATTACTCTCTCCATCCCAGATGTGTCCTGAGATCTCGCTCCATCCTGCTAAATATTCTCTTTGCCTCTCTCTCTCTCTCTCTCTTTTTTAAAGATTTATTTTATTTATTTCTTTGTCAGAGAGAGCGTGCCCTAGCAGGGGGAATGGCAGGCAGAGGGAGAAGCAGGCTTCCCGCAGAGCAGGGAGTCCAACACAGAACTTGATCCCAGGACCCTGGGATCATGACCTGAGCCGAAGGCTGATGCTTAACTGACTGAGCCACCCACGTGTCCCTGCCTGTCTCTAGTTAGAGTCCTGGATTCCCAAATCTCTCCTCCTCTTCTTCCTCTTTTTACTCCTTTTCCTGGAGACGTACATCCTTCGCAACTTGCTGAGTAAAAGTGGTTGAGAAGTGGAAGTTTAGAAAACCTTTTTTTATAAAAACTTCATTTTCTACCTTTACATTTGCTGGGTTTGGTTGGAAATAGAATTCTGGGTAAAAATATCATGTGTCCCCAGAGTTTTGAAGGCATTGTTTTATTGCTCTGCTGATGCCATCGAGAAGCCTGAAGTCAGTCTGATTCCTGATCATTTGTATGTAATCTATCCATCCTATTCACCCAAAGCTTTATTCTCTTATCTTTGATTCCTTAAATTTCATGATGAAATTACTTGGTGTGGATAGATATTCATCTGCTGGGCTAGGAACTTGGTAAAGGTTTTCAATCTGGAAACTCATAACCTTTAATGCTCAGAAATGTTTTGAATTATTTCTTTGATAATTTCCCCTCCTCAATTTTCTGTTTTCCTTCTGGAAATCTTATTTTGATTTGATCCTCCTAAAATAACCTCTTTTTCCCCCTTGTCAATTTTCCATTTCTTGTCATTTAGTTTTACTTTCTTAGAGATTGCTTCAACTTTATCTTGCAACCCTCTTACTGAGTTTTCAATTTATGTTATAATTTTGATCATTTCAAGGAGCTCCTTTTTGTCCTCTGAAGGCTTTTTCCCTCCTAATAGTTTGTCTTGTTTTGTGGTCAAATTATTGTCTTTTATCTCCCTGAGAATCTTAATGATAGTTTTTTTGTTGTTGTTGTTTCCTTCTCCCTACACTGTTTTTGTTTCCTCTAAAGGACTTTCCTCAGATGTCTACTGATTCTTGATCAACTGTTCTTTCTTTAGCATGGAGCATTTAGACAATCATTTTATTTTTATTTTATTACTATTTTTCTTAAGTTATCTCTCCACCCAACATGGGTGGTATTGGGGCAATTTGGTTGAGCAGTTTCACTGGGGAACCCAAGGGCTAAATTTTATGTGTCACCTTGGCTAGGCTTGGCTTGGCCCAGTTGTTTGGTCAAATACTACTCTAGACATTGTTGTGAAGTCATTTCATAGATGTGATGGTCATCTACCATCAGTTGACTTTACAGGAGATTATCCTGAAAAATGTGGGTGGATCTCATCTAATAGGTAGAAGGCCTAAAGAGCAAAAAGCTTCCCAGAGAAAAGTAATTCTGCCTCCAAACTGTAACAAAGAAATCTGGCCTCAGTCTCCAACCGATTGGCTTGTCCTATAGATTTTAGAATCAAGACCACAACATCAACTCTTGCCCGAGTGGCCAGCCTACTGGACTGCCCCATGGATTTAGCATTTTCTGGCCCCCTACATTTGCATGAGCCAACTCCTTAAAATAAATCTCTTAATATAAATATACATATATCCTATTGATTCTGTTTCTATGGAGATCCCTGACTGGCACAGGGAGCCTCTGTTTTCTGTATATTTAGGCTTTGCCTTTTGGGCTAATCAGATTTCTTTAAAAAGACTCTTATGGTCTCTTGACTAAAATGGCAGCCTGACTACCAGTAGGATGAGAAGCTGCAGGATTTTTCTTAGTCCTCTGATTTCATTGTAGTACCCCAAACTTAAACCATAATGAAACTCTGATTTATCTTCTCCCAAGAATAAAAACCCTTTTCCTGAAAAATTATGACCTTCATGTGGAAGAAGAGAAGACCTTACCACCTGAATCTCTGAGTCCATTCATTTCGCCTGTTAACTTAGAAGTTCTTGAATATATATTCTAAATGTATTTTAAAAGTTATTACACTGTAAATTAATAAAAAGGTTTGATGAGTTTTGGCAGAATTTCTATTTTTTCCGCTCTAAGAAAATAGCACCCATTTCCCTCATTCCCAACTCACTGTCACAAAAATAGAACCCATCAGTTGCCCTCCAAAACCTCTTCATTACTTCTCCTAAATTCGTAGGGGGTCTCTCAGTCATTCTGTCGCAAGTTCAACAATGCATTGATTCTTCTTTCTTCCCTTTTATCAGCTGGTCAACAAATTCTTTCCTTTCCCCTTTTTAAAGGTTTGGCTCTTTCTTTTCATTATCTTTGCCGCAATCGTATTTTAGACTTTTGATTTTTCTCCCTCTGGGAGTCTCCTGACCCCATGACTTACATTTCTGATCCTCTAGTTTTTCCAAGATGATCTTGGCTTCTCAAAATAATGTTTTTACCATGCTGCTCTCCTTTGCTAATACTTTCGTATTAACTTCTATTTTAAAATGATGAGCTGAGCACACGTTTACTTCAATTTCTTTCCTAAGCCCCTCGAAAATGACAGCAAAAGGTTAAAAGTAAATAAATAAATGTAAACCGGACACACACCTGTGAAGACAAACATCATCAACGTTTTGAAAACTGTAAAGCAGGTGGATGAGTGATAACTGTAGACTTGTGAAAAGCGGATCCCAAACCAGCAGGAAGAGAAATCTGAAAGTGACCTGATTTATACCAGATCATCTCAGAAATGCTTAGGAATTGGAATTGCAGGAACTTTGGACATTGACGGTAAACATGCAGCTGAAAACGAGTGGGTTGCTTGAAAGCCTGAGTAAGAAGTCACCAGAGCCTCAGATCCCCTCCTCTATTGCTGATTTCTCCCTCTTTTCCACATGGCAACAGCAAAAAGATACAATGCTTCCCACTTTAAAACATGGCTGGTGATGATAATAACCATATTCTTGTCAGAGTTTGGCAAGGGTTTTCGGAATATTAGGAAGATATTCTGCTTTGAGAGAACCAGTCACTGGGGCAAAGAAGAAGAGGAGAAAGTTCTATAGCCATAGAACAAAGAATGGTAGTCGCTTAGTCTTCCTGCTGGCAAGAGCTGGTTCCAAGGCTCATGGTCAGGCAAGTAGAGGGAGGGGAATACCTGACTGAGGGGCCACCTGGAGTTGGTTCTCAAGAGCCAGAACTCCAGCCTGTCATGGGTCCCACTTACACCCATAAGGACTTCAGCACCTGGAGTTGGTTGTATTAAAGCCCCATTGGAGCCACTCTTGGGTGTCTAGCAGGATTTCTGCAAGATGCTTCCTTGACTTCCACTGCATCTTACTTTTCGGCTCTTGCATCTGCATCTGGCTTTGTTCCAGCAAATATGCCATCCTGGTCTGATGTGCTTCACTTTACCAGCTTCTGTCTTCAAAGCTTGTCAACTGCCCATTCTGAGGTAGCCCCGACTTACCTCACTCCTCTTCGTGCATCTTCACTATTTTTGGATGCATGGGTATAGGAGTGTTAAGACTCCATCTTTGGCCTTCCATCTTGTTCATGTCCGCTGGATGACCTCCGTTGGGCCTACATGCTCTAGGCCCCTTGGAGATTAATGTATGCCCTGACCAAAAGGAAGGCTTGCTCTCATCTTCCCTCTGGTGCACAGATGGTGCTGCTTTAGACAGCTACCTTTGACCTCACAACACTGACCTCTGACCTCTCCCCTCAGTCTATAAAATCTGTGGATTAAGGTCCAGACTTTGCGGAAAATAGCTGTATAACACTTGGATTGTTGTCCACCTGATCCTTCCTGTAAGTTACCCTGAATAAAACTCTATAAATGGTATTGTTTCTTTTTCTGTCTCAGTCTTCTGGGACTGAAAGATACTTTACTGTCCCTCCTCCACCTTCTAAAAATGGGCCACAACAGAAGTCCACTTAGGTGAGGGGGAGTCAAGGAGGGACTCCCTGTTTTCAGCAAAGTAAGTAGTGTTTGAGGAGAATTGAAAAGCTGTCAATTAACCAAATGTGGTAGGAAGAAAGTGAGACAGATTTTAAATATTACTAAGCAGTGTAAGCATTCAGGCAAAGTCTGACAACTAAATTTATAGAGGGCTGTAATTAGTTGGTTCTACATTTATCATCTGGGGAAAGGATTGGAGAAAGCAAACAGGATCCAGAAAATCCCATATATATGAAAAAGTTACATGAAAAAAGTCACCAAAATGTTAATGACAGTTATCTCAAGGATGGGATTCAGGTGATTTTGCTGTGGTTGTTTTTTACTTTCTTCCTTATACTTTTATGCATTCTTTAAATATTTTAAATAGTCAGTTGAGCATCTGCCTGCTCAGGTCGTGATCCCAGGGTCTTGGGATCAAGTCCTGAGTTGGGCTCCTTGCTCAATAGGGAGCCTCCTTCTCCCTCTGCCTGACACTCCCCCTGCTCTGCTTGTGTGCTCTCTCTCTCTGTCTCTCTGACAAATAAATAAATAAAATCTTTAAAAATAAACAAATAAATACATTTTTTAAATAGGCAAATGTTAGGGATGCCTGGGTGGCTCAGTTAGTTAAGCACCTGCCTTTGGCTCAGGTTATGATCCCAGGGTCCTGTGATCAAGGCCTGCATTGGTCTCCCTGCTCAGTGGGGAGCTTGCTTCTCCCTCCACCTGTCTCTCCCCCTGCTTGTGCAAGCTATCTCTCTCTCTGACAAATAAATAAATAAATAAATAAATAAATAAATAAAATCTTTTAAAAAAATGGGCAAATATTATGTATAATTAGGAAAACAAGCTGCTTCAATTGAGAGACAAAAAAAGAAAAAGAGTTTCTTAATAGAAAAAGAGGTAAAAAAGGAATACAGGACTTGTAGGAGGCAGAATGATTAGTACTTTAAGGCATCAATGATGAAAAGAAAACAGGAAAATGGGGATAAAGGTAAGACTGGATAACACTATACAGGTAAGCAAATATCAGCAAAGAGAATTGAGGGACTGAAAACTTTGGGACACTGTCTGTCCTAGTCAGGGCAGCCACTAGGCTATATGACATGTTTATGTTAACGAAAAACAGAAAAAAGAAAAAAAGAATTACTTCAACCACTACTCAACCCCTTGGTCTGACACCTTTGCACAGTGCATGATCTCCACAGCTGTACCAGATGGTCCTGGATCCAGTGAGGAAAACATGAAGTCTGGCAAAATGATGATAGAGCTATGGAGAATTAGCTCAATATGATGATGATGTTCAAAGAATTAAAATGAAGTTCTGAGAAGCCAGTGTTTAAAATGGCTTACTCTAGGGACTCCTTGGTGGCTCAGTCAGTTGTGTCTGCCTTGGGCTCAGGTCATGATTTCAGGGTCCTGGGATTGAGCCCCACATCGGGCTCCCTGCTAAGTGGGGAGCCTGCTTCTCCCTCTCCCTACCTGCCACTCCTCCTGCTGGCG
>CM053605.1:119510125-119533068 GCA_028646535.1 Procyon lotor | reverse complement strand
GTGGGGAGCCTGCTTCTCCCTCTCCCTACCTGCCACTCCTCCTGCTGGCGTGCACGCTCTCTCTTTCTCTGTCAAATAAATAAGTAAACTCTTAAAAAATTAAATAAATAAAATGGCTTAGTCTTGGGGCACCTGGCTGGTTCAGTCAGTATGTCTCGTTCAGTCAGTATGGCTCGTTCACTCAGGTCCTATGCCTCAGCTGAGAGGGCTAGAAGAGTTGGCAGCTGGCCAGTATCACACTCTCTCTACACAAGTGGTTCATGTAGTTGCATTTCTTACATGACTGATGGTTTCCTCCAGAGAGAGGGTCCAAAGAGGGAGCATGCCCACCAGTCATGAAAGTATTGAATGTCACACGGTGCCACTTTTTTTGTAGTTATTATCTATTTTTAATTTTATTTATTTATTTTGTAGGGGGAGAGAGCACAGGAGTGGGAGTAGGGGCAGAGGGAGAGGGAGAAGCAGACTCTCCACTGAGCAGGAAGCCCGATGTGGGGCTTGATCCCAGGACCCTGGGATCATGACCCAAGCCAAAGGCAGATGCCTAACCGATTGAGCCACCCAGATGCCCCTGTAGTTTTTAGTATTGAAGTATAGTTGACATACAATGTTATATTGCTTTTGGGTGTACAACACAGTGATTCAACAATTCTGTACATTACACAATGCTCACAACGTAAGTGTAGTTACCAGCTGTCACCATACAATATTATTAGAAAATTACTGACTGTATCCCTTGTGATGTCCTTTTCATCCTCATGACTTGTCTATGTTATAACTGGACTTTTGTATTTCTTAATCCCCTTCACCTATTTCACCCATCCCCCACTCCCTCCTCTCTGGCAAACACCAGTTTGTTCTCTGTACTTGTGAGTCTGTTTCCGGGCATTATGTTATAAAAACCACCTCAAATATAGAATCTTATCAGGTAAGAAGTTGCCTCATGAAGATGGATTAGATGATCTGTCTGCACACATTGTGTACCTAAGATATAATGACTTATAAGAAATATGCATGGCCATTCAGATGACCAAAAAAACATTTCTCGTATATATTTGGTCTTTGTTTATGGTTCCTGGCTCACAGCTCCTAAAACCCTTGGAACGTCCTGTGATAAGAGATGCCAGATGTCTTTTGTTATGTTAATGAAGTGACTTCTGGAAAGCCTCTAGGTAACCTCAGGATGGGGGCCAACCATGTGATTAGAGAGTCAGTCCCACTCCCAGTCCTACCTCTGGGGTGAGTGTAGAGTTGCCAGAGATTGAATGAATCAATGGCCAACTATTTAGCCAATCATACATATGTAATGAGGCCTCCGTAAAAACCCGAAGGGTGAAATTCAGAAAGCTTCCAGGTTGATGAACACAAGGAGATCTGGGGAGAATGGAGAGGGCGTGGATGCGCCACTTCCTTCCCACATACCTTGGCCTCTGCATCTCTTCCATCTGGCTGTTCCTGAGTTCTTTCCTTTTATAATAAACTGGTCATCTAGTAGGTAAAATGTTTCTTTGTGTTTTGTGAACTGCTCTAGCAAATTAATCAAACCTCAGAAAGGGCCATGGGAACCTCTGATCTATAGCCAGTCAATCAGAATCACTGGTGACAATCTAGGCTTTGACTAGCATCTGAAGTGGGTGGCCATGTGGGAAGGCAGTCTTGTAGGACTGAGCCCTTAACCTATGGAATCTGATGCTGTCTCCAAGTAGATGGTGGAAGAATTGAGTTGAATTCTCAAACACCCTGCTGGTGTCTGAAAATTGCATGGTGCTGTGTTGGAAAGACCGTCTCTCCACCTCCCACCCCATGCTGGAATTGGGTCCAGGAAACCAAAGTAGTACTGTAATGCTCTGTATAAATTAGGATTGCTTTTAGCTGCAAGTAAGAGATACCTAGTTAAAGTGGCTCAAATGAATGGGTGTTTCTTGTTTTCTATGTAGGAAGTCTGGTGGTGCTTCAGGGCTTGGCCCAGCCCCCCAACAACAGCAAAGCCTCTGTCTGTGGTTTTCTTGGTTCTTCACTTATACTTATCTCCTCACAGTCGCAGATGCCTGTGGCACCTCCAGATATCACATCTACATTCAAAATAAGTAGGAAGAGAAAGGGGCAAGTGGTATAGTCAAATCAATTTCCTTTTATCAGGAAGGAAAAAGACTTTACAGAAATTCCACCCTCCTCGGAGTTCTACTTAGATCTCATTGGCCAAATCTGGAGGACATGACCAAACTAGCTAAAAGAGAGGATGGGAGAGCTGAAATAACATTGTCATGTGTGTGTGGAAAAATCTTGATCCATTGCCTTGGCTGGGGACATTATTGTGCCCAAAAATGGGGAATTCTATCAGCAAAGAAGAAGAGGTTGGGTAAGTGAGCAAGAATTTGCTTTATTCAGGATTGGAAGCAGGCAATGGTCACATTCCTAACCTGTCCTATGGCAGAGGAAGAAGTTCTAAGGTCTGCATTGCTCCTCGGAGCCATCTTGTTAATAAACAATTATTGAGTTGGGCCATTTTCCTACATGGTGCTAGGCACTAGATTCTGGGAAAAACAACTGTCAATTCCTAGCAGAACTGAAATAGTGCCTGTATCCAGTGCCTAGCAAAGTGCAAATATTTGTTTCATAATGAGTGATCAAAGCAAAGCTGATGCTATAACTATATAAGGCAATGAAAAAACATTATAGTATGAACTGAGTATTTCCCCATTTTTCGTTTATGAAATAACTCTACATTCTCTATCACTGTCTATCATGTACCAGAATCTAGAGCAGCAGCATCCAGCAGAACTTCCTGCAAAGGCAAAAATGTCTTATATTTTGCATTGTCCAATATGGTAGCCACTGACCACAAGCGTCTATTAAGCACAGGAAATGTGACTAGTGCAATTGAGAAACTGTATTTTAAACTTTTATTTAATTTTTAATTAATACAATTTAAATTTAAGTAGCCACATGTGCCTAGTGGCTACTTGCTACTGAGTCAGACAGTGTAATTTAAAGGGCTTAAGTATTATCAGTTCCATAAGTAAATAAGTAATATTAGTAAAAATAAGAACCTGATGTGAATCCATTTCCTTCACTTGCATTGTTATTGGGGCAAACTGAGATCACCTTAATTCTTTCCTCTGATTTTCTCAACATACATGCACGATTGCTTTTCAAATGAGATTACTTTATCAAACCTCTCAAGCTTAGAATTAATTACTTACAGATGACAAAAGTAGGTAACTAAGATCTGATAAGAAACATGAATCTGGCTTATGCATTTTTTACTTATATGAAATTGTAATTGTGTTTATGTGATTATATACAGATTCCAATAGAGCTGTTAGTCCCTGTGTGGGAAAGATTATCTTCCATTTGCACTAAACATACACACCGATTCTCCACTGACATTGCTAAGTTCCTCCTAAATGATGCTTGCTCTCACTCTCTAGAGTTGGTACTTAACTACTTATTACTCTACAAAAGTTATTGAAAAGCTGTTTGCATTGCCATCTAATCATCCTTTGGTTTTTTCCTTCTAAATATAGGGATACTTCATCTCTCCAGTTTTCAATCCTAAGCTTCCTGCGGGCAAGATATATTTCAGATTTTGATGGAAAAAAAACATGGACTTGGAGTCAGGTTATGGAAATTTGGATTATCTTTTTTAAGCCTCAGATTTTTTCATCTGTGAAATAGGAATAATAAATACTGCTTTCATGGAGTTCTTGTGTGGCATCAAATAGTGCATGTGAAGTTCTTGGTGAATGCCAAAGCCATGTCACCCCTCCATACTCTATTTCTCTGTTTCCTTCACATCCAAACCACAGTAAAAGCTAACTGGATATTCATTGGCTGAGTGATGAATGGATGTAGAAGACAGAAAAATTATAGTTTTCAATGATTTTTTTAAGCTAGCAACTATCCGAGGTGGCCGGGGCCACTCATGTGCACGGGTCCTGTTGTTTCTTTACCAATTTCATGGCCTCTATCCTGGACAAGATGATCACAAGCCTGGATGAGTTTCTAAAGGGTGTGTCTGGTCAATTACCCACAAGCAGAAACCAACCTTCCTTCAGTGGCTGAGGCAATAACAGGCTCATGATGTCCATCACTAGAACTCTAGAGAGGGGGCAGGCCCAGCTTAGCTTACCACAGTGCCACTGTGATGGCATCAAAGACCCGGGTGCTTTCCTTCTTTCTGTTCAGCAACTTAGCACCCCCAGTGTGTGTGGCCAGCGCCTCCTCTCCTGGCCCCCAGAGATCACAGCGGCTCCAGGCCTCACATGCAGGTATCAAGGTGTCCAGCAAAGGAAAGGAGTATGTCCCCTTGTGCAATTTTTTATTTTTAATAACGAGGAAAAGCTTTTCCAAAGTTTCTGTAGCAGGCTCACCCTCAGGTAAGGACTGGGTCAAGGCACCAATGCCTAAGCCACTTACTGGCAGAGAGAAGACTATTGTGATTGCCTCTGATTGATGTTTCACGCCCCAGAGCTGCAGAGCAAACACCAGAAGGGGTAGGGGGTAAAAGTGGCTCTTGAGGAGACAATGCACAGCATCTACCACAAGACTGACACCTATTATTCTTTGCTAGCCATGCTGAACCTTGACCTTATACTAATGGGGCTTCAGGGGGACCTCAGACATGGGAAAGCAGCTCTTACCTTTATCCAGGCCTACAGGTGTAACGGGCAGAGAAGAAGAGTTTGTACATCTTACCTCTTAGCTTCCATTGTGCTTCCTGGGAAGAAGGATTCTTTGGCTCTAAGTCCACTTTCCAGCTTTTCTGGGTCTAGGCAAAGAAAAGATGAAAGAAGGGAAATTGGGAATTACTTGAGAATGAAGTCACCTTATTATCATCACTATTATTATCACTATCATTATTATCATCACTATCACCTTTGTTGTCATCATCATTGTTGCTAGCACCACTGGGGGCCCTTATGAGATGCCCCCTTGTGATGACACTAATCCCTGTTGGGCAGAATCACCTGGGTCAGCATGGCTTTAACCCTTGTTCTAAAGGTGCGCATTTAACAGAGGGCTTTGGCATGAAGGACCCACTCCCAAGGGCATTCAAGAGGCTTTAGGGATCTAGGCACACCTATGGGCAAGCCGTGAGTTTTGCTGAGTCCCACCCACTTCCCATTCCATGAGCTGCTATCCTTTCCCTTCTGCCACACAGATGAAGACACATCAGTGGCTCATGATACCAGAGCTGAAAGCTACTGCTTTGGGATTTACAACCCAAAAGAATTAATAATACAAATAAAAATTCTGGCAACATGCAAAAAGTAAGATTTTTTTTTTGTAAGTGTATAGAACCTTGAGCAGTTGTATTATGTGCTGGTCATAAGCAGGTGTCTATGCAGAGGAAAGAATGGACGAACAGAGAGTACCTCTTGGAATATGAAAAATGTCACTTCTCAAATAATTCCAGAAATGCCCGTTTGTGAGTATATACTCCATGTTCTTAGACTGATTGATAATCTTGGGCATCAGTGACAAAGTCACTCCAAAAACTGCTGGGTGTGTGTTTATATTCAAATACATAAAATTCATTTTCCTACCACTATTGTACCTCACTCTTCTTACTTCTTATTTAAGTACAAGTTAGCTGGGGAAGGGGGAATCTGCCTTACTGAAGAAAAGATTTGTCATATTGGCCCTATTAAAATGTCAGATTTATTCATTTAAAAATTATTTGCCTAAGTATAGAATAACATTCTTTGTTTGGGGAATGGTTTGGTGCAGTGCCTTTTGCACTGTATGCAATTAATAAATCCTTAAAAATTATAAATAATAAAAGTAAAGCAAGTTTCTCATTGGGAGTCAATCTGTGTTGGTTCAATAACTGTATTTGATATAAATATCAAATTACAGGATTTTTTTCTAACCTATCTTCACTCCCAGCTACACACACTGTACCACAAACAAAATGGGGAATAGGAGTTCCTTAAAAATTATTCAGCTTGATTTTTTTTTTCCTGCGCTGTGGGTCAAACAAGAGGCTGTTACCAGATAGAGACCAAAACCCTTCATTTGTGTTCATGGTAGAACAGTGGAGAGTGGGAATTTCTTTTGTCCTCTTGAGACAGGCAGAGCATTCCCTTCATGGCTCCCCTCGCTGCTGTCACTCTGTGGTTTATCCTACTCCTCAGTGCCTGAGGGAGCCACAGGTCTTACGGGTGCTGGTGCCACTTGCTGGGTAACGTCTCTGAACTCTGAAAGCTTTACCTCTCCTGTAACACCCCCAACACCTGGGTAGCACAGTGTGTGTTACACTGAAGGACCCAATGTGCACCAGAGTGGCATAATGATTTCATGCTAAAAACATCTGAGCAAACAGTCCACAGAAAGAAACCTTATTGAGGTGCCCGGGTGGCTCAGTTGATTAAGTGTCCAATTCTTGATTTCAGCTCAGGTTATGATCTCAACATTGTGAGATGGAGCCCCACGTTGGGCTCCTCACTTAGCGCATGGAGTCTGCTGGAGATTCTCTCTTTCCCTCCCCCTCCTCTCTAACTGTTCATCCTTAGATTGAGAGAATCCTTAGCTTAAGCAGGACCTCTCAAAAAGCACAGTCTGTAAGTCCCCTCTCCAGGAGATTCAGATTCCAGAAAGCAGTCTAACATTATTGCTTAGATGAGTAATTGCTTAACAAACTTTATCTGAAACTGTCATACTTTCCATCTGTTTTCCCAAGAAGCCCCTTCTCCCTGTTCCCTTCTTCCCATTTGGTATAAAAGCCCCTATCTCTTGCTGTTCTGGGACCCATTTGATCTACAGGCTCCTGTGAATGTAAATAAACTTCTCCTCTTTTCTCCTGATAATTCGTACTCAGGTTAGAAGAAGAAAAGTTTTTCCTCCCCACGACATGACCTCACTTAACCCTTACAACAACCCTGTTGTATTTCCATTTGCTGAGTGAGAAAATTGAGCCTCAGAAAGGTTCAGAAATTTTTGCTAGGGTCACACAGCACTTAAATGGCAGAGATGGGGTTTAAATGCTTATGACTTGAAAAAGAAAAAACACTGCCCATTTTTCTGGTCGGCTAAGTACCCAGTGATGGTGTCCTAGAATAGCCAGGTGAGTGGTTCGATTTCTCTCTTTCCCCTGGATGTCTGCAGCCATGAGGGCAGAGTGCAGAACCCAGTTGGAGGCAGTTGGGTCCAAGACAACTCAGTGAGCGGTTTCAGAAGGAGCTCATCTGAAGTATAAGAACCTGTGGTCAGACTGCAAAGTGAGAAGGAAGACAGAAAATGCCACACCTTAAGTATGGTCATGCACCAGCTTCAAGGCCCGCAGCTCTCCCTGAGAAATTGTTCTTGAACCCGCAGTTCACAATTTTATTCTCATCATGATTCCCAATGTAAGTGAGGTGCTTGGTCACCAAATCCTGAGAAGAGGAGTGGTGAAATGATTTCCTATTCTTCCTGGCCCATTGGTAACCCCCTCCGTCCTCAGTCTCTCCCCCAGGGATGCTCATTGGAATGGAGAGGAGTGAGAAAGACATGATTTCAAGAATAACCATTTTATGGGCTCACTTGTATTTCATAATAATAATGGCTGCTACTAAACAACTAGAACTTTATTGGTGGTATTGTGCTGTGACATATATCCTGCAACTGATCCCCACACCCCAGGTTGTCTCAGCTAACTGGATTATCGAAAATTAGTAGTTTGGTCCACCAGGAAAGTGCCTATTTGCAATAGGACTGATCCAGTACTCTAAAAAAGAATGAGTAGCCACATAGTGGCCGCCATGCCTCTTCTCCTCACTTTATCTGTGTTTCTCAGATCTGATCTCTCCACGCTTCTTTAGCTCTTGCTCCTTCCCACCTTGGCACACATAGATGAACAGCAGCATAGAGAAGCACTACTGTGCAGAGAGCCTCTACCTGCTTTGCTAGCTTTGAATATGGGAGAAAAATTACAGCCCCCAAAATGAAGTTATCAAGCTACCAATGTATACCTATGAAACAATGATCAAATTGCAGTAATAAGGAGGGAAACTTGGCAAAGTCTTAAATTGAGCAATAGCTTCTGTGGCCCTTGGGGCTGCCTCTGCACAGGCAGTTAATCATCTGCCTGAACAAGCAAAACAAAACCCATGACCTTTCCTTCAGCCGTCTTTCTCCTGCTGTTTCTCCACTTCTTCTACAGTCAAAAGGAAGATAATGGGATCATTTCCTTTAGAAAATAACCATGAATATGAAGCCAGTTCACAAACGATTTGTTACTAAAATGAAATACCCTAGGGAAATTATGTTTAGATATCAAAATTATAACGCTGATATTTGGCATTATTTATGGTTTACGGCGTCTTCACATGTGTCTGTCGATCTTATCTGTTACAGTTTCTATTACCTTGGCTCATAGAGAATGCCAAATAAATTTCTTCTGGAAGGAGCAAATTGTTCATTTCTGTATCCTGGATGCGCTGAGACAGGAAGGGTAGGTTAGCTGGTTAAATTTTCACAAGTCGGTTCACTGAGCAAAATATCTAGTATCCTCCAGAGCATATTAGAGTAATATCTCTATTGACCTGTCCTGAAATTAAACTCAAAATACTCAAAACTTGGGTACCTTTCTAAAGTTCTTTGATATCCTTGAAAACTGAAATAGACTCTGTTAGATAGTTGCTTCTCAGAGCCATCAAGAATTCATTATACCTGCAAAGAGGCCTACACTGTTGGCTTTCTCAAGTTTCTCTTCAAAGAAACAATAAACAATCCCTCCCTGAAGAGAGGTAAGAAAGAGTTTGCCTCTCAAGTTCAAAGGAGATGGGAAGTGTGAGGTGAGGTCAGGAAGCACTATGGCAAAGTCAGTGGCTGAACTTGAAACCCATCCAACAGATATGTGTCAATGTTGACTGCACTTAAAAGGCAGACATCCCAAGCCTACAGGTCCTCAAATTTCAGGGAAATTGAAGCGCTTTCCTTATTTGCCTTTAACAATTCTCTGTTTTAATAGCAGCATGAAATTCTTCTATGACTAAACCTTTCTTGGCCATGAACAACCATGGCTGAGTGGATAATCCTCTATTGAAACAGGGGCTGGTCATCTATTTTGTATTTTCCAGGTGCTTTCCTCACGGGAACCTTCCTTGCACTTCCATCAGAGAGTGAATTCCCTAGCAATTGGGGCTCACCTCTAAGCATGCAGGACTGAGTGTTGGACATGCTGAGCTCGAAGTTTCATGTGACCGGAATAGACATGGGAAGCAGCAGTTGAGTATGAGACTGAAATTCAAAGACAGGTTAAGATTGAAAATGTAGACTGGAGCTTTGCGCTAACGATGGAGGTGCACGGCTCCGGTATATACTACTCAGACCTCCCAGCCAGAGAACCTGCTGGGATGAACATAGTTGGCAGAGAGGCTTTTGCTTCTACACTGCTGCCCGATGCAGCTCTCCCTGAGCCCCACCTTCCAGGGCCACTCCTGCCCCCAGTGACTGAGCACAGGACACCTTGGGGGATTCCTCCAACACGGACCTTCTCAGCACCACACTGCAATCTGAGGCTCTCCCTACCTGATCCTCCTCTGTCCTCACTCTCCTGTCACAAATGCGTGATTGGCATGAGGGTCCCAAGGTGCTCCCCCTCTCCTGTATCCCCTCTAGGCATTCGTCCCAAGTAAGTCTATCCCACATCCTGTTCCGGTTTGGTGTCTGCTTCTTGGTCTCAACTGACCCAGGTGTCATCCATATATAGGTAGGCAATCTTTAAAACCCGGAAGTAAATTAGATTTATCTGGAAGAACATACAGGTGAGATCAAGATCAATGAAGTGTTAACATTAATTGAAAGGTTGAGGGGAAAGCTAACATTTAGGTGCTGAAATGAGGGGCTTCCGCAGCTTGGTTCCCTGGGTTGGACTCAGGCCCCAGCCATTACTAATGTGTCACTCTGGGCAGATGGCTTGGTGTTTCTTTTTTTCTTTTTAAGATTTTTTTTATTTATTTGACAGAGAGAGACAGCAGAAGAGGGAACACAAGCAGGGGGAGTGGGAGACGAGAAGCAGGCTTCTGGCAGAGCAGGGAGCCCGATGTGGGGCTCAATCCCAGGACCCTGGGATCATGACCTAAGCCGGAGGCAAAGGTTTAACAACTGAGCTACCCAGGATCCCATGGCTTAGCGTTTCTAAGCCTCATATTTGTTGTGAATAAAAGGGGGAGATATTAGTATTCATTAAAGTTTGCTGTGAAGAATAAAATGCAACAATTTATGTGAAGTACACAGAAAACTACCCACACTGAGGTTTCTATCATCGGGCATCATGGACCAGGAGCCCCTGGTGTCACCGGGAGTGACTAGGGCAGAGAGGAGGACCAACATAGTAGACCACAAAGTCACAGGAGTGGCAGTTTCCAGAGGGAAAGCAGTTTCAAAAGTCATAAAAAGCTGTGAAGAATAAAGTGAAATAAAATTCAATAAGCTTGGAAATGAATGATAACTTTGGCAAAAGCTATCTCAGTGGCATAAGGATGACAAACCAGAGGATGGTGGCTTGAGAAGTGATTGGTGGGTGAGAGAGCGAGCAATCTTCAGTCCTTCGAGAATCTTCAAAGTAAAGAAGAGGGGGCTGTGTTTAGAGTGGGGCTCATGAGCCCAGGAGGAGGAGGGTCAGCCTTCTTTATACACAGGAAGTAAAGTACCTGAGGACAGGAGGAGAGAGTTTTGGGTGGCAAGAGATGCTTCACTGGGAAGGAATGGGCTCCAGAACACAGAATGACGGGTTAATCTGGTCAGCAGGAAAGATGGTGATGCTCTGAGACCATCTAAGTAAAGATAAGAACAGACCGAGAGGTCTGAAGACAGGAACATGAACGTGTTCCCAAGCAATGACCTCTGTTTCTTTCTGAAGAAGTCCCCAGAGTTGTGTCTGTTAAAGGTGAAGAAGGCAGGGGCGAGGGAGGGGTTGCAGTGGAGTGGGGTAGGAGGTGGATGAGGTAACTTGAAGAAGGTGGGAAAATTCATTAATATGTTTTTCCTGGTGCACCTGGGTGGCACAGTCAGTTAAGCATCCGACCCTTAGTTTCCACTCAGGTCATGATCTCAGGGTCCTGAGATGGAGCTGCTCATCAGGCTCCACCCTCAGCTTCGAGTCTACTTGAGATTCTCTCTCCCTCTCCCTTTGTCCCTCCCATTCATGCTCTTGTGTGTGCTCTGTCAAATAAATAAATTAACCTTAACACACACACACACACACACACACACACACACACACATTGTCCCTTCTCCCCTTGCAGTGACAGGAAACCATATTTACCAAGTACCTCCCCTGTGTGGGCTGGGAACATTCACATAGCTGCTGTCCTTAATCTCCACCATCATCCTGTGAGGTAGGCATCGTTATTCCCATTTCACAGATGAGGAAAGCTGAGGCCCAAAGAGATTGAGACATGGGTCTAAGACACACAAGTTCTAGCAGAGTGCTTAGTACATACGTGTTGACTGAATGGTGTGCACAGACCATGTTCCTTCAAATTTCTAGTTAGTGGTGTTACTTGTGTGATATTTTTGCCAACAGCCTTTTTGCTGTTGAGAGTATTTATATCGTAAAGTCATGGATCAGTCACAGCCTTCACAAATGTCACGGTAATGAAAAAACACAAAAAGTGGCTGGACAAGGAAATGCCTATGCTACTTTATTTAACCCCATACAGAAAAGCTACTTAAAAGATTATGACTGATTGGGAAATGAGATTTGGTTGGACAAAAGCACTTGAAACTCCAGTTGCAAACATTTCCATCAAGGACCTCCCAGAGAGTCAGAATCGATGTGTGGATTGTTTTAGTTTTGTTAATAATACCTGCCAACACATTTCACTGGAGGATTTGGAATATGCTTTCCAAGTCTACAGCTGAAGGGCAGCCACCGAGGTCAATGTTGTGCCCACTGGCATCCCCCAGTTCATCTGGCTGACCAGAAACCAAGCAACCGTGTCTTCAAGAACCCTATGATTTACTTCAGAGTCAAAGTCTAATCTGTGTTCTTCTTGTAACAAGTCAAAAAGAGAATGGTTCAAATAATCATTGGAATTAAGGAATAGATCACTAGACTCTAAATTCCTTATGGACAGGGATTGGGTCTTATTTAAATTTCTGATATTTGTTTTAGAGGATTAACACAACACTTGGCACACCACGTGTGCTAAATAAATTCTTGCTGGGTTACATTGAAGTGCACCAACCCTGTGGACCAATGAGCAGGTAGGGATGGGTGAACCATTTAAATCTGTTTCCTTCGTCTTCTAGAGCAGAGCACAGAACTGTCACATAAAGATGCTATGTCCGTGAACACTCTAATTCATTACTGGGGTTCAAAATGAATCATTAATCCCTGAGAATAACCCACAGCCAAGGTTGTCTGTCACCGTAGCCAGAGGAGAAAGAGTAATCTTCCTCAATTGTATCCTTCCTTTTCCTCTTTAAGTCTGTTTTTTTGCAGCTCTTTGGAGCTATGGTTCTAATTCTCATTCTATCCCTGATTTACGGTTTGACCTCAAAATGAGTCACTTAATCTCAGTTAATAGCTTAAGTTTCCCCTTCAATGAGAGCCAAAGGGGCCTGGCTACATAGTTAGCCAATATCAAGCCTCAGAAATTGGATGTGTTTTTCAGTGCTGTCCATCATCTCTGTAAGGCTAGTGGAAATGAGTCATAAATACAAAGCCCCATTCGATCTCCCTCAACTCCTCCCAAATTAAGCCTTGGAGGTCACTCAGTCACTCTGTTGTGTGGAAGGGGAGAAAGGTAAGGAAGCCGGGGATGGTTGCCCCAAACCCAAAAGAGAACATGCCTTGGCCACGGAGGGCAGCAAGGAGGAAGAGCTGGTCACCGGCCAGAGCGGTGGTGATGTGATCAACAACTCGCCACCTTGAAAAAGAATAAACTAGCCTCTGCTTTGGGGAAATAAAGGAAAAAGACAGCTGTGCACCCCAAGCCCCCATGTTTAAAGTGAAACAAGATCCAAGTTTACACGGTAAACCAATTCTGTTGTAATTATTCACATTTTTCCAGGATTTGCCACTTGCTTTCTTTAAACAGTAAGTACTCCCGAAAGACTTTCAGTGAACCCTGAAGGTTAGGTTTACATCCCATACTCACTAGCAGTCTGAAAGAAAGGAACGTACAGCTTGTTGCCGAGGGTCGTGGGCTCTGAAAGAGCTGAAGTAGAGGCTGCAATTTTCTCCACAAGGCCCCAGGCGCTCTCCCACTGCCCGAACCTGTGTTTCCCTGGGAAGAAACAGATGCGCAGAGCTGAAAGCCCAAGTCCCTGCAGGAAAGATCTAGAAGTGCCCTGGGTGGATGACTCATCTCTGCTGTAATAGAGCTTGGACGTGCTTCACCCAAAGGGTGTGACCAGTTGCGGTGGCCACAGTCACATGGCACGTGGTGTTCTCCCAGGCGCACTGGCCAATCCATCACCCAGAAACACTATCACTAAGCCCCTCTCGAGAGCGGGGGGCTGGGGAGGGGGCTTATACTGATTAAGGGTGTCAGACCTTGAATTTGACTGCTGCTTCTCTCTCTCTCTCTTTTAAGATTTATTTATTTGATCAAAACCACACTGAGATACCACCTTACACCAGTTAGAATGGCCAAAATCAACAGGACAGTAAACAACAAATGTTGGAGAGGGTGTGGAGAAAGGGGCACTCTCTTACACTGTTGGTGAGATTGCAAGCTGGTGCAGCCACTTTGGAAAACAGTGTGGAGATTCCTCAAGAAATTAAAAATAGAGCTACCCTATGACCCTGCCATTGCACTACTAGGTATTTACCCCAAAGAAGCAGATGCATTACAAAGAAGGGCCACATGTACCCCAACGTTCATAGCAGCAATGACCACAATTGACAAACTGTGGAAAGATCCAAGATGCCCTTCAACAGATGAGTGGATAAAGAAGATATGGTACATATATACAATGGAATATTATGCCTCCATTAGAAAGGACGAATATCCAACTTTTGTATCAACATGGATGGGACTGGAAGAGATTATGTGGAGTGAAATAAGTCAAGCAGAGAGAGCCAATTATCTTAGGGTCTCACATGCTGAGCGTAAAGAAAAACATGGAGGGCATTATGAGAAGCAAGGGAGGGGTGAATGGGGGGAAACCAGAGGGGGAGATGAACCATGAGAGACTGTGGACTATGAGCAACAAACTGACGGTTTTGGAGGGGAGGGGGTGGGGGTTGGGCGAGCCTGGTGGTGAGTATTGAGGAGGACACGTATTGCATGGAGCACTGGGTGTGGTGCATGAACAATAAATCTTGTAACATTGAAAAAATAAATAAATAAATAAAATTTTTAAAAAAGATTTATTTCTTTGAGAGAGAGAGGGAGTGAGTAGTGGGGGAGCAGAGGGAGAGAATCTCAAGCAGATTCCCCACTGAGCTTGGAGCCCTGTGCAGGGTTGGATCTCATGGCCCTGACATCATGACCTGAACTGAGACCAAGAGTCAGATGCTTCACTGACTGAGCCCCACATAGGTACCCCTTGTCCACTTCTTTTACTTCATGGCAAGCCCACATGCTGGCCTCCACAGGCACCAGGAGGGTGCTTTTGGTCCCCACCCACCTTTCTACTCAGCACATAGCACTGTCTGTGCTCTTACTGGGCGACAACAATAAAGGAAGGATGTTCAGTCACATGTGAAAACCTCTAAAGCTCCACTTGCAATGACTGTAAATCTTATACACAATATTCCTGAGTGACTGATGAGATGGGCTTCTCACAGAGTCTTGGTGATCACAGTAATTTATGAATGAGTGCTCTTGTATTTACATGCTTCACAATTGACCACAGAACTCAGTAAGTACTCAATATGATAAAATATTGAAATTGGAAGTAATGACTTGTACATGAATAGAACAGAAACTGCTATTTCTCAATGCTTAGTGAGAAAAATGGAACTATGAAAGAGTCAGTTTGAAAACAGCTACATACTCTTTAAAAGAACAATTCAACCTCACCAGTAACAAAATATTCCAGTTGAATCGTACCCAGTATTGGAATCAGGATGTCCTCAGTGGTCCCCTACCAAGAGCACAGATTCCATAAACAGCAAGATTATTGAGATCTTTAGTCCATTCATATGTCAAGGTCTACTGCAAAGGAGGTCTTCTTGGCCTCAGGCACAGGTGCATCCTGTAAGTCACCATTTTCATTGATTTCTGGTTCACATCCTTTCTGTGTGTCATCGTGCAAAAAATCAGCAAATAGAATATTTTATATTTTTCTTTCTTTTATAGACAAAAGCTAGCATATTATGTATACTTTTTAAAAAAAGATTTTATTTATTATTTGACACAGAGAAAGAGAGAGCATAAATGCAGGGGGAGCAGCAGGCAGAGGGAAGGGGGAAGCAGACTCCTCTATGAGTAAGGAGCCCGAAGTGGGACTTGATCTCGGGACTGTGAGATCATGCCCTTAGCTGAAGGCAGACATTTAACCAACCGAGCCACCCAGGCCCCCATAGAACACAAGTTTTGGCCACATACTTTGGTAAATGCCTTCCTAGATGGTAACTTTGATGCAGGATTCTGGGAAGTTGAAGGCAGCCTGAGAGCGTTCCCTTACAAAAACCTGGTGTTTCAGCCCGACTGGCAAGTCTGATGGCTTTCCATTAGGCCTCAGACTTGACTCCCTTGTGTACAGCACCTCCTCTCTGTGGGAACCCCCTCCCTGCTGTTCTCCTGCACAAAGCCCACCCTTTAAAAAAACAGAACAAGGGGCACCTGGGCGGTTCAGTGGGTTAAAGCCTCTGCCTTCAGCTCTAGGTCATGATCTCAGGGTCCTGGGATCGAGCCCCGCATCGGGCTCTCTGCTTGGCCCGGAGTCTGCTTCCCCCCCTCTCTCTGCCTGCTTCTCTGTCTACTTGTGATCTCTCTCTCTGTCAAATAAATAAATAAAATCTTTAAAAATAAAAAATAAAAAACAGAACAAAACAAAAAACCCCCAGCTCACATCACCACTGACCCATAGACACTCCCCAAGTGCTGGTGCTCGATTGACTTCTGTTGCTCACATGGGCACCACAGTTCCCCGCCTGCACAGCGGCCCCCCATGTGGTGAAGACCATCTTTTAAACTTTTGCCTTGATAGCTAATTTTTCTTAGGTTCGATTCATGCTTCTGAAGCTCAGTTGTGAGCTCCTCGACGACAGGAACATATCCCTTCTTTACCTATCTCACAATTTCTAATAAGTGCTTCCTGTTTTACACATGGCGACATCCTCTGTCTTCTCCCTACTGACTGCATGGACTATGCCATTTATTTCCACTCAGCTTGAATCCCATCACAATCGAAGGCATTCCCTCCTCACCCAGCCAAGTATGATTTTCTTAAGTTTCTGAACGGTTAGCGCTCATTATCCACTGCAGAAAACACTAATGCACTCTGACATAAAGTGTCATCTGGAACTATGGCTTACGTCCTATTAGTAATCAACTCTTTGTGTACTTCTGTCTTTGAACCTTAACAAGATTATAAGCCCAGTTATGGGTTCAGTTGTGTCCACACACACACCCCATGTTGAAGTCTGAACTCCAGTACCTCTGAGTGTGACTTCATTTGGAACTAAACTGGTTGCAGACGAAATTAGTTAAAATGGGATCATCCTGGGGTAGGACGGGCTTAGAATCCAATGTAACTAGTATCTTTGTAAAAAGTTAGGGATTTAGACAGACATGAACACAGGGAGAACACAGCGTGGAGATTGGAGTTATCTTGCCACAAGTCAACGAATGCCAAAGATTGGCAGCAACCTGGCAGAAACTAGGAAAGAGGCGTAGAACATTCTCCTGCACATCCTCAAGAGGGGCCAACCCTGCTGACACCCTGGTTTCGAACTTCTGGCTTCCAGAACTGTGAAACAATCAGTGGCTATTTCTCAAGGCCCTCAGTCTGTGACACTTAGCTACAGCATCCTGAGCACATGAATCCAAGCACCTTAGGGACTATCTGGGAGCCCCGTAGAGGAAAGTTCCAATCACAGATCCATCCCTCGTTTTGTTTTTTTGTTTTTTTTTAAAGATTTTATTTATTTATTTGACAGAGAGCGACAAAAATTGCAACGAGCGTGAGTGGGGAGGAGAGGGAGAAACAGGCTCTCCATTGAGCAGGGAGCCCGCCGTGGGGCTTGATCCCAGGACCCTGGGATCATGACCTGAGTCAAAGGCAGATACTAACAGACTGAGCCACCCAGGCGCCCCCCATCACTTGTTTCTTATGTCACTTCTGGTAATTAATTCTTTTTTTCTGTGCCTCAACTTTCTCTTCTGTAATGTGGAAATAATAATATCTACTTTGGAAAGTTGCTTGAGAGATTAAAGATAATACATCACCACGCCAGGCTCGGTGTCTGACACAGTGAAAGTGTTAAAAGGTGTTAGGTCCTACAGTGCTAATCCTCTTATCTTACAAATGGGGAACTGGGATCTAGACACCCACAGCGGTGTCTAAACCCACATAGGTGAGTGGCAAGAAGTGTGCCAGCAAACTTCAAATACATTTGCTTCATTTCCTGTGTACAGTATGTCCTACCTTTCATGATGAGGAGTACAATTAGTCTGGGGACATTCCTTTGATGGCAGTTTGTGTCTGATTTTTGCTATGCTGCATGCAGTGGGGGCCTTGAATTTGAGGAGTGGAAATTTTCATGGTTTTTTCCATCTAAGATACTCTGTACACTGTTATCAAGTGATGCTTGGATTAATTTTAAATCCATATTCCTCCAAATGCAGGGTCTTTGTCCTATGTACTTTGCTTAATACCTTCATTCTGGTTGCAACGTGGTTCCCTTTTATTTTGAAATGACTGAACGTGAAGCCTACCACAGAGTGATCGGTTTCTTCACAGGTTAATTAGAGGAAACAAGAACCATCCCTGTCCCATCATTTTACTTCTTCTGGTGACAGAAATCAAAATTGATGATGTCTATTTAACCACAATTTTCTTACATAATTGGTAATCAATGACTGTTTTTTATGTATCAACATGCTCCTGATCAAACTATCTGTCTCTCAACATATTGGGACATCCATCCTGAGCTGAACTGGTGGGGCCCAAGGAAGTTCAAGGGCTTCTAAAGGGGTTGAGGATCCTGTTTCAAAGGCTGTTTGGATCCTGGTAAGGCTACGACCATACAATCGAAGGCCAGCAAAAAGAATGAAAAGAAAAAGAATGTGAGAGGTGAGCGAATCCTGGGATCTCAAACAGATTTTTCTGTTCTCTTCCATCATGCTATGGCAACTCGCATCAGAGAAATTTCCTATTTCAAAATTGCAAAAGATATGGAAATATCTTCTCTTGAAACAGAAACTTGGAAGCCCTTACTTCTGGGATAAAGCTGTCAGGAAATCAAACTAGAATCAACATTTGACAGGTTAGCTTCATTTTTTATTCCTGAGGCCCTAATCCCCCTTCTCCTAGCAACCTTTCCTATATATCAGATCCACACACTGTTTTGAAACGGAAGGGGTGGGGCAAGGAATTGTCAAAGAAAAGGGGGGAGGTGCTCCTCAGTCTCAGAGTCCACCGTTGCCCTCAACATTTCCTTAAGGGCAGAGCACCTGGGTGGCTCAGTCAGGTAAGCAGCTGCCTTCGGCTCAGATCATCATCCCAGGGTGCTGGGATCGAGTCCCGCATCGGACTCTCTGCTCAGCAGGGAGCCTGCTTCCCCCTCTCTCTCTGCCTGCCTCTCTGCCTACTTGTGATCTCTCTCTGTCAAATAAATAAATAAAATATTTGAAAAAAAAAAAACAAAACATTTCCTTAAGGGCAATTAGCATCTCCCAGGAGCGCCCGGGGCTAGGTGGAGAGGTATGATCTCTTTCATCAGCTGGCAATTTCAAAAGCACCTGCCTACCTTTCCAGGCTTCAAGAGTAGTCACATCCGCCAGTCCTTCCTTGATTTTTATGATCCCATGATAAAGACCATTGTTGACAAGAGCACAGAATATATGATGCCTTCCCCCCTGCCTATTTTGTGTTTTCAGTTTCAAAATGGGTATTGATGGATTGACTTTGCATTCCTAAATGCCAGGTGGCAAGGCTCGGGGAGACAGTGAAGGAAGGAAAAAGAGAGTCATTTAGCCACAGAAAACCTTTATTTTCCTCCAGCAGAAGTTCTAGGCTTGACTTCCACGAACTTTAGGGGCCTGCAGGGCTTTAGGGGATTCCTGAACCCCTTGAAATCCTATGTAAGATGGTGCATATGTGCACAGGGGCATTTGTGACTTACATTCACTGATGGAATAGAATATGCAAATAACTAAGGCACAAACAAGAACTAATCCTACTGCCGTGTGTAGTATGAAATGAAGTTGGGAGGGATTGGAGAACTGGGGAGTCCCTTTGGTTTGCTTGAGAAATAATGAGGGTATGAACTCGTATCGCCACCAAGAAAAAGGAGAGCATGGATATGAGGAGCGTGGATAAATTACGTGACCTGGAAATTGACTTGTTTCATTCATTCATTCATTCATTTGTACCTTCTCACTTTGGCTCATCTCTTTTACTGCATCAGGTGAATGTTAGAGGTCCTTGGCAAAACATGAGTAGAGTTTCTGCCCTCACAAAGTTCTCCAACCAGCCCTGCTTAGCTCCTTTAATTGAGTAACTCAAACGTGAGTCGTACCCCTTGCACACATTCTCACAATCTCCCCTGCAAAACCACTCACTCTGCAGCCTCTCAAATTCTGCTTCTTGAACTGTTTCCAAGCCTCCCAGTTTCTGATCATATCTTATTTTCTTGACTATGATTCCACCTCATTCCAGGTCTCGCCTCTGGGTTCACTTCTTAGATTCATTTCCTACTTTCTGGTTTGGGTGAGGCCAACTTCATGTGCTTGGGGTAAGTACTTACCTAGTCCCACCAGTTCTTGTGGTCTTGGCAACCAGGCCCAGTCCTCGTGGCTGCCTCCCTTCCCTGCCAAGAGCTTAGACCAGACACTCAGAGTCCATCCATAAAGATGGGTGGGTACAAGCTAACAAGGATATGGGCACCTGGGTGGCTCAGTCAGTTACCTGTCTGACTCTAGATCTCAGCTCAGGTCTCGATCTCAGGGTCTTGAGTTCAAGCACCATGTTGGGCTCCACACTAGGTGTAGAGCCAACTTAAAAAAAAAAAATAGGGGCACCTGAGTGGTACAGTCGGTTAAGCTTCAGGCTCTTGGTTTCAGCTTAGGCTCCGATCTCAGAGTCATGAGATCCAGCCCCTTGTAGGGATCTGTGCTCAGTGCAGAGTCTGCTTGGGTTTCTCTCTCTTTCCCTCTGCCTTTCCCAGCCTTTCTCTCTCTCTCTAACATAAATCTTTAACAAATTTTTAGAATAAAAAAAATAAACAAGGATGCAGTGTTGTCATGTTATTCTTGTGGGTCCAGTAATACCCTCCTGGGAGCACAGACGTGGGAGCAGACTCTGATGAGTTCAATAGGGGGTCAGAATTAATAGGATGACCTTCCTAAAAGAGCGTCCATTGGTTTAAGTTAGTAAGAATTCCTCTGAATGATTAAACGACCAACTGTCAGAATCATCAAGGATTAGAGCAGGAGGGTGCTTTAGAGATCATCAAATTCAGCCTTGTTGTTTTTTACTGAGAAGGAAACTGAGGCACATGAGTTGAAGACCTCTAGGGAGATAGGACACATTTCTCATGCTCAGTGCACTTTTCCAAACAGTGCATTGCCTGGCCACGGTTCAGTTATAATCGAAAGGAGAAGACGTGTGCCATTTTGTTTCTCAAACCGTCAGGAGGGAATGTGTCTTGAACATATTCCCTGTGTGATCTATCAGAGTCCTAGACACTGATGTGCTTCCTTAAGGATTCCAGAGGAAATAGCAACGAAGTCAAGGAGGAAAATGAAAGTGGGTTTGAGAAGATGTGAAGCAGGCGAAATAACCTGGGATGTGCCCATTCTATTGAACAAGTAAGACAAAGATGGGCTTGCACAGGAATCCTGAAAAGATGAAGTCTCAATTCCCACGGGCAAGAGTATCTAATAATCTAGATCGTTCCTACTGAAATTGTGGTCTGGGAGCAGCCAAAGCAGAACATCTGGGAGCCCACTTGAAATCCTGCTCCTGGGGTCCCCCAACCCCAGACCCACTGGATCAGAAGTGGCACTTAACAAGACCCCAGGGACTTATATGCACAGTAAAGCTCAAGAGGCAAACAAAGAACTGCTGACTTTGGCTTTTTCTCTGACTCTTTTAAATTACATCAAATGTTGGACAGCAGAAATTGACAAGTAGGACAAAATGAAATTTGCAATGGTACATGGATGAGGATATGTAAGAAAGCGCAAGAGAGAATCAATGCAAGATCCCAGTAAGAAGTATACTTCTTAAAGGGAGTATGTACCTTTAAACAACTCTTTCCCTCTGAGCTTTAATTAATTGTTTTGCATTAGTACACTACATTGCAAAAGGGCCCGTGTTTGCAATTAGGTGGCTCTGACAGATGGGGCAGTGATTAGGTGCTCCTGCCCAAGAGACAGGAAAGTTACCCGTGCCCAAGGGTATATTTCTCCCCTCTGAGATGTGAACCCCTTTTTTTTAAAGAACACAATAGTGTACTTTGCTTCCTGATGAAATTCCTGGCAAACAGTTCAAATCTTTTTTTAAAAAACATCTCAAAGAATAAATGTAAAAACGGGACGGTGAACAAACAGAAGCTGGATGTCAGCTGCCATCATTCAGGTTTATATGTTTCATGCGTAATTTACACTTTTCCCGATTTGAGGCAGGAAACAGAGACAGGAGTTCCAATCCTGGATGTCCCTCTGTAAACCCGCACGGTTTAAAGCTTCTAAATCCCAATTAGGCGGCTTGAACCAACTGAGATGCCACAAATGCAACCTAGTGGCTTTTCCCATGGGAAGTCAGAGAAGTGGAAAATATTTCAAGCAATTTGGGCATGCTTGCATAACCCTTTTGTGGAAATTCCTGCACTAACAATTTGCAATTAAAGTGAAAGTGAGTAAAAATAGAATGACCTCTCATTTCAACAATGACTATATTTTGTAGACTCTGCTCTATAAATGTGCTGTACATCTGACCCATACACAATGACAAAGAAACCAAAAATCACAACTTTCTACATTCCTAGCAGTATGGAGCACATACCAGGAAGCAGGTTCCTGGTGTAGCGTTAATGATAATCTTTAGCTAAGACAGAAGACGTGACTACATAAAACAAAAGCAAATCAATAGCCAAGTGGGGCCAGAAAAACACATTTTAAGTCCAAATTAGAGTTGTAAATTCATATTAAAATCATATTATAAACAGATACAGTCTCCCAGTCAGCCTGACGTCTGAAATTCCTATGCTTTTGAGTCACTCCCCTGTTTAGCATTAGCTGCTTGCTGTCTGGGATTAGAAATTAATTTTTCTCAATCTAACAAAAGCCTCCTTAGAAAAGTCACTCGGCAAGATGGAAAAAATATAATGTATTAGACAACAGAATACATCTATTTCTATACTTAATGCTGTGATTTATTTGTGCTATTTCCTTCCCATTGCTTGGGTAACTAAGCATTCGAAATTAGCAGGACCAAGTTTGGAGAACCATTCTGCTAATATCATTAGGCCGTGATTCTTTCAAACATTTCTGAGATGCCATCATATAGTTATAAGTTTCCTCTGAAATTTTATAAACTCTATGATTAATGCGTAGAGTGTTTATGTCATTTGAGGACTAAAAATATCCACGCAAAGAAAATTTCTGGGATCGAATCATCTGCATATGCTAAACAATTCAGGCAGAGCTGAGCTGTTTAGCAGAGGAGAAAACCTGTGAGTGAAAATTAGTGGATCAGCTGACAAAATGAAATAACAAACAAAACAGAGGCCACATCCCACTCAGCCTGGGTCCAGGGGGCTTTTGGCAAGGGCGGGTGTAGGAAAACAAACCGGAGCCTGATTGTGAAGGATACGGAACGCTTTA
>CM053605.1:119442839-119509625 GCA_028646535.1 Procyon lotor | reverse complement strand
TATATATATATATATATATATATATATATATATATATATATCTCACATCTTTTTAAAAAAAGATTTTATTAATTGATTGATTGATTGATTTGAGAGAGTGATAGAGGGAGAGAGTGTGTACAAATTGGGGAAGAGGCAGAAGGAGGAGAGAATCTTCAGCAGGCTCCGTGACCTGACATCATGACCTGAGCCCAAATCAAAAGTCAATGCTTAACCAAACTGAACCACCTAGGTGCTCTGCCACAATTTCTTTATCCATTCATCACTGAAGGGACATTTGGACTCTTTCCATAGTTTGGCTATTGTTGATAATGCTGTAAACATTGGGATGCATGTACCCTTTCAAATTTGTATTTTCATATTCTTTGGGTAAATACCTAGTAGTGCAATTGCTGGATGATAGGGTATTTCCATTTTTAACTTTTTAAGGAAAGAGTGGCTGTACCAGTTTGCGTTCCCACCAACAGTGTAAGAGGGTTTCCTTTTCTCCCTATCCTCACCAACATCCATTGTTTCTTAAGTTGTTAATTTTAGCCATTCTGATAGGTGTGAGGTTATATCACACTGTGGTTTTGATTTGTATTCCACTGATGCCAAGTGATGTTGAGCATCTTTTCATTTATCTTTTGGCCATCTGGATGTCTTCTCTGGAAAAGTGTCTATTCATGTCTTCTACCCATTTCTTAACTGGATTATTTGATTTTTGGGTGTTGAGCTTGATAAGTTCCTTATAAAGTTTGGAGACTAGCCCTTTATCAGATATGTCATTTGTAAGTATCTTCCCCCATTCCATAGACTGCATTTTGTTGATTGTTTCAGTTGCTGTATGGAAGATTTTTATCTTGATGAAATCCCAATAATTCATCTTTGCTTTTGTTTCCCTTGCCTCCAAAGACGTGTCTAATAAGAAGTTCCTGCAGCCAAGGCCAAGGAGGTTGCTGCCTGTGTTTTCCCCTAAGATTCTGATGGTTTCTTGTCTCACATATAGGTCTTTCCTACATTTTGAATCTATTTTTGCGTATGGTGTGAGAAAGTGGTCCAGTTTCATTCTTCTGCCTGTGGCTGTCCAGTTTTCCCCAACACCATTTGTTGAAGAGACTTTTTTCCATTGGATATTCTTTCCTGCTTTGTCAAAGATTAGTTGACCCTACAGTTGTGGTCTATTTCTGGGTTTTCTATTCTGTTCCATTGATCTACGTGTCTGTTTTTGTGCCAGTACCTTAAGTGTCTTGATGACTACAGCTTTGGAGACACTACTCTTTCTAAGTTTCTTTCAACTTTTCAATATCTGGTTCATATTCTTTGCAAATCATTTGCTAATGAAATGCATTCTATTCAGAAGAAGAGCTCATATTTTCACCGGCATCACCACCACAAGCATTTATCAAATGGGGGCATTTTGTATTGTCCAAGTAAAGCAGAAAGGTTGAGTTCTCCCCAGTCTGGTCTTATGTCAGAAAGTTAGGATGAAATCTTATTTTTAATTCATAGTTTTTTTCCTTTCCACAGAAATTATCGCCTTTACCCCCTGAAAGTATTTGGTAAAAGACTCTATGGGCACTGCCTTCAAGGAAAACTGAGGGGCAGATTCATTTTCTCTTCAGTTTCTTATTTCTTTGTTCAGTGCAATTCCCTTGTAGTTCAGCCGCCGCCCTTCCCCAGACGCATGAGGTATTCCAAGCTATTCTGGATTAGGCTCCCTCAGAGCAACATCTCTTTGACCATACCTGGGGGGTTGGGGGGGGAGCAAGCCTTATAAAGACCGATAACGTGGGACGCCTGGGTGGCTCAGTGGGTTAAGCAGCTGCCTTCAGCTCAGGTCATGATCCCAGGGTCCTGGGATTGAGTCCCACATCGGGCTCCTTGCTCAGCAGGGAGCCTGCTTCGCCCTCTGCCTCTGCCTGCCTCTCTGCCTGCTTGTGTTCTCTCTCTCTCTCTCTCTTTAACAAATAAATAATCTTTAAAAAAAAAAAAAAGACCGATAATGTATGCAGACTCCACCTTGCTTACACTTTCCAGTTTAAGGGGCCCAGATAAGACTTCTTGCTTAAAACTCTCGTTTATCCAGGTGCCCCAACAACCGAACCCTTTGCATTCCAAGTTCTATTTCTAAATTCTTTCCCCTATCTTCTTTAAAACACAGAAACTTCTAGAAGAATAACTCTTTAAAATAGGTCTCAAAAAGATGTTATTTTATATTTAAATATGTATGAATAGATGTTCTCCTTCTATTGAAACTACAATTTTGTGTGATTATACTCTGGTACTTCAGTAATATAGATCCTAGACACAGAGGAGAGAAGACTCAAAATATGGTTAAATATGTCTTATCTTGTTTGAGGCTGACCTCTGGGGGTGGTGGAGACCAGGCCAGGAATTATGATCTAGAATGCCAGCATCCCGTATGGAGCACATGAAGTACAAATAAATAAAGAAATCCATTTACCGGTAAGCCTAACATCATAACAGCAGCCATCTTAGTTCTGCAAAAAGCTAAGAAATGCAGAACTCCTAGCAAAACTGGAAAAACAAAGGACTCTCCACACAGATAAATGCACAGGACCAAGTGAACATAATCACTAGAAACATGAAATTTACTTTAGAAATAGTCACTAAAACCTTAATGCTTATAAGGAGAATTTGAAATTAAGGACAAAGTCAACAATCCATGACCAGTTTAGAACAAACATATCAAAGATATATTTAATGCTAAGAACTACTGGATCATATCAAAGTGTCAAAATAAAGAAGAGGCTGAGAAATCAAAGACTGAACAAGTGCTGGAATCTTTGCAGTGTTCTTTCTTAGCTGCTTAATGAAGATGGTCTCCCCCGCCCACCCTTGGCATGCAGGAAAGGGGAATGCTGCTACACTGAGGTCTCCAGTGGGATGTGGACCCACTGGGAACCTGCTGTGATAAGAGGAGGGAAGGACAAAGGAGCCAGGAGACAGGAGCTCTGTTGCATTGGAAGCTATCCTTTTAAAAGCTCCAAACATGCTCTAAGTAAGGGACAGAGAATCTTTCCTGCTAAATTCTACAGTCCTTGCGGACTCGGGGGGATGGAACCACAAGAATGCCTCCGTGACTTTGTTGATGACACTATAAAATTTTTACCTTCAGACAGTTTCACATATTCTTAGAATGAGCCTTAGGTAGTGGGGTTCTTTTATGTTCAACTTTTCATATTAATCAGAAATCCTTGGACCCTGAGGTTCCTTTCAGAAATTTTCTCATATTTCTTAAACCACTGCAACTGCTGCCAACAGAGAGGTGGCATTAAAAAAAAAAAAAAGAATATTCTGTTTTTCAGTTAAAGGGAAGTTTGGAGTAAAAAAATAATAATAATAATTGGTTGTTTGACTCATCCATCGTCTATTCCCAAACTTTTCCCTTGCCTCCATTAGTGGGGCTGGGGAAGGAGTGGTCACATGATATGATTTTGGCCAATGACGGGTCAGCAGGAGTCTGCTGGGGGCTTCTGAAAAATGGATTTCTTGGTTGAATTGATGGAAAAGGAGGATGCTATACTTATCCTCGTTCTTCTTCAGGTAAATGCAGATCTGACACCTAAAATGGAGGCAGCCATCTTGTGATGATGAAGAAAAGACCAGAAAAATTGCCAAAATAGTGACCCTGACATCACTAAGCTGGTGAACCTATTAGGCCATCCACCTCCAAGAGTCTTGCTATGTGATGAAAGTAACCCACCATCTGTTAAAACCACAGTGAATTGGATTCTCTGTCATTCACAGCCATCTGCATTTATAACTGATACAGGATGATTTTCATATGTTTCACAGAAGGGAGATAGTTTTGTCCTGAGTTTCTTCCAATAATATATAGCATTTAATTAAAAATCAAAATACTTCCTAACCATAAATATCAATCTGGGAACAGGCTTATATAACGGCATATTAAAGTGATCTGGCAGTCAACGAAATTCAACTCAAAAGAAAAATAAAATCACTCAATTCACTTCTAAATTATTTTAGTTATTGATTTACCACTAAGAATTATAAGTAATTCAGGATTTCTAGGGTCTAATTTATTGATTCTTTGGCTATTAATCATATAGAAACTTCATATCAACTACTGGTATGAAAAATTCCTATAATATAAAAATCCTTTGGGTCTGACAAAAACTTGCTTTCTCTCGGATTGAAATACAACTCTTGTAATCTATTTAATCTGTTTAATAAATCTTTGCTCCATTTTGTAGAAGCCAAAATGCCATAGTCCCAAGTCCCAAAACACAGGATTAAGGCAAATCTCCCTATAAGTTAGTGCAAAAGATGCAAAGTTTGCCTCCCCGAAGGTGCATCCTAGAAGAAAGTCAACAGACCTTAGATTCAGTCTTCTCCAGGGTGGACCAGAAGCCAGCAGCATTGCACAGATCCTGGAAGCTTGTGAGAAATGCAGTTTCAGAGGCTCCTGAATGGAGCAGTCAGTTAAGCATGGGACTCTTGGTTTCTACTGCGGTTGTGATCTCAGGGCTGTGATCTCAGAGTTGTGAAATCAAGCCCAGTGTTGGGCTCCCTGCTCAGCATGGAGTCGACTTGGGATTCTCTTTCTCTCTGTCCCTCCTGCTCATTCTCTCTCTTTCTCTCAAATCAATCAATCAATCAATCAATCAATCAAGGAAGGAAGGAAGGAAGGAAGGAAGGAATGAAGGAAGGAAAGAATGCAATTTCAGGCCCCACTTCAGACCTCCTAAGTCAGAATCTGCATTGAGCAAGATCTACAGGGATGTATGTGCCCTTTAAAGTGTGAAAAGCACAGTTGGAGAGCTCTTCAGCCCTCTTTACGTCAGACCTCAGACTGTCTGGGAAAGGTAGACAATGGCCCTTTGGCATTTAGGGCAGGAGCCAATGGGCCATGGGTCAGTCCCTCCACAGATGGGGGCAAATGGTGACACGTGGTGAAGAGGAAAAGAAGAGAAAGAAGCCTGGCCTTGGGGCTAGAGGATGTCCTCTCTATCTCAACTCTGTGAGGCTGTTATTCCATCTTATTGGGGTCAACCTGATAGAAAAGCATTCTGCAAGGCAACATTTCTTAAGCTATGGGCTGCCTGTTTTCTTAGGGTCTGGGATTTTTTTTAATATTACATTTTAATTTCAATGGTAATCTTAAAAAAGGATTAGGATGGGGGCGCCTGGGTGGCTTAGTGGGTTAAAGCCTCTGCCTTCAGCTCAGGTTGTGATCTCGGGGTCCTGGGATCGAGCCCCGCATCGGGCTCTCTGCTCAGTGGGGAGTCTGCTTCCCCGTCTCCCTCTGCCTGCCTCTCTGTCAAATAAATAAATAAAATCTTTAAAAAAAAAAGAATTAGGATGATCAGAGTCACATAGAACTCTGAGTATATCCATGCAATACCCATACTTTCAATGAGGATGCGATGTGGACAAAGATTTTGCAGGAGTTTGAAAAGAGGAAAGTGCTGAGAGAGTTGATTCCCTAATCCCACGGTCAAAGTTTTACATTCAAAAGAATCTGTCTGCTCTTTTGCAGTCAGGATGTATCCCTCTTGTAAGCAGATCCCATCAGTCTATGTACCAACTTGCAAAAATTTGTTAGCAGCAAGCATAATAGCAAATATACAGTGAAGCATTTTTCTGTTCCTCATTCAAGCAGTAATTGGATTTGTTATTCATTTAATGTATATTCCAATTACATTGTGATGTTAACTTTATCTTCAAGGAAACAAGACAGTTTTACAGACCTACTTTTAAATTTGGATTTAAATTCCTGGATTTCTCACTGATAGCTTTGTTTACGGATAGGATTTTATTGAACCAAAAGAACAACGTCTTGAAAATGTTAATACTGTCTTGAAAAGTATACTTAGGTGAATACGTATAAGCAGCAATGTTATCGAAGTCACATCAGTACTATAGAAGTCACAAAAAGGAACCCAAAAAATATATAAAATCAGTTACAAGGCTGTGTTTGAAATTTAATTCCAGCAACCAGCATTCTTCGGCACATAAAAATTATTGATATGCATATTTTAGTTTTGTAGCTTTGCTTGTATTTAATAAGCAAATTTGCTTTGACTTTATCACTGTATAATAACTATATACATAAGGAACTTATATCTTATTTTATGACTTTATGCATTTAAGTAACATAATAAAAATAAGTCAATAATGGAGGGTTATGATAACTCATTTCTTTTAATAGAGAAGTTCTCATTATTTAAATTTGGGAAGCATCCCCATGAGAGGGCTATTTATCTGATTCTGCCCACACTGGGGACGAGAATCCAGACTGAAGGGGCCTGCACATTCCAGCTGGTCTATATACTCCACCTGAAACGTGCCATGAGAGCGTTCTTTCATGGGGCATTTTACTAAGATAACAAAATGCATCAGCTAAAATAGCTGAACTCACACTGCAAAATTAGAACTGTTGGTTCATTTATATTCTGTCACCATCCCAAAAGAATTTAGGTAGTTTTCAAATATAAATAAAACATTGCAAAAAAGAAAAATATAGTGGATAAGAGAAGTAGATCAAAGGAAGATAAGAGTGTGAGAGTCCGAGAGAGCCTGAGTGAGGTTAGTATACAAATGCGTGCTCTGAGGTCCCAGTGTCACACCGAGAACTTGTTTCAATCCAGTTTTCTCCAAAGGATATCTGTGAACCACACCTGCCTTGTTCATCCACATACCCTTAGCCTTTTTCACAGAGCCTGGAATGTTGTAGCTATTGAATCAATGAATGAAAGGGGTGAGTTACAACAGGAAAGGGAGAAACAACAAGTTATAAAGATAAAATAAATCAGTTGTTCAACAGAGGCATAAGTATATCTGAAATTGAGAGGGAAAACTTCCCCATGGATGTCTGTAGGTGTATATTTTCCTATGCTATTGACTTTGGCATAAACATATTTTAGAGATCAAATACAAACAACTAGAAATAAAACTATCAATATTTATATCACTATTAAATAGAGATCAAAAACTAAGTTTAAACAATTCTTTCTATATATATGTATACTATATATATAAATATATATATATACACACACATATATATGTATATATATATATATATATTTGCTAATGGAATAGGAATAGGAACAAATAATTATACCACATCCCAACTTATATCCACATCCTGAAACCTGGGGAGCCCTATCATTACCTAAAGAAGATTCCAAACAATTTGGGCAGGACGATCATTGTCATTAAGTGTGTTGCTACTGGAATGAATTTAGGTGGTGATCAATGAATGAGTCATAAATTATATAGTTGAAACACACTTCCTTCCCCAATACTTAAAGATGGGCTCTTCTCTTCTCTACCCTACCACATATCCCACACCGCATAGGAGTTGTTAATTTGGAATGCTGATGCCTAGGATTGTTGGAAGTCATCTATAAAAGTTAATTTTATGTGCCAACTTGATTGAACCATGGTGCCCAGATTTTTGGTCAAATATTCTGGAAGTTTCTGTGAGGAAGATTTAGATGATATTAACATTTAAATAGGCAAACTTCAGTAAAGCAGACTGACCTCCATTATATGGATGGGACTCATCTAATTATTTGAAGGCCTGAATAGTAAAAAGACTGATGTATCTCAAGAAAGAGGAAATTCTGCAGCCTGATGGCCTTTGGACTTGAACTGTAACATTGGCTCTTCCCTGGTTCTTTACCCTGCCAGCCCATTCTGCAGAGTTTGGACATACCAGCATCCATAATTGTATGAGTCAATTCCTTAAAAAAAAAATCTTTTTTTTTTAATTTAAATTTTACTTAGTGAACATATTACAATATTGGTTTCTGGAGTAGAATTCAGTGATTCGCCTCTTACATACAACACCCAGTGCTTATCACAACAAGTGCCCTCCTTAATACTCCTCAGCCATCAAGCCCATCCCTTACCCACATCCCTCCATCAACCCTCCATTTGTTTTTATCAAGAGTCTCTTATGGCTTGTTTCCCTCTCTCCTTTTTTCCCTTTCCCTCTTCCTATATTCCTATACATTCATCTGTTTTCTTTCTTAAGTTCCACATATAAGTGAGATCATATGGTATTTGTCTTTCTCTCACTGACTTCTTTCACTTAGCATAATACACTCTAGCTCCATCCATGTTACAAATGGCAAGATTTCATTTTTTAATGGCTGAGTAATATTCCAGTGTGTGTGTGTGTGTGTGTGTGTGTGTGTGTGTGTGTGTGTGTGTATGCCACATTTTCTTTCTTTTTTTCCCTCCAAGATTTATTTACTTATTTTAGAGAGAGAAAGCATGCACACGTGAGAAGGACAGAGGGAGAGGGAGAGGGAATCTCAAGCAGACTCTGTGCCGAGTGTGGAGCCTGGCACGGGGCTTGATCTCAGGACCCTGAGGTCACAACCTGAGCCATAAACCAAGAGTTGAACGCTTAACTGACCCAGCCATTCAGGCACCCATATCTTATTTATCCACTCATCAGTGGATGGACATATGGGATCTCTTCGTAGTTTGGCTATTGTTGATAAAGCTGCTATACACCTTGGGATGCATGTACCCCTTCAAATCTGTATTTTTGTATTCTTTGGGTAAATACCTAGTAGTGAAATTGCTGGGCCATAGGTAGTTCCATTTTTTAACTTTTCGAGGAACCTCCATACCGTTCTCCAGAGTAGCTGCACCATTGCACGAGGGGTCCCCTTTCTCAATATCCTCTCCAACACCTGTTCCTTCTTCATTAATTTTAATTAATTAATTAATTAATTTGAGCCATTCTGACAAGTGTAGATAAAGATATATGGATACACGAACGTATACATGTTCTTTTTCTCTAGAGAAAAATACACTATCATCTTTCCTATGTCTTGAAGAAGGAACATTGGTAGTGGAGAAGATGAGGCCAATAGAGAAAGAGAACAAGAGAGAGTGAGAGATACCAAATGATACTCAGGTCTCTGTGTACAGCTCCCTATCTGGACTTGAAGTTTTACATGAGCCAATAAATGTTATTTAGTGGGACTTGGGTTCCTATTATCTGAAAATCAAATCTTAACTTATACAAATTTTATTTCTTTTCTCCTCTTTCTCCTCCTTTAAATTCAATGGCAAAGGACGCATATACTGATTATTTTCATTTAGAATCACTGTCACTGAGATTTCCATCCAAATTGCAGTCCCAAGCCCTTTGTCATATGTTCAGCCTATATTGACATGAAACGATACTTTCTTACATTGGTCATGCATATTAAACATTCAAAAAGCTCTTCACATGTATTTTGTTATGAGATATTAGAGTTTATTTTTAATGGCCTTTGACTTATATAAAGCAATGCTATCCAAAACCTCGACTAGCTAAAGATATTGATGAGTGGTCATAACCTCAATTGTAACTACTTAATAAAGTCCATTATATCTGTGCCTTCAGCAGGTCCAGCTGAGAAAGCCAGTTTCCAAAGGTTTAGAAAATCATAATGAAAGTGAGGCGCGGGGTCCCGTTTACATTTTGGGTTCCAGAACTAGCAATAATTGTTTTCCTTCAATAGTTTAGTTTCTTGTTTTGTGCTAGGAAGAGATCTTAGTACTTTTTTTCCATGGTTGTTCATTTGTTATTGTGAATGGATTTATTTTCCCTGTTGCTATGTTCCTGGTCCTGCCCTTAAGAAGAACAGATTGCCCTGTATAATATTTCAAGCCACTTGTGTTCATTAATGATGTAGATAATCTTAACATTCATCAGTTTTGAAGGAGGGCATGCTTTCCAGAGACCATTGCTTCCCTTAGAAATAAAAAAAAAAGAAATATCTTCAAATTGTTTATGACTAGTTTTAGAAACGAACCCTCAAAGACAGCAAAACAGAACAACCAGAATTACCCTGCTTTCATACAGAGAAGAAAAAAGACCAATGTATCGTATGGTTGTATTCAAAAAGAAGAGAGTCAAACTTTGAAAAACTTCTTGGTTCCTTTTCAACTTAACATTTCCCATTTCTTATACACATGTTATAATGCAATAAATTGTGGTTTAATTAGCATTGGCTGTAAAATTAATTGGCTATCCCAAAGCATAACATATGAATGGTTATGGAAGAGCAACAAAGAGTTTCGCTAGGCTTTCTATATTGCAAATTGTTAAGAAAATCCAATGATCAGTTCTAGAAGTTGTTTTGCCATGCTCTAAAATAACACTGTGTAACAAAACTTGCTGGGAAGGTGACACAGGTCCATCAAGGCTGATCTTGGATTTTAGAAATCTGCATTACTTGGGTGTATTTTGTTTCCAGTCTGAAATTTATGCCACTCTGACTCATTTTTTTAAAAGAATTTAGATAGAGACACTCAGATTGTGTCTATCTGCGGTAGAGAATTGGGCAGAAACGTAGTATTTTGTGAAGTATGTTTCTACAGAGCAGGAAATTGCCACACAGTTTCAAATTCTTACAATCAGTGTTATAGGAAGGCAATGACTATGTCATTTGCCTTCATTCATCTGTCTTTTCTCATCTCACCCCTCTTTTGCTTGCCTGTCCATTTGTTTGCTCAGTCCTACCTGTTAATCAGCTTTCTTCAAAGTGTGCAGAGCGCTGTCTCAGGTAAGACCAGAATAGCTTGTGAGAATAATGTTTACATCGTCATTTAATGTCCTTTTTGCCCTAGATGGATTCTCTCCACTTTGAGCATCGAAGTGGCTACTTTAGATTCGAGCAATTTCTGCAGTGGCACTTTTCCCCACTGTAATGCAGGGTGATTGGTATCTCATGGCTTCTCATGATGCCATGTTTTAGATGTCACACCACACATGCTGTCACACGCTTTTTATTTCCCTTGCTCAAAGTATAAAACCATTTTGCATGAAGAGTCAACGTTGCAACGCCATTTTGCAGCTGTAAGAACTGAAATCTGGCCTGAAACTTGGTCAACATCTGAGTCCTACAGAGAGATATTTTGCAGACAGCCACAAAAGGAATAAAATCACACACACGTTTCATTAACATTAGTGAAAGTTTCTGGATATCGGTGAAAATGAAAAGTCGATGACTTTTTCATTGAAGAATTTTGTTAACTCAGCAGTGGGGTTTTCCAAACTATTGTGGGTGGCCAGAATGACTGCTCATTCAAAGCCAAATGCTACCTTGGAATGTCTCTGCAGAGCAGAGAGAAGAAATGCAAAGTTTAATTAAAAAGAGCTCCTCACGAGCTAGAAGATCAACTCTGTTGCTTAATTAAATTGTAGACATTTTGGAGAAATGAATATTTAAGTGATAGATCTTACTTCTCAGGCACTCTTTGTCTGATCTTGGACTCTCCCCACAAAGGCCAAAGCCAGCCCGAGAGTGGATGTCATTTTTCTCCCCAGGGAGACTATTCGGTATTCTCCAGTCTCACTTGCTGATCCTCTTCCAGGTCTTGAGGAGTGGGGGTGGGTGATATTTTCCTCTCCATTCTCCTCAGTAGGGCTTCTCTCTAGACCTTTGGCACATTTAGGAATGGCCCCAGGATCCAGCTTTAAAAAGGCCACAGGAGTCAGCATGGGCACCAGTAGAGCCTGGATGATTCCGGAGATGTGGAGAGGAGAATGGCAGCATCTGTAAATTCTTGCTTTGACTAGGTTTCCACTCTTATCGTTGCAACACTGAGGCAGGCTCCAAAAGCTAGGATATCCCTCTGGATTGAAAAGAGACCCAAGGATTCTTTCTGTCCTCTGAGAGCCAGACTATGAGGTCTGGTGATGACTTTCCTATTATCTTGACATTCCACTCTTGTCAATGGGGAAGGGCCCTCGTCAGGTCATTCTTAGGCCAGTGGAGGAGGGGGGAGGGGGCTCACAAGCAGTTATCTGCAGTCTTCTGTTTTTCCATCAATCTGGAATCAGATGTACTCTACAGGCCTGAAGCCTAACAATTTTTTATTGGATGATTCTCCACTACCTGCCCCCATACCCCTTTCACTTAAATAACTGGTCCTCATAGTCAAGACTGTCTGTAGATAGAAGTGGAGAAGGTGGTCTGAGGTCTACTAAAAGGCTCAATTATCTGAAGTCCATTTACACTCGTGGGCCTGCCCCAATACTTACATGCTGTCGATATTGAAGTAAACCCTTGGGAATAAGGGAGGACAAAATTCCTCAGGGCACCCAAGGTAAAGTTCAAAGGCGTGATCAGAAAGATTACTGCCCACCAACATTTTACCAGGGTTTGGTCCTTGGTTTCAGGCTATGGTGTGGTTGAGTGAGAGCGACTCAGGAGCTCATCTAGGCCATGTGTTTTCCAAAGGTGTAAGGTGAGACTTGGCATTTAAGTGACCCACTCAAGGCTTGTAGTGGCATAGAATCAGAACCCATGTCTTCTATGCCCTGGCCCAAAGTCCTTCCCGTATCTGTATCTTGTGACTTGGGAAAGTTGGGCACAGCTGAAAGAGACCAAAATGTGGTATTAGCCGCACCATAGGGAAGGCACAGCACAGGGACATGCTCCATTACAGATAATGGGAAAGGGAGGGGATGAAGCAGGAACTCCCATTGGTACCTATTAAGGACTGGATTGTTCCCTCAACCCCCACAGGCTCTTGGCCTACTGACGAAGGATGTAAGGCCAAGGAGTTGGTAGCATGAATCTCTAGGCCCAGCCCTGAGGGAATGAAAAGCTTTACTACACACTGGGGAAAGAGATTTGGGAAAGGTGGTCATCGTGTGAAACTCTTGGAGAAATCAGACTCAGGAGATCCTTTGGGGCTTGACAAAGTAAAGCTAAAAGTACCTAAAAGAAGACATGAAACAGCTAAAGGTGAATTTTTCTTCCACATTTTTGTCTAGAACAGGGTCTAGTAGAGTCATATACTAAAGACGTGGACCGGGAAACTCAGGACCCAAATAAGAGCCATACTGAACACAAAATAGAGTGAAATCCCATCCTGATGTCTAGCACCTTGATATTGCAAAGCAAATTGCGATCCATTTTCTCATGTGGGTATGTGAGATTTTTCACAATCTTCCTGTGAAACAGGTCAGTAGTATGGATGGATCTCAATTTATAGACAGAAAAAAGGGAAAAAAGAGCAAAGTGGTCAAACAGCGTGCCCAAGAACATAACATGCTTGCAGGCCAAACATGGTCTACACATCACAAATATCGGGTCCTTAAATCTAGAGCCTAGTCATGGCTATACCACGGTTTCAGGTGGAGCCTATACTGTTTCCCCAGTATTATTTGTGTTACAAAATTCAGTTTTTAAAGTACTGTGTGGCATCTGCCTTAAGGCATGTTTCATGATTCAAAGGACTTCTTTCTTCCTCAGTATTTCTTTAAACATCCCTACCACTTTCCCGTCTCCCTTGCTGTGCTCTTCATTCAACTTTGCCGGCTCCTTTTTTCTCTTCCAGACCTCTAAATGCTGGATGTGTTCTCTCCCTTGGGGATCTCCTCCAGTCCCATGACTTCACATATCAACTGTATAGCCCGGACCCAGAATTTCATTCTCCAGTCCTTATCCCCTTTCCAGGCTCCACAGTCATACCTAACTCATACCCAGTTGGCTCCATGTGGATGGTGGGTAGACATTTCAAGTGTAAGCTGTTTAAAAGAGAGCTCTTGGTTCCATGGCCACCTCACCCCACACTCCCAGATTCACTCCTCCTGGCCCCTTGCCATATTGACAAGCAGCGCCGCTCTTCACCCACTTGCTAGAAACCTGAAAGTCTTTCTTCTTTTTTCTTCTCCCACATGCACATCCAATCTGTCACTGAATCGTCAGTTCTACCTTCAAAATACATCGCTGACTGTGACCACTTCTACCACCTCCACCTCTACCATCATCTTCCAACTGGCTTTCCAGCTGCCCTTTACACCATCTCCAGGATACCACTCTTAACCTTAACAATCTTTTCCCTATACAGCAGCCAGAGGGACCAAAGGCTTAAGTCAGATCATGTTGCCTCCCTACTCGAAACACCTACGGACACCTGGCTGGCTCAGTCAGTAGAACATGTAGCCCTTGATCTCAGGGCAGTGATTTCAAGCCCCACACTGGGCTTAGAGCTTACTTAAAACAAACCAAACCAAAACAAAGCAAAAAAAAACCCAAAAAAACCCTCAGTCAAAAGCCTCTACTAACTTCCCATTGCCCTTAACATAAACACTTAACTCTTGACTGGGGCCTCTCCAGCCTTGATGATCTGGCTCCTTCTACCCTGTCAAACTCCACTACCAAATTGCTACTTCACCCTTCCTCCTGGCTCTCCTCTAACATGTGACTTCTCAATACTTTCTGTGCCGTGGATCCCTTCGGCAATCTGGGAAGGCCCACGGATCGCCTCTCAGAAGCAAGTTTTTAAATTCATAAAGTAAAAAGCGTGAGATTACAAAGGATACAGCTGCCCTGAAATATGATTACCAGAATATTAAAAATCAGATTTGTGATAGAGTAATAAACAGTCTTCTTCATCAACATGTTGAATAACAGGATCTAGCCCCTCTAACAACCATCATAATTTTGAAGTCGTTATAAGCACAAATGACATTTGCAGATATCTGCAACAACTAAAATGCGATAAGAGAGTGTCTGTGATTTCTTTGGGCGACAGAGTCACCCTAAATATGCTAATATACCACAGTTTATTTGCCCATATTTATTACTGGAAGAAAAGCTAAATTTCAGCTGGAAGTTAGTGAAAAGAGGGATGCAATTTTTTTTTCCCGTTCAACTTCAGGGCCTCTGATTCTATCTATGGACACCAAGTTAATAACTCTTCCTCAATACATCAAGCTCATTCCCATCTCTGGACCTGTGTACTCGCTATTCCCTCACCTGGAATGCTCTCCCTCCAGTTCTATGCAGAGCTCCCTCTCACCTCAGGCTACTTTCTCAGAGAATCCTTCCTCCCCTCACCCCTTTACTTGAAACAACACCCTTAGTCCCCCCATCACACTCCTTCCCCTTGTTCTGCCTCATCTCCCAAACTTCCTTATCACCTTCAAAGTCATGTTGCTTATGTGCTGGTGTATCTGTTTACTAGTTCCTGAAGGGAAAGCCCCACCCCCTGTCTTGTGTTCTCCAAGGTCTCCCAGCATCTAGAATGGGCCTACTATAAAAAAAGCATGTAGCAATTATCTGTGGGACGAGTAAATGAGTAAATGTAAAGGGAGGAATATGATCTGGACTTTCAGACACATGAAAGGAAGAGATATTTTGTTTCAAATTCCAAACAAAAGGGACAGGTTTTCACATTTATTTTTTCCAAAAATGGGATTTCCCATAGGGGAACTATATTCCATGTTTTATAGCCTTTTAAATATGGTTCCTGACATCGCTGGGCACGTGCCTGCTTCCCTACCAGAGGATTGGCTATTAGGCCACCACAAGGCTGGCAAACCTATATTGCAATGAGCCATAACTTGGTTTGACTACTTCAATTAAAGTAGAGCAGATTCCTACTAATAATAGCTATTTTCTTTTAAACTTGTTCTTAGCATTTTTTATTTAGCTAACCCCAAGAAGGAAGTGTTGTTGAATATTATATTCAATATATTCGGCATTATATTTGACTCAAAAGACAATAACATTATAGAGCAAACATAATGGTTTATCTCCTTATGTGGACTCAACTTAATTCTTTATTGTAAGGAGTAGTTTAATATTGAGGCCTTGAGGGACTTCCTGGTGATAACTCATTAGCCATTAAAAATATGAGCCTCGATATTACTCAGCCATAGGAAAAAAAAAAAAAAGAGGTCATACTACTTTACTCTTGCCTCCTGGCTCTCTACTTTATTCTTGCAACCACATAGATGGATCTGGGGACATTATGCTAACAGAAGGAAGTCAGATAGCGAAAGACAAGTACCATATGATTTCACTTAGATGTGGAATCTGAAAGACAAAACAAAAGAACAAACAAACAAAACAGACCTTAAGTACAGAGAACAAACTGGTGGTTGCCAGAGGGGAGGTGGATGGGGGAATGGGTGAAATAGATAAAGGGGATTAAGAGGTCCAACCTTGCAGTTATAACATATATTAGTCATGGAAATGGAGTGTACAGTCCAGGGAACACTGCCAAGAATGTTGTAACAACATTGCTAGGTGGGAGATGGTGACTACCCTTAATAGTGTTTAGCATGTGGAACGTACAGAATTGTCCAATTACTACGTTCTGCACCTGAAGGTAATGCAACATTTTATGTCAACTAGATTTCAATAATAAAGACTTTTGGGAAAAATGAAGTGCTTTTCTTAGAAACAAAACATGGGTCTTGAACCCAGGAAAGTAAACACAGAGTGAGAGGTAAACATATACGGTTCACTGCATATATGATTCTGGAGCAGGGATTGGAGGTGGGATGTCTCAGGCAGAAGGTACGGAATATGAGAAGGAACCAAAATCAGCCCCTAAGGAACCCACAGAAGAGGAAAAAAAAAAAAGCCAAGAAGGCAAACTTGGAATCAGAAATACCAAGTTGTTCAAGTATCGACTTGTTCAAGTATAAATTGACACACTAATTGCCTTAGGTATGTAATTCCTGACCAGTTCTTGAAGATAAGGAAGAATAAAGAGGGAAAGGTAATCCATGTCCTGTGACCTTTATAAAAAAGAGAAGATATAGCATGAAAGTAACAGACAACATCTGAAGAATGCTAATCATTTCTCATTTGCAAATCATCTTACAAAAGCAAACACCAAAATGGAAGAGTTGGCAGAATGTAGAGCTTGATAAAGAAATCCGGAGAAAAATACTAGGGCAAACCTCAAGTGAATACAGGAATAACTCTGAGAGCTAAAAAGGAAAGTTAAAAAAAAAAAAAAAAAAAACCACAACAACCTTATTAAATGCCAACAGTGGATGTGTCCCTGCTGTACCAGGAAACTTTTGGTATTCCCAGAGTATCTGTGTTAAGTAATTGAAACAAAATGGTTTTTATTCAAACAATTGCATTTTGAACAGCAAAAAATTGAAAGCAAAGTGAGGCAAAAATAACCCAACCCTGAAACAAACTGACCTACATATCAGATGAACATGTAGTCGTGAAACACAGAGCAGAAAAGAAAATCATTTAATTGCAAGTGTTTCTGACTAGTAATCATCGGCAAATGAATGGACGATATTTCCAAATGGCCAGGAGTACACATCTCGGGTGTCTAATGCTTGTTCTTGATGAAAATGAACTGATTGGAAAAAAGTTTCAGACTTTTCTTTTAAGCAAAACGCTTTCATTTAATGGAAATCTTCCAGGATATAAAACAGTTGAATCTGATTGAATCTGGTGGACGGGAGCTGGGTGGGGGGGACCCAGGGGTCTGCCCATTGAGCCTCCCCCTTGCACTGAACACTTCATCACCTTCCCCATCTTCCCTCTGGGCAGCTCCTGAGGAACCTTGGGAGACCCAGGGCTCTGTATAGCAGTATTCGAAAACTGCTGGATTCAAGAAGAAGGACACAGTGAGCGTGACACCCAACTGTGACACCCCAAGAACTTTGATTCATTCTGAGCATTTCCTTAGTGATTTGATCCAACATAAATGTATCCACTTATTAGCTGGAAGTGCTTTAAGCATCAGAAAAAAGTCAGCTTGAGACCAGTTTCTTCCTCTTTGCCCCCCATAGACACATGTATTCTAGACTCTGACATTCTCTGAGCAATGGTTACAGAGTTGGTCCCAGCAGAGTGGCCAAGGGCAGTGGGGGAATGGGCAGGAGAAGTGGATTTGGTGAGCATTTCTCTACTCATTTTCCAGAGAAGTCAGGGTAGGAGATAAAGGAGGCTTAAGCTTCAGGTCACTTCTCTTGTGTGGATCTCTCATGACACCAGGCAATGAGTGTCATCAAGCCAAAGATCATTGAAGGTTACTATGCAAACTTGAACTGGCCTGAAATCTTACAGCTCATATATGAAAGACACTTGACAGAAGTTCTCCCAGTCCTAAAACTTTACATAAGATGACCAACACCATGTTGTAAAACCAAAAGAAACTCTTCTATCGCTGTGAAATGTGTAAGCCCGAAGATTCACAGACATGTACCCTGGGGCAAATAATACATTATATGTTAATAAAAAAATAAATAAATAAATAAATAAAAAATAAAAAGCAAAAAAAAAAAAAAGAAACTCTTCTATCAGTAATAAAATACAATTTACCATCAACCATGCTAGGGGAAAGACTAAGTTACGTATTCTCACTATAAAAAATGGTACTACCAAGTCCTGGCCTGAAGAAGAAGGAGGAGGAGGAGGAAGAGGGAGTGGAGGAGGGGAAGGAGCTGGAGGAGGGGGAGGAGGAAAAGGAGAAGGAGCAGCAGCAGAAGCAATAAGTATGCAGGGGGGAAAAAAGTGGCAAAAAAGAAATTAGAGAGTTGTACCAGGCAGTCAAACAGTAAAAGATACTATATTTTTATAGTTTTTATTATTGGTCAGCTTTTTAAACTTTAAAATTTGTTGTGATTTCTTTACTCATTCTAAACCAAGATTCATTTTGGCACTTTGTATTTGGAATTTAGTACTCTTTTTATTAAAGATGGTGCCAAAAATTATATAAGCTTTAGGCCCCACAAAGCCTGGACCCATTGCTGTCTACCAGCAAGAGCAGATGGGGGAAAGCTACTGTCTTATTTAGGGCCTTATTGAGACCACATTCATTGCAAAAGTCAGATCACATCCCCGCCTCTTAAGACAACTGGATCCTTTAATACTCAATTAACACTACGTACTTGGAAGAAGAGAACTACTAGTATTGTAAGGATCCAGCTCACATCTAAGCTGGAGTTCAACTACAGACATAAATCCTAAACCACTAGGGTGGGCCTAGAGACATTTATTTGTACAGATAACTGAGGAGCCTTCTGGGAAAGGTCTCATTCTAGGGGAGCAGGAGCCTCGCTTGGGCGGGTTGTTCTCAGTAAAGAGTTCTCAGGAGAGTGTTTGTTACTCGCTTTTGTTTCATGGACACGCATACATCCACACTTAGTCATTTGCCACTCACACAAGACTCCTGTGTGAGTTCTTTACAGAAAAGACCGGAGCTCAGAGGCAGCTTCCCTGAAGCCACTACGTAACTATAAATACACGAAGGAGACCCTTTCTAAGAGGAGGTGGGACCAGAGCCAAGGCAACTCTAGCATTTTGGGAATGCCACCACTTGCCAGTGCTGTGGCATGAGACAGCAGTGCCCACAGGTGTCTGGTAGACAAGAGTGGCCTGGTGGACCCAGCAGAATAAATTTGTCTATGAGTATATGGAAACTTCCAGAAAACTGAGGAGATGTCTTAAAGAGGATTGAGGATATCCTGGATGAGCTGGAATGGGCACAAAGTAATGAAATTTGGTTCATTATTAACAATGCAGTCCAGCTTCAGGTAGGGGAGGTATGGGGAAAACAGGGTTATGTCTGCAATGACAGTGAGGGGGTTGAGGTTTTCAGGGAGAACATAGTCAAGGGGACCTGGATGTTCCCTGCCACAAACTTGCTGTGTGACTTGACACCTCTGCTTCCTCATGCATAGAAGCTTGTTGCCGGCGTCAGACAGATGATCTCTAGGGTGTCTGCTAGCTCGAACATTCTACCATTCTAACCGGAAATCTTTATGGGTCTCCCAGGGTAATATCAAGCAATTACAAGAATTTCTTTTTAGAACAGAGAGCATGCAACAAGACAAGAACAACATACTCCTAGCACAGTTGCCTCATGGAAGTTTTTGTTACTTTGAACAATGAGTAAATAAACATCATCGAATGAAGAAGTCGAACTACCTCTCACGGGTACACACGCACACACACACACACACACACACACACACACACACACACACCCCACACCCCACCCCACACCACACCACACCAGACACCTATCAATCTCCTAAGGATCCGATTCTCTTTCATCTGGGCTTACCATTCATTATAGCATCTGGAAGTTTGGAGAAGCATCTCAAGGTGACCAGTTCAAGATGAGACCAATGAGGCAGCAATGCATATGTGACCTTGTAAATATAGGAAAACAACCCTATGTGCGTCTACACAGTGGGGTTCTGAAAACAAAGATAATCTGTATTTGTAGCTCATCAGTTACAGTGAGAAGGAGGGCTATTTTACATGACTACATCTAATTATGGATATTTAGTTTCAAGATTATAAAAAGCTGAGCGTGGCTCCTCTTTGAATGGTAGAGAGAGATGCCTTTTAGGGGGGCTTTTCCCCGTGGTTGCTTGCTGAGAGATACTGGATCGTCATGTGAAGAAGCCAGGGAAGAGCTTCAAGGGACCCTAATCTGAAATGGGTAAAACAGAGGGCCGGAGAGAAGGAGTCAGCCTCAGATCTGGCTACCCAAGTCTCCAAATTAATGTTCTCTTCAGTCTCTCGGAGAGACTAGATGCAAATTGTTTCTACCGTGCAAATAGCTGGGCTCCCACAGGTCTAGAGAAAGTGACTTTCGGAATAGTGCTGAGACCCGGAAAATATCTATCAATTTCTAGATGAACAGATGAAGCCCAAAGAAAACCAGGGACTTTTCTGGTGCTTGCGTGTGTCGGAAGAGCAAATGCACCCTGGAATCTGGGGCCCCAGAGCCGGTGAAATTCAAAGAACAGTACTTCTGCTGGGGCTGCCGAACAGGGCAGTGGGGGAAGGGGCCTGGAGGCACCATGACCAGAGACTCCCTGAGAATCGTGCTGTGTCGTCTGCACAGTGGCCCTGCTCTGTCCCCCTTGTCCCTACTCAGAATCATTGAGTTCCAAGGCCCACAACTGGCAGTCCCAGGAGGAGGAAGGGTGGAGGCACTAGAGTAGGCCTCAGCCCTGCCCATTGCCTTTTCCTCTCCTCGGAATGCACTTTTTTTTTTTAAGTTGCTTACAAAGTGGAGTTGATGGCTTTCCCAGATGCCCTGCGATTGGACAAGGCTACAAACCCCCAGAAAGCCCAAATGAATTGTAATGCTCTTTGGAAAGGTTAAAAACGACAACAGGATGGGGCGCCTGGGTGGCTCAAGGGGTTAAAGCCTCTGCCTTCTGCTCAGGTCATGATCTCAGGGTCCTGGGATCGAGCCCCGCATCAGGCTCTCTGCTCGGTGGAGAGCCTGTTTCCCCTTCTCTCTCTGCCTGCCTCTTTGCCTACTTGTGATCTCTCTGTCAAATAAATAAATAAAATCTTTAAAAAAAAAAAAAAGACAACAGGAAGTTAGGGATGGAAATGGAAAAATCCTTAGCTTAATTAGGAAAGATGACTGGCTGGGAGTCCCCAGTCTCTGGCTTCTCTGCTAAACAGAGCTACTGCTAAAGAGAATATGGACCACAATGTGGCTAAGTCTCTTTCAAGATGGCGATCTTCCAAAAGTCAGGGGCTCAGGTGGAAGGCACAGAGGAGCAGCCAAGAGAGTACTCAGATGTCCGTTTCCCACAGAAAAGTATACAGCAGACCAAACTTGCCTCAAGTACACCCATTGACTTCATCGACTTCTGTTGAAATTACTTGAAGATACTCCTTAAGAAACATCGGGGAGGGTGTGCTATGGCGAGGGCTGTGAATTATGTAAGACTGATGAATCACAGACCTGTACCCCAGAAACAAATAATACATTATATGTTAAAAAAAAAAAAAGAGTAGGAGCGCCTGGGTGGCTCAGTCGTTAAGCGTCTGCCTTCGGCTCAGGTCATGATCCCAGGGGCCTGGGATCGAGCCCCGCATCGGGCTCTCTGCTCGGCGGGAAGCCTGCTTCTCCCGCTACCACTCCCTCTGCTTGTGTTCCCTCTCTCGCTGTGTTTCTCTCTGTCAAATAAATAAAATCTTTAAAAAAAAAAAAAAAAGAGTATATATCTCAATCCATATACATGGCAGGGAAATCACACACACTTGGTACAGATGTAAAGAAACTACTTTGAGCTCCTCTACCCCATCCTCCCACGTGTTCATCCTGCTGATGCCCTTGGGCTTACCCACCCAGGCCTCTGCTGTTGCTCTGGAAGAACTCACCTCTACAGACCTTTCCCACAATTTATCTCTTATTTTCCCCCTCTGTGCAAGGCCAAGTCCAAGGAGGCATTGATACCAAAAATTCAGTAAAATTCATGTTTAGACCATCGACTCTCAACCCTGGCTGCATCTCGGAATCATCTGGGGAGCTTTGTAAGAATGCCCATGCCTGGCTCCTACTCCAGACCAAATAAATCAGCAGCCCAGCCTGGGACCAGAGCACTGGCATGCTTTAAAAGCTGGTGCAGGTCAGGACATCCCCCAACCCTGAGAGTTCTACATCAGCCATTCTCAAACTTGGTTTAACTTCAAAGTTCTTTTCTTTGAATCTCAACTCTTCCAGAACCCCAGATTCTGGTTGCATACTTGGCCGGGGGGGGGGTCTGAAAAAAAATCTTTTTTTTTTTTTTTAAAGATTTTATTTATTTATTTATTTGACAGAGGGAAAGATCACAAGTAGGCAGAGAGAGGGGGGAAGCAGGCTTCCTGCTGAGCAGAGAGCCAGATGCGGGGCTCGATCCCAGGACCTGAGCCGAAAGCAGAGGCTTAGCCACTGAGCCCCCCAGGAGCCCCTGAAAAAAAAGTCATAATGCCCAAACTGCACCCTGTGCAATTAAATCAGATTTCCTGGGGGTGGGAACCAGACATCAGTATTTTTTAAGATTTCTTAGGTGCCTCCAGAGTTTAGCCAAATCGGAGAAGCAAAGAGTTAAATGACAACAAGCCAACCCGAAGAGCAGGATCTGTGCGGGGCACTTGAAAGAGAGAGCCAGAGCTTGGCTGGAACCTCGCTGGAGGTATTAACAGATCTAAAGATAGAATGAGTGAACCAAGCGAGGAGGTCTGCATGGAAAGAGAAAATGGGAGTCAGAGAGGAAGGGCTCGCAGAGGGGAGAGAGCATGGGTGAGCTGACGGGAACATCCAGTCCTATCTGTTTGGCAGGTCCAGCTCCCAAGAGGAAATGAACACATGAGCTTAAGAAAATGTGACACCCTTTGACATTAGAACCATCCCTCTAAAATCCCCTGCTCAGGCTGTGTACTCAAGCTGTGTTCTCATTACCATTTGTCTTCCTATTTCATTTCCTACTGGGAGAGAACGTGTTAGTCAAGGGGACACAAATGTCCACTCTGCTGAGAGGCTCTCATTTCTCATCACAAATTAATAAATTGTGATTTAGGTTTACATGGCCGTCTCTCGGGAGCTGGACTGATGCAAATCTGTCCCCGAGAACTCGGTCCATCTAGCACGTTGATACAGTCCAGTGTATCAGGATTCCTGAGGTTTAGCACTAAGGGTTTTTTTGTGATGGTCTCTACTAGGTGGGGAGATCGTGGAAGACCCGTCCATGTTTTATTCTTCTGTGTATCACTGAGACCCAGCTTAGTGCCCGGACATTAGAGGCAATGGTGAGAGTCTAGTTCTTTCCACCCATGTCAGTGGTGATCGCCCTTTGCACACAACATGAGTGTTCTTTTGGCTGGTGTGAGAGGCCCCCGTGGGGTGAAGTGCAAATCTCATAGATACTTACTCTTGGGAATTCAGAGGGTGCCTGGTCTTAGGGAATTCAGGAGGTGTGAGGGGACCGACATATCTGGGGCAGATGGGACTACTGGGAAGGCTCAGGGTGGTGACATTTCACCATCAGTATGGAAGTTTTCTGGTGTTTTAAAAACTAGTAGATACAATCATACTGGTGCCTAATGGCTAAGTATCAGCTTTGTTTGTAGGTGACAAATATTTGTGGATTAGATGAAGGCCTCTCACGAAAGCATCCTCCCCGTGGTTGGTGGCACTCCAATATCTGCCCACCCCCAGCAATGCCAGAGACTTTCCTGCCCAGGGCTCCTTGATACCAGACCCATGCAGAGAATGACTGAGTGTGGCCTTGGCTTTAGATCACATTACTTGGGAGCCAGTTAGGTCTGGTGCCCGGGACACAGGGGTGAGCTGAGAAAAGAGTGTAGCCTCCCCACAGGATTAATACTACAAGGCTCAGGCTTGCTTTAGCTTTAATTTAAAAAGAAGCCCTAAGGCCTTTGCAACCGTGAAACTCCCTTGGCAAAATCACCGCTCTTTGCATGGTATTCAAAAGCTGGGCTCTAACATGAAAGAAAAAAACAAATTTAGTCTAATATTTATGGCAAGACAGCCTGAGCAGATGAGAGCAAAACTTCTGATCCCCTTGAAAATGTAATGCACTGTGATTTCCCAACAAAGAGACTGTCTAGGAAAGGCTTCTTCGGCATTCTGCTCTCTCTCCTCCAGTTGTTGTTCTGTGACAAGTGACTGCTGGGAGATGTCACTGGGTGAGAACACTGGAAAACACTTGTTTATCATGTCATTCTGGCTTTGTCATTCAGGTGGTGACTTGTCCCTTTCCCTCCTGGGGCACCTTAAAGGGACATGCGTGATCAATGACGTGGGAAGATCTGACGAGCTCTTCATGGTCAATTGCGCTGTTATTGTTAAATATGAAAATGTATCTGTCATAGTTCATCATGCTACCCAAAGTCTGGGCCCTTCAGACCTTTCGCCTCACTAGCTTAGTCTGCCCCTAACCCCCGCTCCCCAATGCCCATGCCACTAAATTTCAGTGAACTCTATCTTGTCTTGCGATGGAGAAATCCAGTCTTGAGTTGTTTTTAGAGAAGATTGATGTGCCTCCCAAGGTAGTTTGTAGTTTCACTAATACACAAATTATTTCATAGCTTCTGGGTGCATATAGTTAGAAGAAGAGTTATCTGGTGCCCGCCAAAGATGCAGAAGAGATACCAAAATGGATGGATGGATACCTACCATGGTACGGTACCAGAATACATCTAGAACAACTCTCAAGGCGAGCCACAAGAGCCAGACATTTGTTTCCAGTTACCATTTTGGTGTCCTCTCCCGGGCATCCCAGAAAGCTCTCAGCTGACGCAGAGACAGAAAAGGTTTCATTCCCCAAAAGGAAAAATCTATTCTATCGTGGGAGCCCGGAGTGAAAACAGCACATGAACTCGGGGCTGCCAGCGTACCCTCGTGCCAGCTGGTTCAATGGGCAGAAGTGAGAATGTTAATAAACACTCTAATGAAAGGAAGTTGTTGGATAGTAATTAACATATGCCATTAGTATCTGTCCCTTTGGCCAGACGCTGCAGACAGGCTGAAACCATACATACAAATGAGCGTCTGCTAGGACCGTGCGGGGAAGAAAGGGGGACAGTGTCATTGTGAGCGGCTAGTGTTGTCAGGAGCTTTAAATCACAGATCACTTAGTAACAAAAACAGGGGAGGCTTTTGTGTTCCAGAACAATCATGTGACTGAAAGTTTAAAAATTTAATAAACATTTTTTTCATGCTTGTTTACTTTCCTTTCGCCTCAAAGCATACTGTTGGTAGTTCTTTTTTTTTTCTTTCCTTTTTAAGGAAAATACCTACTTAGCTCTTTCCTTTTTTTTTTTTTTTTAATCAATGACTACAGGACTGTAACTTAGGGCCTTTTGTGTTTAAACCACAATTTTCTAATCTCTCCAGGAAGAGAGGTGATTACATGAGTCTCATGGGCACCCTGTTAGTTGTATTTCTCAAGATTTACATTATCCCTTTCTGGTTGACCTAAAATGGCTTATAAATCATACCAACTACTTCCAAATGCTGCCTCTCACAACACAGTGGAAAGTCAAAATTGAAAACACAGAGGCCAGTCAGCTTCAATGGCCTCTTTTTGCCATGGGAAACTGAGGCCCAGAAAGGTGAACCAATGTCCCTTAAATCACAGGCCTAGTCTACTGACCATTAGCCACGGTTTTTTTCCTGTCCTAGGCCACACTGTCTCTCTCACTTTGACCAGGACTCAAAGAGGCATTAAAAAGAGACCAAACCACATTTGGATCCTTCTTCATGGGTGTTGATTTGCTGGGAGCACACACATTTGGGGGAAAACTCAACATTTCAGAGATACCAGGAGCAGTGAAGCTTGGTGCTATTTGGCAGTGAGACATTATGAGGAATTAAAAGTAGAAAATCTAGCAGGAACAAAGGATAAAGCAGAAAAAGAAAAGAACTCAAAACCAGAGAGATTACAGTAAAATATGAGCCAACAAGGAGGATGGACAGCACAAATAAGTAGGTAGCAGCCTCTGGAAGGGTCAGCTGTGGAAGTTAATAAATAATTTTCCCAGGAAATTAATTTGAATGACTGAATTTAGGCCTTTGTGATAATTAAAGTTGGCTGAAATCTATCACTGTGTTGTCTTTGAAGAAAGAACTTATTAAACCAATTAAAGGATAAGCAAAAGTATAGACAAATTAGTTTAACCTACTTAAGATAACAAAATAACTTTCAAGCGTTGTTCGAACTTTAATTTTTTAACACACTGCCCTGCCTTTAGATGAGCATCTACTTGTTCAGGCAGACCCAGAAAAACCCTTATTTGCATCTGTTCAGTGATGCCAGTTCACCTCCCAATTGTCAATGAAAAATACAGGGCTCTATTTGGGGAGGGATTAAAATCCTTCCTTGTAGAACATTCCATAGGGAGGGGATAGCCATTCTCACTTGCTACCCACCCCCCATCCCCCCCAAGGGAACTCTCCGTCAATCCCTTAGAAGTCCGCGGGAAGAGGAGAGAATCAAGGCCATCGGAGCGCGGTGGGCCCCTGCAGAACCTTCCAGCTGCCTCGAGGTCCCATCTCAGGGAGTTCCAGCCTTTCTCTAATCAGATTGCCCTTTCTCTCGGCCGATGACAACATTTATTCACTAATGTTTTTATTCAAAGAACTCATATCGAGCACCTTCTTGGTGCCGGATTTGGTGCTGGACAATGGGCCTTTCGTTTCTGAATGTGACAGAACGGGCATCTGTCCTTACACCTGTCCTTACGTAGCTTTTTGCTGCTTTCTGCGCTTGGCCCTTGGTCGGATTCCGTATCAGATTAGAGCACCGGGAGGTATTAGTTTTTTGCTTTGGAAGAAGGACAGAGGAGCAGTCAAAAGAGAAAAGATTTCAACAAGTCATTTTTCCTGTCGGTCTGTGGGCCTCCTATGCCCCACACAGCCCTGGGAAGAGGGGATGTGATAATGCAAAGGTTCCTAGACCAGAATACAAATGCTAGTGCTTATAAAGACCCCGGGCATCATCTGGTACAATCCTCTCATTTAACAGACAAGGACACTGAAGCACAGAGAAGGAAGCAGCAGGTTTAGGGGAAAGGCTGCCCCCCAGAGCTCTGTCTCCCACACCAGTGTTGCACAGAAACGACCGAATCTTGCTTTGAGCAGAAGCTCTGTGAGAGTCCCTAGCTATGTATCAGGAGAAAAGATGAATTGAGACAACTTCACCAAAAAAGCAACTTAAGGACATCCTTCAAAATTGTCGACGGATGCTTATAAAGACAAGGGTGTTGACTGGGGGGGCGGTCCCTTCTGGAAGCTCAAATAAGAATTGAATTGAACACATGAAATACTGTCAGGGTGGGCTGGCTTCGAGGTGGGGAAGAACAGGCGAACGAATTCCAGCCTGCGCTCCCCAGCTCGAAAGGGTTTCCACCAGGAGAGGAAACCATTTGACCCCGATTTGGGAGTAATGGTAATTAGGCAGGTGAGTGAATGCGCAGGTCCCTTGCTGGGGTTATGTCACTGTGGGCTTGGTAAGTGACCAGTGCACATCCCACAGCAGCAGGGACAGATCCTAACAGAGGACAGTGGCTTTGTCTTGTGTGGGGCCCACTGAGCACTCCTCTCTCTAGGTTTCTGAGGTCCTCTGTGTGTTCACTGCCATTCCAACAACCTTCTGCCCAGGGACTGTCCTCTTTCTTTAAAGGATTCACCACTGCTGCTGTTGCTGTTAATTGCAAACATAGCATGCACTTACTATGACAAATTTAAATGACCCAGAAATATAAAGAATAAGGGTGGCTCAGTCAGTTAAGTGGCTGCCTTCGGCTCAGGTCATGATCCCGGGGTCCCGGGATTGAGCCCTGTGTTGGGCTCTCCGCTCTGTGTGAAACCCGCCTCTCCCTCTCCTACTACCCCCTGCTTGCGTTCCCTCTCTCACTGTGTCTCTCTCTGTCAAATAAATAAATAAAATCTTAAAAAAAAAAGAATAAGAACTGAACATTATCCTTCCCTTTCTTCCACTTTGTGCTTTCGCTCCAATTCTTTTTCTTATAGATAACCGCTGCTAACAGTTTAATGTACACACTCTTCCTCCATGGATCACCCACTTCGTACAATGGCCTGAAGGCTTAACCAAAAAGAATATGACATAGTCTCTGCCCTCAACAACCTTGGCCATGATAGAAAAGATAGACCCAAAACACCAGCTAACACACGCAAAACGAATTAAGAGTGCCATTGAAGAATGAGCAAAGAGCATGCATAGGGCACGGGAAAGGTTTGCGTTCAAGAGAAGTCACAGGAATGTGGGTTTGGACAAGGCCTTGAGCAAAGGTGGACGGGGGGGTGGAGTGGTGGAAAAAAGTTACAAGTTCAGAACTAAGGACCCAGGCACGAATGCAGATAACCACCTAAGGAGCAGTGAACAGTGGGTGATGCCCTCTGTCTGGGAACCATAGGCTCCGGGGGGCGGGTGGTTCTCATACTCTAGTGTGAGACTGGCAAGACACTAGGACTCGGATTGTCGAAGGCTGTGGATGGGACAGTAAGGTGTTTTTGTGCTATTCCGTGGGCAGTGGTATTCGTGACCATTGTAGTGGTGACTCATTGTCTCCACTACATTACTTTGTTCAACTCTGGCATGCAGGTAAAGTAGTTTCAATATTGCTAACCCACACCCTGTAAGAGATGAATTGACTCACTAGAGTATACTCTAATTTTGCGTACAAGTCATTTTTTGTCATTCGCCTTGTGGTATCCACTCAAAACACTATTTCCAAAGTTATTTAAGTTGTCTCCTTTCCTCCACCCCCTTGAGCATGGTTAAAGCATTCACTCATAACACTGTTTTGTTCATTTGCCACAATCTACGTTCCATCTGGGGCCTCTGACAATCTGGTTGATTATTTTCTTTCACTTGCGTACAGTAAAATTCATTCTTGGACAATACAACTCATGCATTTTGACAAATGCAGGGTCATGTATCCTCCACCATAGTAACATACAGGACCGTTCCATCACCCTTAAAATTCATTTGTGCCCCCCCTTCATAATCAATCCCTCTCCTATTCCAACCCCTAGCAACTGTCCTTAAAGTTTTGCCTTCTTGAGAATATCTTGTCAATGGAATTCTACAACAGGTAGCCTTTCAGTTCTAACTTCTTTCACTACACAAATCTCTACTTGAGATTTATCCATGTTGTATGGGTCAATAGTTTGTTCCTTTTTACTACTGGGTAGTATTCCATGGTATGGATGTATCACAGTTTGTTTATCTATTCATCCATTGAAGGACATCCAAGTTGCTTCCAGTTTACAAGTAAGGCTGCTGTAAACTTCCAGGTATAGGTTTTGGGGAAGCGTAAGTTTTCAGGCCTCCTGGGTACATACCTACGAGAGGGTTGCTGATGTACAGTAAGTATATATTTAACTTCGTAAGAGACTAGCAAACTCTTTTCCAAAGAGGCTATACCACTGTGAATTCCTGCCAATAAAGTAAAAGAGTTCATCCTTATCAGTACTTGGGGTTTCCAGTTTTTTCTTCTTCTCTTTTACATCATTCTAGAAGCATGTAGTGATAGGCATTGTGATTTTAGTTTGTATGTCTCCAATGACTAATGACGTTGAGTGCCTTTCTATGCATTAATTTGCCACCTGAATGTCATCTTTGGTGAAGTGTCCATTCAAACTGTTTGTCTATCCTTTTGCTCATTATTTTTAAGAATGCCCCCCATTTGTGGACATGAAACTCTCTCACACCCTCTCCTGTTTCTGAAATGCCCGCTTAGGGAGGCTTCCCTCACTCAGCCCCTCCTCCCAGTGCAAACACAAATTCCTCTGGGTATTGCTACCAGTCAACATGACTTGTTGAGTTCTACTTTTCATAGTATGTGTAATGCAGGCATTTTTACAAATATAGAATTTTACTTTCATTTGATCTACTTTGCCAATCACCACCCTTAACATTCTGATATGACTCCCTAGGGGATATGGTTTCAGTATTCAGTCTCCTAATGACATGGTCCATTAGTATTTCCAAGAGAGTTCTGGAAACTGAATATGCTCTTTGGCAGCATGAAGATGCCAGAAGGGCTCAGTGGAGAGTGTTGGAGCATTTCAGTGCAGGTGTCTCAAGTCTACAAGATAAAATAATATCTTGTCTACAAAGGAAAATAATCATGTAGTGTGGAATCTGCATGAGTATGTTGGAGATAAGGAGGACGATTTTATTTCCATAGGATTTCTGATACTTATGGAGGTATTTGGACCAACCTCACTCTAGTCTAGAGTTCAATTTCATGAATTATAGTTAGACTGTAATGCAGGAGGAGGGAAGACTATGATGTACTAGACACTTTGTATTTATTAATCTGAGTAATCCTCCCAACTCTGTGACGTCATTTACCCCCATGGGATAGATAAGGAAACGGAGACTATGTGGGTTACAGAGCAAGTAAATTATAGGTCCTGGGCTATGTCCCAGGGCTGTCTGACTCCATAACCTTTGTTCTTCCCACAGCATTGTTTTACTGCCTCACAGGTTTAATCCACACACAATATTAGAAATAATATTTTAAGAAGGTGGAATTTTTAAGAATCACAGAGACCCTTAGAGGCTGGAGTCTGCCGTGATTGGACTCAAGAAGCTATTTCTGTCTCTCACTCATCTGCTTTCTGAGTACAAAGAAATCATTGAATATTATTTTGCTTTAGTTTGCCCCTCTTTAACAGTGGCCTCCAAACTGTTTTGATTGCATATCTCATCAGTAAGTAAATGTTGGAGCATACTCACTCATGATGGTTATCCACTTACAAAATCATAGCCATGTAGAATGCCATTAACATATTATGCATGTTTTTAAAAAATCACAAAAATAGACATTTCAAAAGGATGAGATAAAGATAAAATAATCATATTTCTGCTCACACTAGTATTTATAGTTGGGACCATGTGATGACATAGATTATCCTTATTTTTACCTCATGAATAAGAGAGGTGTCTGCTCTACCATGTTCTTTTTTTTTTAAGAATTTATTTATTTGTCAGAGAGAGAACACAAGCAGCAGGAACAGTAGGCAGAGGGAGAAGCAGGCTCCCCGCTGAGCAGGGAGGCTGATACGGGACTTGATCCTAGGATCCTGGGATCATGACCTGAGCCGAAGGTAGATGCTTGACCAACTGAGCCATCCAGGCATCCCTGCTCTACTGTATTCTTATTGTTTACTTGTTTGTATTTTGATATTAGCTTTACTTTCTGATTCCATTAGAGAAATACTTTTATGCCATTAGCCTACTTTAATAAGGTTTAGCTTTATCAAAACTAGATTATGAAGATTAAAAAACCTGAGAATCCATGCAGCCTGTTGCCCATAAACTGCAGTGTGTCTCAGTACATTAAAAACAAATAAATTATGGTGATGCTGTTAATCTCTCCAAATTATAAGATTCCTTCAAGTTTTCTCCTCTGTCATCGAGAACACTTGATCTTCCAACATGGGGGCTAAGAGAGGAAACCCATTTAATAAATATTAGTAAATATTGATTTGTTTTATTTTAGATAAAAATGAATCTAGGTTAAAAAATTTTTTTATCATTCTCCACAAGAGTGTCTCGCATGCCCACTACATATAAATAGTTCATCTGAGGGACCACTGATCTATAAAATGAGTATATGTTTCACCCAAATGGGGAAACCTAGGGGTCAATGGTATGAGTTCTCTTACTCGTTGTTGTACTACCCAGTAACAATGTGAAAATGCCTTCAAGAGCAATATTATTGCATCTCTGTACTAATCTTGCTACTGGATTTGAGAGAATCCAGGAGTGTGGCCTCCAGTAACCAAAGCAAGGAAGCCAATTAAGTGGGAGCTTCCTGAACTTCTGGAAACAGCCTGCTCCTGCTATACTTTGACATGGGCTCAGATCAAGGACATCTGGAGAAGGTTACTCTGTTGGAGCTTCTACTGGTCCTGGAACCCAGATGAGTCTAGATCCATGCTGAATATTCTTCTCAGAATTCTCTTTCCCATCTCCAGATAGCTGAGCCATGTTTTTAAAATCAATGTGCTACAGAACAAGCTGGACTGAGGTCCCCGAGATGAAGAACAACCCTGGGCTGGCCCAGATAAGATCATCTAAGGCCAGCTCACAGGAACAGCCCTTTGGAAAGCCTGAGCTGAGTTCCAGCCCCAACCCAAGGGTTTTGGGTGGAAGTGAGTCAACTTTAGGAATGCAGTGAATTCTCCATTCAGTCCCAAGTCAGTCACCATGACAAAGAGCAGGAGAGCTTTGGTCCGTGCTCCACCTCCTTTCTCCCTGCAACAAAGTGGCTGATGAAAGAGGGGCCCAAGAGAAGGGTCAGGCCAGCCTGAATTAAGCAGGGAGCCCGGGGATCAAGCAAACCCCAACACTGGGGGTTTCATCCTAGTAGAGCAAAATACTAAATGGCTTTGTCAGGGATCTCTCTCAGCTGTAGCTGTTAAAAAAAAAAAAAGAAAGAAAGAAAAATGTCCTGAAGTAGAAGTAAAAAGAATACGAGATGAAAGGACCTGCAATTTAAAATACTTTAAGAAATCCACAAGTCAACAGAAGGAATATCATTGAAATGACCTGGAAGAAGAGAAGTTTTCAGTCTTTAAGGTGGGATTCATGTCAACAAGAACATCTTCAGCTGAGGTGAGCTGTTAGCAAGCAAATATATCCCTCCACTGGAAGAAAACTTTTTTTTTTTTTTTTAGTACTTATTAGAATAAGAAATTCTCATCCATCTTTTCATTCAAGTTCAAAACTTACAACAGAGCATATGGTAAAAGTCTCCCTCTTTCCAAACCATCTCCCAGCCACTCAATTCCTCTCTCGTTCAGAGAGCTGCTGAGACAGTTCATCTTTATTGGCTAGAAATATGTGACTTTTGGGTGAGTTGGTCTGACTTATGGGTAAGGGCAATAATCCAAGAACAAACCCCAGCAGAATGGAAAAGTTGTTAATGGTGCCCCCCCCTTAAGGATTCTTCCACATATACACAATATTTCTGAAGCAGCATTATCTTCAGAGATGAGGCACAAGTGAAAACCATAGAGATTGTCAGTACTCAGGAGAAAAACATTTTGGCAGAACAGGAAAAGATAACATAACTTACCTTCTTTTGAGTTTCCACAGGATGTTTGGAGGCTCTTGGCGATGGAGATCTTCCTGTAAGTGTTTGAGTTGGGTTTGGCATCTGGCTTGACCTGAATTGCCCAGGCACAGCTGGCCCTAATTATCATGAAATCACGTGTGACAAGAAAGGCTTCTCCTGGCTTTGGAAGGTTCCAGACGATCGGGTGTAAAATCAAGTCATTTCCCATTAATTTTTCCTTTCTTTTGATAGAATTCTAGACTCGGCTTTATAAAAAAATGCTCTTCACATCTCAACCATCACTCACAGTTCTAGGTTCTAGGAGCCCAAGAAATGATCAGTCACAATTTGAGTGACTGCCTGTTCATCTTCTTCCCCGTGGGGTTGGGTGAGAGTGAGGGTAGGGAATGTTCGTTTAGTGCCTGGTACTTTATAAGCTGCATAAATCTCTCAGCATTGGTGCCCATGGTATTCCAAGAGTTCCATCTTCTTGAAGCATTCTCTTGTGGAGTCTCCTGACCATCTGAGTGAGAAGGGGGCCAGAATTCCGGGTGTGTGGTGTGAGGGAGGGTGTCCTACTCGTTCCTTGATAGTCAAGCATGGTTGTTCTGTTTTTAATGTTATCTCTTGGCCTTTGCGTTCAGAAGTATTGAATGCTACAAATTCCTAGGCCTCTCAGAAGTTCTAGGATGCAAATAAGGTTGTCTTTCGACTTCACCTGCTGCTGCTGACTTAGGGTTCAGCTCATCAGTTACCCCGTGCCCATCTAATGGCTACTTTCCACAGTTTTTTGGCCAGCATCTTTCTCTTACTTTATTTATACTATTATTTGCAAACTATACATTATTGTAAATGCTTTAAAATAAATATTTCTAAACCCAGCATTTTAGACTGATAATGTTTTCACTTTTTTCCCTGGCCTGGTATTGTCTGGATTCTTGTTTATGTAATACTTATTTTTATATTGGCTTGATTTTTATATTTAACTCATCTTAATAATATTCATAAAATTATGGTTGGACATAGTTACAGTCTCTAAAATAGTTATATCTTCTAAAACACATTAATATATATTAAAAAGAAAAAAAATCTGGTGTACCACCAATGGTATACACTCCACTTAGGGCTGCATTATACTAAGGCCCAGGGAGGACACATGGCTTTGCTTTATGTCTAGCAAATGGCAGAACTGGGACGTTGTTTGGACATCCAGAATCCCCTCCTTGTTCTTTATCACTAAACCAGGCTGCCTGGGTCTCTACTTAGATGTACTTATCAAGGTTGATGTAATTATTGACCTTCCTTCTTTAAGCTATCCACTGCCACTTAACACATTGGACTGCTATCAGATTATCCAGCCACTAAGTAACAGACCTCATTTAAGCTCACAGTTTCAAATATGACCCACGTGCAGTCCTGCACGGGGAAACACCTTGGTGGAAAAACCAATGACGTCGGTCGGTATTATTTTCTACTCCTCTGACAAGAATGGTTAGTTATTAAGTAAGCAAGTTTTCCATCACAGTTTCCAAAGGTCTTGCTCATTCTATGGTCAGTAAGGAAGGACGCCAGAGAAGTGTGTATTCTCCTTTTTGCTATGTGCAGCGTATGGGACCTCCAAGTCACAGGGACCTTACGTATTTTCCCCAACAGAAGGTAGTACAGTTTGCAAGTGGCAGAGTCAGTTGGTAAACACAATTTTTTCCAAACCCACCATTTAAATAGAAATGGCCCAATGCCAGCATTACTTCAAGCATAGGAATTCGCACATAGTTTATCCTCACCAACAAATTCCTTAGGACCAAATTTAGCTTGCTGAGACCAGCGTGATGCTGAAAATACTTCTTTTGCTGTTACTTGGCAATGTTGAATAAAAGAGGAGCAGATGTTGAACCACAGAGACAGGTTAAACTTTGAAATTACAAATGTCATTATGACTAATTAAAGCCAGAATGAAAGACACAAATATGAGAATGATAAAAGTATTGAAACAGCTCTTCGGTGGTTTTGTTTTTGTTTTTGTTTACAAGGGTTTGATTTGTGTAACATATTTTGGTCCCCTGTAAGGTACATATTATACTTTTTAATGTACAACAGTCTAACTTCAAATAATATTATTCCACTTTAAGTATAGTAAAAGAATCTTATAACAGGACGCTTCGATTTCTTCCTTCTTTGTGCTATTTTCATACATTTGGCTTCAACATGTGTTATGAATGTCACAATACACTATGATCATTTTTGCTCTAAAGAGTCAATCATCATTTAAAGAAATTATGCACATACTTACCATTTCTGGCACTCTTCAGTCATTTATTTATTTACTCATTTATTTAAAGATTTTATTTATTTATTTGACAGAGAGAGACTCAGCAAGAGAGGGAACACAAGCAGGGGCACAGGAAGAGGGAGAAGCAGACTCCCCGCTGAGCAGAGAGCCTGATGCAGGGCTTGATCCCAGGACCCTGCGATCATGACCTGATTTGAAGGTAGATGCTTAATGGACTGAGCCACCCAGTCACCCCTTGAAGGTCTTTACATACTAATTAATCATGCTGGAAACCTCACTTTGGTTACATTAGCAGCCAGCTCCTACTCCCTTATGCCACCTGCCAAATCTGTAAAAGAAGATAGAGTCAAACCCTTGGTTCCCAGGTGGAATCTCGCCAATTCACTAACATACACTTTATGTGGTGACCACTGTTTTCATGGCTAGAGCACCACAAATCATGATTATGCGGAGCCCAGGAACTAACTATAGTTGTTGGAAAGGATATATAATCAAAGTTGTGAGAGACAAGAATTCTCTTGAGTGCCCTTTTTTTCTCCTTCCGTGTTCTGGAGCCCCGCTCCTTGATTTTAGACATTCAGTGGCATTCAGTTATTTCCCTGATTCTCCAAAATCCCTCCTAGAGACTTCACATACAAATACATCCTGTTTCAAAATTATGTTTTGTTCTTTTTTATATACTGATCAAACTCCAATGATCCCATAGGCCTAACCCATTTGCTGAAAGAAGCTTGAAGGCAGGAACTAAGGTTTATGTTTGGTATTTCATCAGTCTCTAGGAAATCATCTGACAATGGAAAGAGGCTCTCTCTCTGTGTGCTCTGAAGCTGTGAAGCTAATAAAAAGTTGGAGATCTTGGTGGCCATCTCTGCTACCAGGTAGGGAGAGTTGAGAATGAAGGCCACACAGGAAATTTGGAGAAAAAAGAGAGCACAAAATAATGAGGACATGATCTGGGCTCCTGGATTCAGCTACTTAGATTTACCCTTAGATTTCCCAAGACCTGTAATTTCCCATTTTCACCTAAATTAGTTTGAACTCGGTTTTTGTCACCAGGGGGTTTAGGTAGGCTTTTACATCAAACACCAAGAAGGGACTGAGGTATAGGGGACAATTGGTGTCTTACAATGCAGCCCCCTCTCTCCACAACCAGCTGCTCCCTCGTCTGAAGCAGCTGAGCCTCAGCTGGTAGGGATCAGGCAAAATCCAAAATCCACCTGGAAAACTGGAGGACCAAGGCTGGACAACTGCAACCTACAGGGTCTTGTCATCTTCAGGTGCTGCCAATGTCCCTCAGTGGGGGTGGGGAAATGGGCAGAGGCACGGCATGCGGGCTTGAACACAGATCAGAATTTCCCTTTCTGTGCCCCAAAGTGCTGTCGACAAGGCAGAGTGGTAGTTTCACATTTCACAGTGTTTCTATTCCTCGAGTCCTTGTGGAAGTTTCCCTCTGTTCTACCAGTCTATCAGGTCAAGCCCTGGTAACTACAGACAAGCATGGATAGGGTGGTTAGGAGAGAGGAGGACCCCATAGCCTCAGTGCTAATGGATTAGTTAGAAAAAGCATTGCTGCCTTCATTTCCCCTGGTTGGCTTTGGCCTCCCTCTCCCAGTTGTCCTTTGGCAGAGGTGCAGAATACTGATGAGGTACCTCTTGGACCTCTTCCAGAAGAGTCTCTGATCAGGGCACCTAGGTGAGAGCTGGAGGACATTTGAGTGGGCCGTGCAGTGGGGCCAAGGGTCTCCTGGGTCAAGAAGCCAAGTCTCAGCTCTGCCACTGATGGACCCTTAGGGAGGTCTCAACGAAACCAAAACAAATAACCACCCTTCCTTTTGTAAAATACCCCAGGATGTTCAAAATAGCACAGGGTTATAGTGCTTTGAATAAGCATAATATGTTTGGCAGTATCAACTCCGTTCCCTGGTTGCTAAGATGAATTTGGCAGGAACCACATCACTGACAGACAAATCACGGTAAAACATGTCTTAAAAGTAAAACTTAAAAAAAAAAAAAAGAATATTGTGGGGAGACCAATAATAATGAACATTTTTGTGGGTAATCACTCTGTAGTAGGCCCTTTCAGAGACCCCTTCCCCATTTCTACAAAGAAGATGTTATACCCATTTTACAGATAAAGAAAGTGAGGCTCCAAAAGGCTAAATAACTACAAAACAAGAACCTGGAATGGTAGAAAGAATCTTTCTTCAACATCACCATGCCTCTTGCTATACCACGCTCCCCCCCAACAGCTAATGAGTACCACACCCCTGCCACTCACACACACATACTAGCGAAAGGCCAGTGAGCCCCCTTTCCTAAGGAAACTTGCCTTCCTACCCCCTATTTCTCACTGTCTATAAAATCTTGAGGAATTAGTCTCATCTCTGCATTAGATCGTGGTTTCTGGGACTGTTGCACCAACCAAAACCAGCAGCATACTCCGGCTAATGTGATAAGCTGGTTGATAGCCACTTTCTTCCACTGTCTCAAGGTCTTTTAATCTCCAATGATGTTTGCTTCATTTTCTTATTGCGATAAAATATACATTACAGACTCTTTGCCCTTTTAACTATGTTTAGGCATACAGTTCGGGGCAGCAAGAATTTCCTTCCGTTTTGAGGACGGATGATATTCTACTGTGTGTATACGCCACATGCTCTTTCTCCATTTATCCACGGATAGGCCAAATCCACTTTTGAACAACCCTAAGAGAGAGAAAAACTTCCTCATTTGGAACCCAGTTTGGTTTCCTTCTAACTTGTGTTCAGAGATCCTAATTCCACCCCTCAAATGTTGCACAATGTTTGTTCACAGGTCCTAGTTCCCTCATGTCAGTCCTCTACTTATTTTAGGACCAATTCCAGATTGCTCTAGGACTTTCCCTCTCAGACCTATGAAATCAGACCTGAGAATGACATGCTGTGCCCAAGGAGCTGCTTCAGAGGGGAGATACCTTCTTCCATCTCTCCATTCCCTGCCTCGAGCACACTGGGGATCCTAACGTCATTCTCTCCACACCAACAAACACCTGCCTGGAAAACTGGCCAAGAGAGTGACTCATCTTCTCAGTCTCCTGGGGGCAATATGGTCCGCCACACTCACCCCACAGCACAAAGGACCAGCAGCACCTCCAGGTGCCCCTCCTGAGAAGACCAGAGCCGCAGCCTACGCCTTCAGACCGCGGGGAGCACGGAGAGCAGACAGAGCTGGGAGCACATCAGTTACCGGTCCCAAGACATGTTTGTGAAAGATTTTCTGAACACACATTCCCGCTTCAGCAAATTCTCTCCAAGAGCACAGTAAGGATGAAGATAAGTAAAGGAGAGATGCCAGAATGAGAAACTAAATTGGTTACTCCTAAGATGGCCAAAGCCAATCGCTCGCTCTGGGTATAAAGAGGAGATTTCACCACTTGCTTCTCCCTAGAGGTGGAAGGGGCAGATCAGGTTGCTTCTCACTCCCGCCCCACCCTGAGGAATGGACTCAGGGACACTGCAGGCCTTTTTCTTCCCCGGTATCTTTGAGTCAAGGCGCCGTGTTGACCAAGTAGGTCAGATAAAGGACTGCGAAAGCATTGTCCGAATCGAGCAGGGAGGATGTAGCCAACATTCCTAGGTGTGTTTGCAAATATGGCTAAGAGGGTAAGTGCAAAGTGAGTGATGCTGGCAAAGCACACCCATATGTGGAGACCAGCAGTTCCCTCCTGGGGAACCTTCTGGTTAATGCCTTCCAACACTGAGGTAACCACTTCCACACTCAGCTGCAGAGAGTGAATTCCACACTCCAAACTCTAGGCAGGGAGGTTCCAAAATAGGATACTTTTCATTATGATAGAATTCTGCTTTTCCCGAACTTAGTAATCCATCAACTGGCAAACTTCCCTGGTACGTATGTTTAAGATTCTAGAACATTCGACTCATTTATTTATGACTTACTCATTATTCACTTCTAAAATCATTGCAAATTCCATTTGATAAATACCCACAGAGTTATTACATCAAAGACCTCTACACAGAAGTCAGGTAACAAAATGGGTTCAAAGAAGAAAACTATTCTACCTGAAGTTAAAACTAAGGAAGTAATGACATTATATATGCAGTTACACTCTGAGTTTCCTGGCAAAAAAAAAAAAAAACAGAAAAGGAAAAAAAAGTTAGGCTGCATATGTCCTATTATTTAATGAAAGAGAGCAGACAGATATATCAGGAGATGTTGCCTTGATAATTTCAAGTAGGAATTATTCATAAAAACTGAACTGAAATATGACTTTTTTAGGGATTCATCTACTATGTATGTAGGACCTATCTGTATGTGTAAATGTGCCTGCGGGTATGTGTAGATGTACTTATCTATCATCTACAGTCTTTTTGTGTGTGAATTTAAGAGATAAAAAATAAATCTATCAGGCAAGAACTCATCTGTTTCAGTTTATAGGAGTGACTGCCTCTCAAGGGAAGAATCTGGAGGGGAAGATGGGGAGAAAGGTAATCCTAGATCCCTGGGATATCTGCTCACTTACTCTATTCTGCTAGGTGGCCGACCTGATCCTACACGAGCTTATTGTTTCGTAATTTGGGGCTTTGGGGCCCTATTTGGGGAGATAGGGAATGGATCAATCTTGCCATTCCAAGCCCAGGATCCAGGTACATGAGGAAAGCTCTTTGGCACACAGGTGCCCTGAAACCAGAGCATTTTTGTCCAAACCCGCCCTGTGGGCCAAGTCTGGCATATGACTGGGCGCCTGCTCAGTTCCCATTTGGCATTCCAGTTCCCTGTGGGCCTGGAACCTGGCCCCAAACCACAGCTGCCTGGCTTGGGGCCTGACAATCGACCCACGCCTTGCCAGAACACTCCTCTCTCTCAGGAGGGCTGGAACTTGTCATCGTTCCCCTCCCCCAGCTGCTTCGAGGGGTCCTGCTTCCTCCGTGATGCCCCATACGGACGCCACGAGGACCCTTGCCTGTTGTGGATGTTTCTCTGCCCGGAGATTCTAACTATCCCACACCTTCAGCTTTCTGACTCAACACCATGGAAGCTTAGACCCAAGTTCACCAAACCTTGGGTAGTCGTGATGTAGATTCTAGGCTGTCCTCCTAAGAAACCTGCTCAGACCAACCCTGGTGCCTCCCTTCTCCCCCACGGACCCGCTGTCTAAAAGGGTTATGAAAGCCAATGGAGGTCTCACCATTCCTCGAGAGCAGCCCATGTGGAGGGTGTGAAGACCCCCCAGCATCAGAGGGCTGTTTGTAGGACAGTGCCTATGGAGGGGGCTGTCCCTCAACCCCACAAGCAAAATCAGGAGGGATTATTCAAAATGTCCAAAGTTACCACATTAGAGTGGACAAGGTTTGCTGGCTTTGCCTGGCCACGCTGCTCAACAGAGACTGGGAACATAAGCCCCAGGACCTCCTTCTGGAGAGAAATGCAAAGAATAGACCCCCCCATAGGTCCCCTTTAAGCTGAGGAGAGGCTTTGAGAGAGCTGAACTATTTCCTGACCCTTGCTTGCTGTGAGAGGTTAGGAGTTTGCGTCAATTCTGAGATAAAGCAAGGTTGGGGGGCAGGGACGATGTGGGGCTGTAACAGCCAACTGTGTCCTGCCGAAGAATTTCCGGATGCCCCCAGGACTTGTGATCCTTGGGAATCCCATCTGGAAACCCTGCCAGCCCCAGCCTGTGGGGTGTGTGCTGCCTGAGGCCAAGGAGTCCCAGAGAGGACCAACCACCAAGGAGGCCACAGCTGATGGCGGCACATGTAGTCCCATCTTTGTGAAGGGAAGACAGTATTTCTGACTGACCAAAGCAATTCTGCAGTGCCTAGTCCATCAAAGTCACTTGATAAACATTCATGCTTCTTCTGCCCATCAGAGAGCACTCAGCTGAGGTGGACAGAAGGACATACCCCCCAGGTTGAGCAAGGAGCATGTGTGGCAGAGCAGGGCCCCTTTGGGTGAAGTGAAAACATGCCTCACCACCGCCCTTAGCGAGGCCAGGCCTCTTGGGCAGACTTTGAGAAGGCATCCCCACACGGAAAGAATAGTTTTCTCTGGGTTGACTCTGCCTTCCCAGAAAATATCCCTGTGGTAAGTGAGGGGACAGGAGCTGCGCGGTGGGCCGCTGGAGGCTGAGGCAAAGTGTGTGACTAAAACATTGATGGGTCACTGCAGTTTTGCTCTTCAGACCACCTAACCCACGTGAGCTGGGGCCCCTCTTCTGTTAACTTGATATCCAAAGTACATGGGTATTTATTTCCACATAATGATTGAAAAGTAGATAAAATTCAAAAATAGGCCACAAGCCTTAAGTGACCTTCAATTAGAGTAGCAGCAAGAAGCAATTACATAAAGAAGTACTTCTGATTTTAGTATTTAAAAAAATTTTTTTTAAGATTTTATTTACTTGACAGAGAGAGAGAGCACAGCAGGGGGACCGGCAGGTAGAGGGAGAAGCAGATCCCCCCCAACACCGCTGATCGGGGAGCCCCATGTGGAGCTCCATCCCAGGACCCTGGGATCATGACCTGAGCCAAAGGCAGAGGCTTAACTGACTGAGCCACCAGGTGCCCCTTTTATCTTTTTAAATTAAAAAAAAAATTTTTTTTAAGTACATTTGATTTTAGATGTACCAGAGAGCTAAACAAAGAAAGAAAATCCATTATTTGGGCCAAAGAAGACAGGGAGCAATTCTGGACCATTTCCTTATTTTCTTGAAGGAGCAATGGCACAGCGAAGTTATAACTGCAGTTGGGCCGGTAGGGCTGAAGATGGGGGAAATACTCAGCCCAACCTCTGCCATGCCCTTTGCCCTGTGGCTACAAAACCACACGCCCTGACCCCCTTGTGGACTGAGGCTTCTGCTCTGCGGGCGCGAGAGGCCGTCTCAGGGCTGTGGCTGGAGGTCTGGGCTGGGAGGCCGCAGAGACCAGCCTGGGCCCGGGGATTGCGATCACGGAAGAGGCGGGGGGCAGGACAGGCGCAAAAAGGACAAGGCAGCCCTTCAACAGCAAAAATAGCTTCCAAGCCAAGTTTGCTAATGCTACTCAGCTTCGGAAAGATGACTGCGAAAATAATAGTTTTTAAAAAATCCGGGTGAGCGCCTGGTGGCTCAGTCAGTTAAGCGTCTGCCTTGGATTGAGCCCCATGTCAGGCTCCTTGCTCAGCCAGGAGTCTGTCTGTTTCTCCCTCCTCCTCTGTTCCTCCCCCTGTTCCTACCCTCTCTTGCTATCTCTCTCTCTCTCTCTCTCTTTCAAATAAATAAATAAATAAATCTTAAAAAAACAATCCAGGCACTTGGGTGGCTCAGTCAGTTAAGCCTCCGACTCTTGATTTCCACTCAGGTCATGATCTCAGGGTCTTGAGATTGAGCCCCAAGTTGGGCTTCCCATTTAGCAGGGAGTCTGCTTGAGATTCTCCCTCTAGCCCTCCCCTCTCACTCTCTCTCTCTCTCTCTCTCTCCTTAAAATAAATAAATAAATCTTTCTAAAAAATTGTTAAAAAAAAAACCTATATCCATTTTCGAATCATCTTAACCCATACTTGGAGAATAATCGCCCGCATTAAGTGCTGCCTGTTCATGGGAACTGGGAGAACAAGCAAGCCCCTTTCCTTACATCCCTCCAGGGTGCTCTGGGCACCCCCTCCAGAAACGGACTCAGAAACTCCTAGGGAGGAGGCCCAGGAATCTGTATTTGTAAGCCTGTAAGTATAGTAATTTTGAAAACCATTATCCCAAAGGGTAAGAGACCAAATCATTAACATGTATCTCCCCCTTAATCTTGCAGTTGGGCACTGGAAAAGCACATTGGGTTTGGAATTTAAATGCTTGGGTTAAAATTATGCTACTTAGCCCGGAGCCACTCACTTAATTCCTATGACCCTAGTTTTTCTCATTTGCAAAATGGAAATTCTACCCAGGGTTGTAAACATTAACTGACAAAGAATGCAAAAGTGTTTGCAATGTAAACTCTACAGGAGTGTATCAATGCTTATGATTATCATTATTCACTGTCACGGTATCTGAAGTCCTCCCCCCCACCCAGTGCCAGCACCCTGCTCTAGGCCTACCTCGTCTCCCCCCGGGGGCTTCCCTAATCGTCACTCTGAAAGTCACTCTTCCATCCCTCCCTCCTAGTTCATATTCTGCCGATTATGTAGTTCGCTTGCTTAAAATCTTCAAAAGCTTCCTGTTGCCCTTAGAATACAGTCTAAAATCCTTCACAAAAGTAGCTCTTTCCCTTACCAAGACTGCTTGACTGAGAGAAGGTAGTCTGAAAGGTAAAAGATCTGAAGCATCAGTAGCCGCCCAGAAAACCCACCCAAGGCTCAATGAGCCCCCAATAACTAAGACCCAGCACAGAGGATGCCCCACTATATCAGAAGCCTGAGTCAGGGGTGGGGCAGGATTAGAGGAAGAGCCGTGATAATCGCAGGCATGCCTAAAGTCGCCCCACTGTAAAAAGGACAAAGACACGGTACTAAAAATGCAAGCTTTGGACAGGGTGGGCCTAAAAATGTGATTCTAACTCATAGTGTTTATAGTAACATGATTAGTATATGTTGTTCTAAACTGCAGCTATTAGAAGTAGTTCAGTTTCCTAATATGCAAAGATACTTGCTGATAGGCGTGTTTGTTGATGGAAGCATTTTTAATTTTTTGAAATAACTCATAGTTTTATGACAGTTTTACAGTTACGGAAAAGTTACAAAGGTAGTGCCAAGGTACCCCAGTGTACTCCTCAGAGAATCTCCCCTCATGTTGTCATTCCTTCAGAACTGTGCTAAGGTCATCAAAAGGAAGACCCCAGCATTGGTCTGACGCTGTTCACTGAGCTCCAGATCCTGTTCAGGTTTCCCTGGTTTTCCCACTAAGGTCTTTTTTCTGTTCGTCAGTGAACACAGCTCACCGGTTCAAAGCGGGTGGATTTTTCTTTTATTTTCATGGTAGGGGTGAGGGGTGGGGGAAGTGATTAAGCTCCACCTCCTCCAAGTTGGGTAGGATCTCTATAAATTACTTGGAATTCTTCTCTAAGGAAGAGTTGTCAGGGCGCCTGGGTGGCTCAGTGGGTTAAAGCCTCTGCCTTCGGCTCAGGTCATGATCTCAGGGTCTTGGGATCGAACCCCGCATCGGGCTCTCTGCTCAGCAGGGAGCCTGCTTCCTCTTCTCTCTCTGCCTGCTTGTGATATCTCTCTCTCTGTCAAATAAATAAATAAATCTTTAAAAAAAAAAGAATTGTCTCCTCCCCCATTCCCCATTTATTTCTTCTATTTATTATTTTATTATTTATTTATTACGATTTATTACTTTTTATTTATTTATTTATTTATTACTATTTATTTATTACTATTTATTTATTTATTTATTACTATTTATTTATTACTATTTATTTATTTATTTATTACTATTATTTATTACTATCGTTTATTTATTATTTATTGCTATTTATTTATTTATTACTATTTTATTTATTTGCATCATGTTCTGAACTCATGGATATTTATTTTATACTTTGGGTTATAATTCAATGCCATTTACTGTGCAACTCATACTATTCCAGATTTGGCCATCGGAAGCTCTTTCAGGTTGGTGCCCATGTTCCTTTGACATGTCACTTTTTTTTTCTTTTCTGAGCTTTTCCTTACTCTCTGGTGTAGTAAGATGCTCCAGGATTCATCTTGAATTTCCATACCCCAGCCCTAGAGTTAACCATTTTTTTCAAGGAGCCCAGGTTTCTTTTATTGGAGAATGGTATTAGAAACCAAGGTCTGGGTGCTAGGTGTAAATTAAAATTTAAAAACACTTTTTAGTGTTTATTTCAAAATTAATACATACTGCTGGCAGAAATTTCTAAACAATACAAAAATATATCAAGTAGGATATGAAATGCGGCCTATTTCCCCCCGCCCCCCCGCTCTATTTTCCAAAACTATAGAATGGCATATGCTATAGTATGTATTTCTTTTTTTAAAAAAAAGATTTTATTTATTTGACAGACAGATCACAAGCAGGCAGAGAGAGAGTGGGAAGCAGCTCCCCGCTGAGCAGAGAGCCCGACATGGGGCTCCATCCCAGGACCCTGAGATCATGATCTGAGCAGAAGGCAGATGCTTAACCCACTGAGCCACCCAGGCGCCCTGGTATAGTATGTATTTCTGTTTTTTAAAAGTTAATATATCTTTATAGTGCAACATTTGAAAACTACAAAACCATATAAGTTAACTAGATTTTAGAATTTTTTTCCATGGTTTATACAAAATACTACGTACTTCACCTACAATGAGAGATTAATTAAAAATACTGCAGTTTATCCATAAAATATAACTGCAGGAACTCAATAACAACCATGTAAAAGAAAAATATTTAATGGCATGAGCAGTTGTTATAAATATGTGTGTGTGTGTGTGTGTGTGTGTGTGTGTCTAGATAGAGAGCAGTTACTAAATAGTATGTGTGAGGGGCACCTGGGTGGCTCAGTGGGTTAAAGCCTCTGCCTTCGGCTCAGGTCAGGATCTCAGGGTCCTGGGATCGAGCTCCGCATCGGGCTCTCTGCTCAGCAGGGAGCCTGCTTCCCCGCTCTCTCTGCCTACTTGTGATCTCTCTCCTCTCTGTCGAATAAATAAATTTAAAAAAAAAATTAAAAAAAAAATAAATAAATAGTGTGATATTACCCTCCTTTTTTGTAAAAAAAAAAAAAAACCCACATATTTGCACAAAAAAGATTAACAAGAATATATATATCAAAATGTCATAGTGATTAACTCTTAATTTAATTAAGAGTGTTGTAATTGCAGGTGATTTCACCTTTCTTCTTTCTCGTTCTAAGCGTTTTCTAAATTGTCTAAAGTTAGCATACATTACTTTTGAATTAAGGAAACAAAATAATACAGTCCTCACTTTGCGTATTATCATGGCAACGGAAACTGCCTATTGGAATTGGGACCTTGATGTACACAGTTCTGTGATAACTGCAGCTATTATTAAAGAGAAAACTTTGGACTTAAATAATATACAGTATGAAAAGAAATGCTAGCTCCTCGGATGTAATCGAGTTGATATATTCACTCATTCACTCTGCAAATATTTTAGTGTGCATTTACTAAGTGCCAGGCTCTGCTCTAGGTGCCAGAGATCCCACAGGATTTAGACCTAAGGATGTTCTCCAATGAATTATTTATGAAAGTGAAACACTGAAAACAGCTTAAATGTTAAACTACATACGAAAATTACATTATAGCCACAGAGTAATATGAAGCCATTAAAAATCATGTTCTAGATCAGAGTTGTTGACACTAAAAATGCTTTAAATATATTTATAATCAAAAAAAGCAGACAGCAAAAATACATGTAGAGCATAATGTCATTTTTTTTTTGCTAACAACCCATGTATACTTAAGATTGTGTATAAATATTTCATAGATACCCATAGTCTGTAAGTAAACCACCACTCTCTTCCCAGGTAGAGACTAGGGAAGAAGATGACCCTTGTCTAAGAATTTAATCAGACTCTTTAAAGTGAAACCTCAAAGCATTTGCTAAATCCCTGGGAGTGTAAGCAGAGGCCTTCAAGTAGCTATAGGGTGGAGGCTCCAGAGAGTAGTATTGCTTTGCATAAGAAAAACGGCTACATTTGAAGGCGCTATGAGCGAACAGAGAAAGGATGGCCGAGGTCGATGCCATGTGCCTTCCTAAGCTTTCGGTCAAGTCACCATGCAAAGGCTCTGACTTAATGCTGTGTGTGACTGTGTACAGAAACCGAGACTAAAAAAAAAAAAAAAAAAACCGAGACTAATGGCTGAGTTCCGTATTGAGGCGAAGACCTGTCCATCAAAGAGGAAAGGGCTCCAAGTGCAAAGAATAAGAACTCAGCAGAGGCAAGAAGCTGACCCTAATGAGGGCCACAAGGACACAAACGTCACTGAGGAAAAAGGCAATATCACGTCTGTGTTTGGATTTGTATCGCTGGCATCTGGCTAAGTGGCACATTCATTGAAATTTAATTTCATAGGGGCTGGGGTACTGGGAAGCCAAGTTAAGCTTGCTTTTCTTAACACTTGCCTGTATACCGGCAAGCATTACAACAGGAAGAACTAAAGTTCAATTGTGTATGCTTTCTGACTTCATTCTGTATGCCTAGAATCATTTGTGATAAGCACAGTTGTACCTCCAGGTTATGCATTAACCCGAACTTCTGACACCCCCCGCCAGCCTTGATTATCAGCATCAGCAGCACCTCACACTCATCATAGCTAAGCTACGCAATAATTGGCTCACTATGTAGAGCATCGTTCTAAAAGCTGAACTTTCATAACGACCCCGCGTTGTTGTTATAGACGGTAGTTATGGACGAGGAGACTGAGATACAGAAGTTAAATTTTGTTTTATCCTTCTTCTATATACAATCCCTGGGTACACTCATTTACCCATATCACCTCAAAGATCACTGATACACCGATAACTCAGACTTAAGTGTAAGCTCTGTAAGTCCAAAAAATGTCTGTGACCACCGAGTTCTCCCATATATCCCCATTAATCTAGTCCAGGGGCTCCCACAGAGCAGATCTTGAATAAGTATTTCTTAAAAGACCGAGTGAATCTAGCCTAGAGCTTTTTGCTCACTTGTGGTCCAGGAATTTCTATTTGCATGCCCCACAGACACCACATACTCCAAACATCCAGATTACAACTCCTCTCCACCCCAAATATGTCTTCTGTTTGGTATTTCTTCTTCCTCTGTGAGTAATACCATCATCCCCCTGACATGTAAGTAATGTTGCCCTGATTTGCCGTGTTCGGCCTGTCCCCACATTCTACAGCTTCAACCATCAAAGCATCTCCCAAATCCATCTGCTCCTCTCCCTCCCTACCCTGATCTAAGAGGCAATCTAGAGCAAAGCCTCCAGAGATCAATTTCCTGGGTTTAAAATAAACACAGCTACTTACTAGCTGTGGGATCTTGGGCAACTAATGTTAGTGTTGCTTAGGTTCCTCCTCATCTATATTATTTAGGAATATTTGGGTTGCAAGTAGCAGAAAACCCAACTCAAATCAAATAGGAAAGGGAACTTTTTGGTTCATTTAACTGAGCTAAGGGTGTCCAGCTAGATCTAGGAGCTCATCATGGTACTTCCTCCCTATATTTTAGGGCCGATTTTCTCTGTGTGGGGCTCTGCTCTCCATAGGCTCCTCCCCCATGATGGTAAGATTCTTCCAGAGCCCCAGTCATGCATCCTAGCCTTTCTACTACCTCAAAGGAAAGAAACCTTTTCTCACTTTTTTTCCTAGCAAAAAGTTCAGGATTACCTGGTGTTGATATTTAAAGCAGCACTAACTACATCAGAACCCAGCTGTGATTCCTTCATTGTGTAGTCACTATCTGAAATTACCTCGTTTACTTGTTTGTTGTCCCTCTTTTTCCATAGGAACAGGAGCTTCATTAAATCAGGGACCTTCACTGTCTAAACAAATGAATTAGCAAAGGGAATCAGTCTTCTGGCTTGAGGCAAAGCACATCAATAGCAGGTTTTAAACAGGTCCAGCAGGGACGTAACACAGCCTCGGAAAAAGGTAGTCGTGTGGCTGTGATTTACAGATGCCGTGAAATATCAGAAGCCCTGACTTCAGTGCTCTTGACCGTTCTCAAAGGCAGCCTTGAGCCCAGGGCGTAGAGGCTGAGCAGGCAAGACAAGCAGAAGCCAGAGGAAAGTGTGGGGTAGCTGCTGCTGTTTGCCTGGAAAAAGACCTTAGGCGCCGGGGCTGGCTCATGAAGGTGCAGAGCACCTGGGCTCCTGGGACTTCCAGAGGAGGCTGTGGGTGCTGAGGTTGGAAAGGAAAAAGTCCTAATCTGAATCTTGTTTTAATTGTCAATCGATGATGGCAAGGTCTCGTTCAGCTCAACTTCAAAATTCCAGGGTACAGCTACTAGGCACCTGCCATGTTCAAAACACCTGTTGGCCCAACACAGGATAGAGAGCTGAGCCAGATCCGGCTTAGACCCTTTAGGAGACACATTCTCTGGGGGGAGACAGAGAGGTAGGTCCCAGCTAACTACAGTCTGAGGATGATAGGCTCCAATAGTGATTCCCAGGAGGTTGGAATGATCTTACAAAGGACCCCTTAGTAAGAGAGAGCTTGGCTGGCAAAAAGAATGAGTAGGATCAAAACCATGGTGGTGACTGGAAACACAAAATTCAGGGAGGATATCTATTTCTTGGGTTTGGGTTTTTTTGTTTTTTTTTTTTTCACTAAACTTGTATCGACATGTTCTAACTGGCACTGATATGGTTGGAAAAGATCATTTCACTAGGATAGCCCGCAGATCTGAGGTCAGCTTAGCTATCAATAATTGGCTTTTGTCTTTTCACAAGCAAAATATGCTGAAATTCAAGAACTGGGCCTGAATAACTATCTCTGTGACTTGCAAGAGCTGAGCCACCTCCACAGGGAGCTGGGCAGAGCACGTGCTGTCCTACAGCCTTGGGACAGTGTCCCGGCCCTCTTCACCGTGTCACCGCTCAGCGCGCCTGACTGCCCTCTGGGTGTTTCTGACTCTGTAAAAAATAATCAGATAAAGAAGCCAACTTCTCATAATCAGAACATATTCTCCATTTGGACTTTACCCAGGACCTTAAATTTAAACTGTTGAAATTCTTTATCCCTGCTGTCCTTGTCACCAACTTTCTGAAACGGAGAATTTATCTTTAAGGAAAATCCATGCTTTATTACATGAATGATAAAATTCTTCCATTAACTCTCAAAAGGAAAGAAAGAAAATTTTGCTTTTAAATTTATACAAATGTTTGTATATAATACATATTGCAGGGGCACCTGGGTGGCTCAGTGGGTTAAAGCCTCTGCATTTGGCTCAGGTCATGATCTCAGGGTCCCCGGATCGAGCCCCGCATCAGACTCTCTGCTCAGCAGGGAGCCTGCTTCCTCCTCTCTCTCCCCGCCTGCCTCTCTGCCTACTTGTGCTCTCTCTCTCTCTCTGTCAAATAAATAATTTTTTAAAAAAATAATAATACATATTGCATATATGATATGTATCTCAACAAATGTATTCTGAGAAAAGGAAGAATTAAGTTACACCAGCATGGATGGTGCACCTTTAAAGATGTCTGTGATTAAGATTCTGCATGTCACTTACGGAAGTTAATTGAAAATGAGTTACAAAAAAAGAAAACAAATGAAAAGAACATGATAAACTTTTATAGAATAACTAATCTGTCAAGCATAAAGTGGTCATCGAGCACTTACCATATGTCCAAAACCACCGGCATTTACCCAGGTACGGGACAGACTGTCTCCGGCTTTACACAGAAGGTGTGTGCCTAAGTTCATTGGTAGTGGGGTAGCTGCTGTTTGCCTGGGAAAAGACGCCTAAGGTCTTTTCCCAGGCAAACAGCAGCTTGCTGTTCATTGGTAGGTTTTTGTTTTGTTTCTTTTTTAACTCAGAACAAATTTCTCGTAGGCATAAATCTTTGTTCCTATATTATGTGTTTAATAGACTTTGCTGAGCCAGCCTAGGGTGTAGCCAGCATTTATTGTTTATATGGAAATTGTTACACTTGGTTCAGTTTATAGCTCAGGACTGAGACTCACCACCTCATCCCTCCCCCCAGCCATGAAAAAGCCCAAGGACTGTGGTGGGAGGGGTGGGATCACCACATGGCCTCTTGGCAGTCTTTCATTCCCTCTGACCTCAACTTCCTGGGTGCTCAGCCACTTGGTCAGCTCTTCAGGAAATAATTGGCTCCCTTTGAGTTTGGGCCCACCCTATGAATTCTGGCGTGGGACTCTACTCTCTTTTCCTGATTTAAGTTGTCTTGGGGGCATTTTGAACTCTTCTCTTGGACTCGTGTCCTCTTCATTGGCCCTGAGAGGTTCAAGAGCCCAAGGGCTGGTCATGATCCTGGGCCATCAGGAAAGAAGAAAATCATGGCTACCTCAGTGGTCTGGGCTAGGCAGTTTCCCCTGGCTCCTCAGTTTAAAGTAGACTAGGTCTGGGAGCTCTGTCTTCAGCTCCTCACATCCCAGCAGGGAACCCAGCATCCCTTGCTTCAGATGACATGGAGACTGAGGCACCAACCTGGAAGCAAGAAGAGTAGTCCAGGCAAAGGAACCATTTGCCCAAAGTTACGAACAATCATCAAAATCCTCTTGGTTAGCACCCAACGTCCACTCCTAGGACAAGCTCAGAGCCAATTCCAGAGACAGAGCATGAAGTCGCTTCTGTCTTCAGTGGGTATTGTCCACTTTTCCTGCCTTTGCTGGGCCAGCATGGGGACGGACTGGATGACTCTGGGCAGGCCTACTTTTGTTGGAGTAATGCGTACTCCAGCTCCTCTAATTGGGGCTGGACTAGTCTGTTGCAGAGATTTCCTTTGGCTGGTTTCCCAAGTAGAGTTTGGCCAGAGAACTCCAGCATGATTCCGATTTCAGGGTTGTGGGTGGGGGATAGGCACTTGGTACATGAAAAATTGAAACTCGCATTTAGTTTCAAAAAGCACATTCAAGATCCTGATATAGCCTCACTATATCTAAGTGTAGAGATCTATAAATGAAATTGCTTTCATCACTCCCAGAGAACAGTAGAAGGGTAAGTAAGGATTGTCCAGGAGCCAGGAAAAACTGAGAAAGGAAGTTTGGTCCTATTCTGGTAGAGGAGGATGTTGGTCAGGAGTTCAAATGTGGTGCTATAGTCAGGAGGAATTCAGAGTCAAGCTCCAATCCAGTCCAGGAACCAAAGTCCGAGAGAGCCAAGAGCAGTTTAGGGGAGGGAGCGATTCAGGTAATATTCAAGTTTCTACAGACAGTAAGAAATCTTGAATGAATCAGGGAGGAGTTGAGTCATCAGAAAAGATTCTGCAAGGATTTATTAGAAGCATATCCTAGCCCAAGGTTTAAAAGCCGGCATCAACCTGAACAAAGGGGCAGACTCACCTGTCGGCTGGGTTTAGGTGGGTTGCAGTGCTGACTGAGAACCTAGACTCTGAAGATCCCGGCTTAAGGTCTATTAGGCAGTCTAGCTACACACAGAAGATGGGGTGAAGGCCATCACACAACCATATCACTGGCATTTAGCACCCTGTATCTATTGACGCAATCATGAGTCATACATAGCTTGGCCATGGACTCTTTATAGAGCATCTCGTTCATAGTGAGAAGTAAGTGAATCAGTCAAGGCTCTTTTCACTGCAAGTGACAGAAACTCAACTCCAAAGTCTGAAGTGGAAAAGAAATCCTTGGGCTTGAGAAATAAAAAGCACACAAGTGAAATCTCAGGGGTGATGAAGCCAGGGCTTCCAATGATGTAATTCAGGATATGTTCCTCTCCATCTCCTGCTGTTCTCTCTGTTAGTTTCAATAGTTAGTTTATAGTTAGGTTCACTAAATCAGTCTATCTGCTGATAAGATGACCATTAGCACCTCCAGACTTACTTTCTACATCCTTATTTCTTCTCATTGAAAGAGAGTCCCTGCCCAGTAAATTCCAGAGTCAAGTTTTTATTTACCTGGCTTCATCTTAAAAGAATCATTCCCAACCAGTCACTGTGTCCAGAGGGTTTCGGTACTTTGGCCACATTGACATCACGTTCTCCAGTGTCATCAAGTAAGGAGTAGGAAAAAGATGTCTCCATGGAAAATCATTTCACTATCATCGGAAGAAGATCTAAAATTTTTTTGGACAGGTTAAAAAAAAAAAGACGTCCACTACGATTACTGTTTGGGCATTGTTAGAACTACAGGGACTGGTAAAGTCATATGTAGTAAAATATCCCAACATGTCCCACAAGGTTTTATACTTGTTTAATGTTAATTTTACCCAGTGCTTTCCTCAAAGATTATGTTATTAAATATTTTTAATTAAATGAGCTACTTAATAAAAAAATACTATTGTTTCCATTTCAAGGATGGCAAAATTGAGGCTTTGAAATCATAAACGAAAGGCCCTTTTAGTAACAAGTAATCTAGGTTGTTGACAGAGTTGGGGCATAAATCCCACCTCTAAATCTACTATTTATTTTACTCCACTACAACTGAATTTGGGGGGGAATATGATTCAAAATACTGCAGAAGGCTTAACTCTTTCTCTGTGAAGTGATAGGGTCAGATAGCGAGACAATACCCTCAAAGGAACAGTTCAACGTTAATCTTGCTGGTCAAGATAACCACATGGTTGTGTATACATATGATGTTAAGCCTGTGTTTAAAATCTAATTAAAACAAACCAAAGGGGTCAGTAATAATAATGATGATGATGATCATAATAATAATAACAGGGGTATCTCATGAGCTCTCAATTGATAATACTTTTTATGTCTGTGTGCATTTGTAAATTACATAAAAAGGTTTTTATTTGGTAAAAACACTGAAAACTCCCTCCCAAAATTATTGAGAAAGAAAAAAAAATCAGGCACTTATAAAAATGCAGCTTTGAGAGAAATGGGAATTTTAAGGCCTCCTAATTAATTATCAATGCAAATGACCAACACAGTCGATGCTGTTTTTATATTGGTAACGGAATGTCAGGCAGAAATACAACTTCATGTGTATTGCTGCAGATTATTAAGGTAGCCATACCATGTTCACGTACCTGTAGACAAGTGATTCAAATACTCTGACAGCTAGAGAGGAGCTTCAGAGACTCACAGCCCACTACATGGTAAAGAGAGCTTCCTTCGAGAGCCGGGATGATACCAAGTTGGCTTCTTTGTCAACAGAGATCTGCAGTGAGCCTGCCCACGAGTCCTAAAGCTGTTCACACTTTTGTCATCAACTCCGATAATGCGTTTACTTGAACTAAGCTCTCCTGCATTTATTTATTATTATAATCGTGGGGGCATAAAGTCGCATTTGAAATTCTATAACCACATGGAGACGTTTATAATCCACCATATCCCAGCAGGTTCCCAAGTTTAATGCATTCATTCACATTTAAATACAGTGAAAGCTGGGGCACCTGGGTGGCTCAGTCGGTTAAGCATCCAGCTCTTGGTTTCAGCTCACATCTTGACCTCAGGGTCCTAGGATCGAGCCCTATGTGGGGCTATGCTCTGGGGGGTGAAGCCTGCTTGGGATTCTCTCTCCCTCTCCCTCAGCCCCTCCCCCTCACTGTCCCTCCCTCAAGTAAATAAATAAATCTTTAAAAATTAAGTACTGTGAAAGCTACAGAATATTATTTAAATTATTGAGTCCTTTTGACACTACAACAGCAAGTTGAGTCCTCATTAATGAATGTGTTCATTTTCCTTCTTTGGACTTTATCCTCTGTCAAACACACGGCATAATAAGATGGTAGAACTTTCTAAAAGAGAGCTCCCAATATGATTGTTGCTCTACAACATTCAAATTAGATTCTTCTTGAGGCCAGCTGTTCACTAGGGCACCTTAAAGCCCCTCTGGGTCCTTCTCTACCCACAGTGCTTCTGCTCTGAATTCTCCACTTACTCTAGGTATTTTGAGTGGCTGTGCCTTTATAGGGATATAACTTCCACTCTCCTCACTTTCTCCGTGACAAGGCTTTCAGCCCAGTGAAGATCATCTCTGACTTTCTTCTTGGTAGAGAACACTTCTGCAGGATAATTGCCACCCTTGGGCTATGCCTTTTGCTAAGTTGGGACCTTATATATAACAGGGGCAGGCCATATCTCTGTCATCTCATTTTGCAGGGCTTCCCCCCCCAAAAAAAAAAACCCATGAAACCATAAAACCCCCATTTCTCCTTTTCCCCTCTTCCCCACAAAAACTAAACCTAGTGTTTGAGATGTGAATCCTGAGATTTCAGCCTTGGCTTAAAGCACGAATAGTTGTAGACCTGACTGCCAACCATGATTGGTCATGACAGATGGGTCCCGAGGCCAAATCCAGGTTCAGCAGGGAAAGTGCTGTGGAAAGGACATGGAACTTTAACGCAGGTTCCCCAGGAAGAAAACTCCCCTGAACTGTCAACCGTCATTTGCACTTTAGAGGGGAAGAAACTCCAAAAGTCAGCAGAAACTGGAAGGAGAGGCATCAAGAGTAGGGGGAAGGACAGTGAGGGCGCCGTGGGACAGGGTGTCAGAGAGCCTCGCAGTTGTGGCTGACTGTAACAAAGTAAAGGAGTGTATTCTCAGAATGGGATTGTTAGAGAGTAGTTCAAGGCTGGATTTGAGGTCATTAAGGGATCATGACCGTCCATTCTTGCGGTCCCAGCACTGTAGTCAGTGAGAGCTCAATTAATGTTGAGGGGATGGGATATATGGGATAGAGTGAGAGCTCAATTAATGTTGGTGGGTTTTTTCTTACTTTATTTTTTTTTTAAGGTTTCATTTATTTACTTGACAGAGAGGGCACAAGCAGGGGGAGCGGCAGGCAGAGGGGGAGGGAGAAGCAGGCTCCCTGTTGAGCAAGGAGCCTGATGCAGGACTTGATCCCAGGACCCTGGGATCATGACCTGAGCCAAAGTCAGACGCTCAACTGACTGAGCCACCGGGTGCCCCGAATGTTGGTGTTTTTAATGAATTTGTAAAATTAGTGAATATCTGTTTTTTATTCAATTAAGAAAAGCCTCTGCACTGACAAGAGACAATTTCCCCCAAACCAGTGATTTTAGGAATGTTCGTCTCTGGATGACAGGTGTGCAAAAGTCAACACTAGGTTTGTTCTCCGCCTTGATGAGAGCCGGGGTCCGAAGCAACCTTCCCTTGGATGAATAGGAGGAATGGACACAGATGGCCTAGGGGCAGTAGGTGAAAACAGTTGTGACCAAAGTTCATCTTAGAATATTTTTTGTTGCATCTATCATTCGAAAGAAAGCTTACAATCCCTTCCTTACAGAGGACCCCACCACACTTAGTCATACACAGCCACACACTGCTCTTGGAGTGTTTCCATTTATTATCCTCTGCCAGTTAACAAAAAGATTGTTTCTACTAGGAACCTGAGGCTAAGAGAGGGGACATCGTGCCTCTATTGTCCCATCTAGAGTGTGGCCAAGTTTTCTGGATCCAGACCGGATGACCTTCCCAATACACAAATAACAAAATAGAAATACTGCTCCTAGAAATACTGCTCCGCTACACAATCCCCATCTACAACTTAGAATAGCAATAATGTTGGAGTGCCTGGGTGGCTCAGTCATTAAGCGTCTGCCTTCAGCTCAGGTCATGGTCCCAGGGTCCCAGGATAGAGCCCCAGCAGGCTCGACTGGGCTCCCTTCTCGGCAGGAAGCCTGCTTCTCCCTCTCTCACTCCCCCTGCTTGTATTCCCTCTCTCAATTGCTCTTCTCTCTGTCAAGTAGATAAATAAAATCTTTAGAAGAAAAAAAAAGAATAGCAATAATGTTGCAGGTGCTTTAAAAGAGAGATATTTAAATTGAGTCAGAGTGGACTTTACAGAGCTCTTAATTTAAGGTGCAGTGGAGGAGATCAGTGGAAATGGGGAAATGTTAGAAGTTGGAAAGAGAATTTAACTGTTAACCTTTGGTTGGCTGGTCACTTTGAGATGAGTGAAAAGAGATGTTTCATCCCCTCCTTTGAGACTGGAGGATACCAGAGTCAGTCATGCCTACCCCGAAGTTCTGGAAGCTGGGAAGCTGGTCTTTTCTTGGAATCATCATGCTATTTTATTACCTGGGGGGGCCAAGGCTGCTGGGGAAGGTGAACAGTGGCCCCAGTAGAGGTAACAAGTAATATTGTGCCTTACAGTTAATAGACTCATTGGATCATCATGGAGATTCATTAAGGTCTCGTTCAAATATTTGTGCTTTCATGAAGACTTCTCCAATGGCACCAGCCAGAATCAAAATTTCCTTTGCTTGAGTCTGGACCACTCTGCCCCCATCACCTAGATGATGTGATACTTTCTACTGTAAACATATATCAGTGGGTCTTCCTTCCTACGCTTGTTCCTAAGTTCTGGAATGCAGAAAGCATGCCTTTTCCTTCTTTCATGCCCACAGACTTTAATATGGTTGAGTGAGGACTAAATACGTGCTGCATTGCCTTAAGTGTAATTCTCCTCATAACAACCTTAGGAAAAAAGCAGGGGTAAATGTTATCCTCTTTTGCAGATAAGGAATCTGAGGATGATAGAATTATTTGTCTTAGGCATCCCACAAGAAAGTGTTTGGTAGAATCTTCATGCATTAGTTTTTTAAAGATTTTATGTATTTATTTGAGAGAGAGAGTAAAGAGAGAACAAGGGGAGAAGCAGAGGGAGATGAACAGGTAGACTCAACGCAGGGTGTGGAGCCCAATGAGGGGCTCAATCCCATGATCCTGAGATCATGACCTGAGCTGAAATCAAGAGTCAGACGCTTAACCAGCTGAGGTTAAGCTGGTTAAGCTTAACCAGCATGAGGCCTCCTCATGCGTTCCTTACTAGGTGGGTCCTCACTGCAATGAAACTGTTCCCGTGGTTTCAAGTTCCAGTGGTAATGGGTTTCCAGTGGTTCTAACTATTAGTATGCAGAAATTGGGAGTTAAAACTTGAGCATTCATAAACCTATGAAAAACAGTTGCTTATGGCAGTTCTCCTGGCCACAGGCATTGTCTTTGCACAACAACAATATCAAAGGAGATATTGTTGGGAACATTGACCACTGTATAAATCCATTCAAGAGATACTTAAACTCTCACTAAATTTGCTGCAAATTTGTAAACACAAAACTTCTTTTTCTTATCAAGGTATAACTCACACAGAACAAAATGGACAGATTTTCAGTGTGTAGCTCAATGAGTTTGTGGCCATTGCCCATCCTCTTTGTAAATACATACCTTCTTGTAAATCTAAATTCGTGTATGTGTGCCAGAGAGTATATGGTACATTCGAGACAGAAAGGAGCAGAGACAGACACAAAGAGATGGACCCAGAAAGACAACATAAAGACAGACGTGTGAAAAGGACCAGAATTACTCACCAATTCTGACACAGTGAGTGGCCAAAGAAGTAACAACATAAATGCTGAAACTCCTAGATAGCTTTCTTAGAAAAAGAGGTTAGGGACTGCTGAGTAATTCAGGGAGACGTGGGCAGAAAAGAAAAGATGAAGTTTCTGAGAGCAAAAGCAAGTCCCTTTCTTTGACAATTGCATACACACACACACAAAGATAAAACTATTCTTATCAAGGAAAAAGCAAACTCTTGGCAGCTACATCCCTGAAAAATAATTGGTCAGAGGCCAGAACTGTCAAAATGGCTTCAGGAGCAAATCTTATATTCCAGAGGCTGAAATCATTTTTGCCCAAAGTGATAAAGAGATGTGAAAAACAGCACATCAAGACTGAATTTCTAGTCTACGGTAAGGATATGCGGGGCAATCCTTACGATTTTTTGTTTTCTTTACTCTAACTCTTAGGTTTTTAAACACAGACACACAGACACACCGACACACTGCTGCCACCACAACTTTTAAGGTTTTAGTTCAACCGAACGAGTCAAAGAGTAAATCATGGTTCCATACGTCACATCCCCAGTAACCACACCGCATGAAGTCACTAAGATGTCAGTGGTAAGGAAGGAATATTCCAAGAACACAGGCTTCAGATTATAGTATAGGATCTGAAAGTGTGACTCAGTACTTCCTTATCTTATCTGGATTGCAAGTTCCCTGGGTTGGCTTCCTTAACCAATGACTGTCCTTACACACCACTAGCTCCATGACCCCTGTATTATAAAATCAGTAGTATCTCAAACTGCAGTACCACATTGGATCACATTTCTGAAGGCTTTAAAGAGAATGCTATTTAACTGGAGAAAAGCTGTAAATCAAACTGGCATATTCTTTTCACAATTCTTGCCATTTTGCATACACACTTGCAGTGCGTGCCTCCAGAGTCAGACTGCCTGGGCTTGGGTCCTGATTCTACCCTCCAGTGGCTGTGTGACCTTTGGTAAATTACTTAATCTCTCTGTGCCCATTTGCTCATTGGTGGAGTAAGGCAAATAGTAGCTACTTCATAGATACGCTGTTAGGATTAAGTGAATAATATCCATTCATTCATTACAAATATGATTCATGCAAATCCTATACAAATACAAATATGTATATCTTGAGCCTCAAGTATGTGCCAGACAGTGTTTTAAGCTCTGGGGCAAACAGCAGTGAACAAAATAGTCAAAAGTAGTTGCCCCCATGGAAGTTACATTCCAGCCCAAGAGACAGACAAGAAGCCACGTTGGACAGTGGTAACAGAAGAGAAAAGGAAAACAGAGTAAAAGACACAGGAGGTGGGGGTTTGCTACTCTAGGTGTCCAGAGACAGCCTCACCGAGGTGACTTTTGACTCTTAGCATAATAGCTACACCCACGCAAGTATTTAATAAGTGTTACTATTGTATTACTATCATTCTTAATTAGACCCACACTTAACCAAACTGACTCATGACAAACTCCCAAGGGATCTGAAAAGTGTTACATTTCTGCCCAAGAGATTCTAACTGCCCCAGAATATAACCTCAACTGCTACTATGATCTTTGGCAACCAAAGGCTGTGCTCTCTCCCTCTGCTGCCCCGCCATTCATGCCATCTCCCCCGATCCTTGACATCCACACATAAACGTCATCCTCCCTGGTGCTCCAGCCTGGGCTGTGTGGTATACCGGCACAGCACCATATCTTTTTTCTTTTTTTTATTTTCTAGCCTTTATCTCTCCTATAATGATAGTCTTACATTATTCATTCTTATTTCTTTAAGTCTGTCTTCCCATTAGTCTGCTGTCCACGAAGGCAGGGACAGTATCTGTCTTGCTTCCCTCTAAACTCTCCCCACTCCGTAGCCGGCCTAGGAAGTGGATGGCCATGGGCCAGCTTGAGGTCTCCACTCCACTGGGCCCATGCTTAGGCAATGGAGTCAGTAGGGCACCCACATCATGGACTTCTGTGTCATATATCTCTTCTCGTACTTCCACTCCACATAGTTTGACCTTCCCAGCAGTTTTCACTGTAGACAAAGATCAAAGCTAAGGTATAAGGAAGTCTTTGAAGAAACAGTCACCATCCTAAGTTAAGACCCAAGCTTAAGGGCGCTGGAGTGGCTCAGTCAGTTATACGTCTGCCTTTGGCTCGGGTCATGATCCCAGGGTCCTGGGATTGAGTCCTGTGTTGGGCTTCCTGCTGAGCAGGGAGTCTGCTTCTCCCTTTCTCTCTGCCTGCTGCTCCCCCTGCTTGTGCGCACTCTCTCTCTCAAAAATTAATAAATTAGTTATTTAATTAATTTTTTAAAAAAGACCTAAGCTTACTATTCTGGGGAAACAGAAGGAACCCCCCCAAGGGGAGATGACAGTCTCCTTCATGCAGCCTGGTATTTCAATTTTCTTGGTACGATCCTATTCGTAGTCATTATTCTGAACCAGCTACAAGCATCTTGACAAGACAACCCCTCAAAAACTCAGATTTCATGACATATGGAGAAAAGAGCTATCATTTTCAGATTTTGAGTTATTAACTGGAAAACACACCGACATGGCAAGCCAGCCCATCCCGTGTGAGTGTCCATGTGCACATCCAGGGAAGGGCTCAGGGCCCCCAGCAGCCGGGCTGAACAGGTTAGATCAAGGGGCAAACAGGTGTGTTCTGACTGTTCTCTCCCAGGCAGGGTGGCTAGGTAACTGTAATGGCCAGAGCCTCACCTCCTGGGGTGTCACAGCACACATACCAGTCATAAGAAGAGGAAATCCAGCGCTGAGCGGAGAGAGACAAGGAATGGTTTTTGGAAAGCAGTCTGGCTCACCCTGAGCCCCAGTGAAATGATTCAGCAGGGCCAGGAAGTAAGCAAAACACAGCACAGCTAAGGGCTGTATGCCTGGTTTGCAGATTATCTAACCCCTTTGTCCTGGCCCCCTCTTCATCTGCATTTTCTTAAGGTCAGCCTCGATCATTCTCCATCAGTGGGTAAGCAGCGAGTAGAAGTAAACTATAGCCTTTAGTTACACACAGGATTCACTTTTCTAAGCTATTTTGCTTTACTCCTGGTCCCACCCCCTAATACAATAGGTCGGCAAGAACAAATTGTCAAAAGCTTTCTCTTTTCCCCACTTCTACTTGAGGGCTGGTGCCAAGGAGGCAAAGGAGAGTGTTGCTCAAGGGAAGGCAAGCCTGGGTCTGCATTAAGCCTGGGCCACTCTTAAGAAAAAAGACATTTCCAAGGGGAGAAATTAAGGGGAGGGTAAGGAAAATGGCCAGGGTTCAGGAACTGAGTCACATGAGAAAGTCACTAGAAAGACCTATAGTGCTCTATAGGAAGCAGAGGCCAAGGCCAAGGGACAGGCTGACCTCAGGGAGGGGAATGGACTATTAACAGTCATGGTTTCTGAGTACCGAGCAGATGAGAATCACAGAGCAAGCTGCCAACGCAAAAGAGAAAGCCCACTGAAGAGAAACCTAGTGGGAAGTGGTGGGATGAACCTCCGAAGGTAGGTGAGGTGTGAGCGGGGAAGGAGAAGGGCTCAACTCATTGGCTGTGTTTCTAGAGTAAGACAAGCATCTGCCTCCCCTGCGCCATGGGGGACCCCGTGTGACATGATTGATTTCACACCCTGTAAAGGAGCATTTAAAAAGGAGCCTGGCTGGTTTTTGAAATATGAGGCCACGGTGTGGCTGACTGTACCTCTCTTGCTATTTTTTTCTACAAGGCAATTACATTAAGTGCTTAATGTCAATCCAGAAGGGGAAAATGAGGGCACTGTGTTTTGGGGGGAAGGTTGGAAAAGGGGGGGCCTACACTGTCTCCCTGCCATCGACAAACACAGCATCTATAGAAAATGAGCCCCATAGATCCCGCACTCTGACGACAATGGCAAGGGAACACATAAAGACCCAAGAGCATGAGGTAATATTAGTTGTGTCAACAATTGCATGTTACAAATGCTGAAGGTGAGTGGAACTTGCCAAGTGTTAATGGAACTGCTGGAAAGAGATACAGCTGGGCACCTGCTGCGAGCCGCCTGACCTGGCCCACCCTACCTGAGCCAGGGCCAAGCGAGCTGTCTCTTTCCTTTCTTCTCCCCGAGTGGGTCAAAATAAAGCTTGTTCCTGAATGTGTCTTAGAAACTGGCCTGACCCTGGAGCAACCAGCCAACGTCTGAAGCTGGGCTGGGCATCAGATGCCAGGGAAGAAATATCCCTTGTAGCTGCAGATGCCCCCAGGGCTTCCCTGATCCCACGGGGATCTTTCCCCAGGCTGCTGTTGTCCCATCACAGCAGGGTCAGCACAGAAGGGTCACAGCAGAGCCACCAGAGTAATGAGAGTCCCCGGGACATTTTGTGGAACCCATGCAAAGGGCCGATGGTGAAGGAAATACGCAAGCAAATACCCCAAAACTGCTGGGACTCTTAGCTCACCTGGAAGCAAGAGAGACCGATGAACCCGAGGGACCCTCCACAGGTGCTTGTGAAATTGATTAAGTAATTCGGTCCTGCAAGAAACATCAAATAATGGAAATGACAGAGCAAGTAGGGAATCCTCCCAAAAATCTATACAGAAATTTTAAAAAATTAAACAGGCATTTAAAACGGGCTCAAGGAAGGAACCCAATGACACAGAATAATCCCTTTGGATTTTTCTAACTTGATTTTTGGGTTTCCTTTGTTTGTTTGTTGTTGTTTTTTAGAGAGGGAGAGTGCATATGCACAGGGGAGGGGCAGAGGGAGAGGGAGTGCATATGCACAGGCAGGGGAGGGGCAGAGGGAGAGGGAGAGAGAGAATCCTAAGCAGGTTCCAGGCACCATGCTCAGTGCAGAGCCCAACACAGGCCAGTCTCACAACACTGAGATCATGACCTGAGTCAAAATCAAGAATTGGATGCATAATGAATTGAACTGCTCAAGCACCCCCTGAAACATTTTAGAGAAAAATCCCAGACACGTCACCCATAAATACTTCAGAATATATTTATAAAGGATTATTTCATTTGGGTTTTTTACAGAAATTTCTCTCCAGAATATTGAGAATTTAAATAGAAAGATTCAGAGAAGGGCCTCGGGGAGGCGATGACTGAGTTTTGGAAACTCTTTCCTGCCTCCCTGCTTTCCTCTGGGGAGTCATCCAAAGTCTGGGATGGGCACATTGGGCTGAACGCTTTTTTCGGCAGCCTCCTCAGTCCCCACTGGTTTCCTGGTCCTGGGAACAACTCCAGCATCCACGGATGGATCTCCAGTGGTGACATCTGTGCAGAAGGCCTAGGTTGTTTCAAGGGTAGAGACTTTAGGCCAAGGGGGGCCAATGAGAAGCTCTCTCTGCTGGGGATATGAACTCTAGAAACAGAAAAACATGATCTAGACTGAAAGAAAAGGTCTCCTCAGTTCCGCTGCTGAAAGCCCAGAAGCTGCCCTTCCCAAACCTTGGGAATCTTGGAAAGGTTTTTGGTCATCCCAAGCTTGGGATAGACCAACATTTGATTAGATTCTATGAGACCCCCATAATCTTTGTAATATATTTCCCTTTTGTACCTTAGCTAGACAGAAGAGATGTTCACTGCTGCAGCAAAAGGACTTTACTAGAGATCTCTGTGAAGGGAGAGCATGGCCTAGAGATGTCAGCAGCACGGGATTATTACAGTGGTGAAAATGTTATGACACAAACCTCATATATCATATTCACTGCTGTCTCCCCAGCAGCCAGCACAGTGCCCAACATCCAGGGATCTTTCATTACCTATTTGTTGAATCAATCAAATATTGATCTTCCCAGGAGAGAGAAGATCATGGAATCCACCCATGGTGGAGGAAGGCCTAGTGTCTTGTTAAAAACATGAATTTGGCTCTGACTCTGCCACTTTCTTTCTGGGCGAGTGAGTCACTTAACCACTTTGGACCTCAATCTCCTCATCTGTAAACTGGTGATTATAAACTTAGCCAACCTTAGAGATATTGTGAGACTCAGATGAGGTCATGCTATATGAAAGTGCTTTGTAAACTGTAAATTGTTTGCAAATGAAAGGTGTTATTATCTTTTCTAGCTGGGGATTCCATTCTGCCTATCTCAGCCGCCTGGCCAGAGACGACTTTAGGGCGAAAGTGGGTGATGAATTGCCTCCTTCATAATTTTTTTATTCCCCTGTTCCCAGTCTAAGCACTTTTTTTAAACTTGGTGTCCACTTTGAGGACTCCGTTTTTTAAGATTAAACTGTGAGAAGTCTAAGAATTAAAAAGATGATTTTTTTTTTCCAAAACCCACTGCTTCTCATCCATCTCATTAGGCACTCAAGATAAATCTTGGCCATGTTGACCAATCCATATGTCCCTCTGATAGTCATTGGTATAGAAGCAGGTAGAAATCCACGCGTATCACCTCCCCCACCCCCACCCCGGGAAGACTCACTCTTCCAAATGAGTGAGTACAGGGGTCTGTGGAAAGCACAAGGCAGAGGAGCAGAGGAGCAGAGGAAATAAGTAACTGTCATTCTCAGTAAGGCTTCCAGACTCAGCTTTCCCGCCCAGGGAGGAGCCACCATTTTGGAAAGAAGCAAGTAGGTTGTCCTACTACCTGAGTCATGAAACAGCTTGAACTTGTCCATTATCCGAACTTTGCAACACTTAGAGAACATTGCTGCATTGTCCTGTGCCCTCAGGTTTCTCGGTGGCAGGCCAACCCTGGACTGTGCCAGCAAGCACACAGCTGTGATTTGCTGCCCCTCCAGTCATTCATCTAATTGAGCACACTGGGACATCATGTCATGATGTTACTACCCAAGGAAACAGGAGTGGGGCTGTGGGGGAAGGGGATTACATCATCATTATTATTGTTATTCACTTATCAGATGATTATTAATTATACTTCAATTAAAGGCTTGCTCTCTTTATAAGCATGAGCTCATCAGCCTTCACAATGCCCAAAGGAGGTCAAGAACGAGGAGACGGCTGATTTGCTCATGAATGCTGCTGACTCGAGCTTCAGAAATCCTGTGATCTTTTCTCTCCCCATTCCACTTCCCACTGGGGACCCCCAATTGTCCCCATGTCTATGTTGCCCTCACTGCCGACCCAACACTCCACAAGTAGCAAGGATTGAATTTTCCTTTCTCAGCCCCTGCATGGGTTAAAAAAAAAAAAGGCAAAGAAGAAACAATTCATCACTAGACACTCCAAAGCAGCCAGCTCGCCTTCCAGATGAATACGCCCAGGGAGGTAACTTCACAGTGGATCCGTGAATTTCAATGAAGCCCTGCACAGTTCTTGGGTGATATGCTGGCCCTCGGAGGCGGGTGGGGCCCAGCTTGGGTAATCAGGAAGTCGTTTGTTACTGGAGGTCAAAGAACAGAGCCTCAGAGGAGGGACAGTAAATGGTGAATGGGTGCCCGAGCCTTTTCGAAGGGACTGCGCCATGAAGAGACCCTAAGTTGAGGGCCAGGGGGCCATGGGCCTGTCACTTTTGCAAAATGCCTTTCCTGTTTCTGTGACAGCATCCCCAAGGCGTCTTGTAGCCTGTCAACACCAGCCAGACCCCAAGCCAGAGAGGAAAGGTTTCCCTTAAAGATCAAGATCAAATAGGGGCGCCTGGGTGGCTCCGTTGCTTAAGCAGCTGAATCTTGATACCAGCTCAGGTGTTGATCTCAAGGTTGTGAGTTCAAGCCCCATGTTGGCTCCCAAAAAATAAACAACAACAACAACAAAAAATCAAGACCATATAGAATAACTGCAGAGTTTAAGAGGTTTTTTCCTCTTTTCTTTTCTTTTTTCTTTTCTTTTCCTTTCTTCCCTTTTTCTTTCTCTCTGTCTCCATCTCTCTCTTTCTTCCAAAGAGGATAGAGTGGAATCCTGTGGCAGGCAGAGGAAGGTACAAAGTTCTGCAGTTGGCCAGATGCCCCAACCCACAGCCACCTCCCTCTACCTGGCTCCGGAATTAATAAAACCTGAAGGAAATGGAAAAGAGAGAAGTAGAAACCTGAGGCCCAAAGTGCTTTATCTTGAAAGAGATCTGCCTTCTAGTTAGGGGAAAGGTTTACTAATTAAAAAGCCCTTGAAAGAAGTAAATAAATAAATCCCCAGTTAGTTATCCTGCATTGGGTTGGGGGAGGGGGCTGGAGTCCTGGGTTTTGTTCCATAAAGGGTATGGGCTTTGCAGAAGCATTTTGAGTAAAAGGAGTAAGGGCTTTACCCGCCCCCCCCATCCCTCCTCCCACTAGCTTTACCCAATGAGGCTTGTAGTGATCTAATCTGAAAGAGATAAAGCCCAATTTCCTCAGCTCAGGAGCTGATAAACACCAAGCCAAAGACCAGCTCCGTTCACAGGGTGACAATTAAAGCTCTCAGGAATCCAACCAGTATGGTGTTCAAAAGGACAAGGACAAACTCATATTTCTCAATGCCATTCTGGGCAGCTGTAAGCACCTGTCCTCCTGGTGGAATTTAACCCAGTGGAATTAGCGCCGCCAGCACTCATGTCTTATGGGTTCAGCTAGACC
>CM053605.1:119392059-119442739 GCA_028646535.1 Procyon lotor | reverse complement strand
AAATAATACATTATATGTTAATAAAAATTTTTTAAAAAAAAGTGAAAAAAAAATTCCCTTGGCTAAAGAAGAATCTAAAATTCTAGAAATTATTTAATCCCACATTGAGGTATGGTGCCTTCTCATTGAAAGAAAACACGCGTGGTAAGATATTATCTGCCACTGTTGCAATTTATTAGTCCTGCAGAGCAAATTCTGTTCTCTGGAGTGCTTGGAAATAGTACGATGTTGTGTGTATGGTTCTTGTGTGTGTGGTAGGAGATGTGGAGATGTAGGAAGCAAAGCCAAAGGAAAGAATATGCATGGTCATGCTCTCAAAATCAAGAGGCTTCTCAGAGGTATAACCCTGAGAGAAGTGGGAGAAATTGGGGCAGAGAGGGGAGCGTCACCCCTAGGAAGTCAGCCATACTTTAGTATGTTCCCCTGAGAACATACAGGCCAACAAGACAATTCTCCATTTGGAACTTCCAGCCAGAGTTGATCCTGGCTGGAACAGAAAACATGCCTATGGACATCTGGTGGTTCTTTTCTCTAACTCATCAGGAGGACATATTGTGAATGCCTTAATAGGATCAAGAGAAAAACAGTCTTGTGGAGACTTTAATGGTTTTCACTTTTTTTTAATTTTTCTTGGAGTTCAATTACATAAAACAGATAAATATGCTATTTTACTAGTATAAATTTATTTTAAACTTTTATATTTTTAGTATTTACTTATCCATCAATAAGATCAGCAGATAAGTCTGATGAACATAAATATCTAAAATTGGGTGTTATGCTTTGCTTCGTATTGATTTCTGCATCCAAGTTATTTCAGTTGTGTTTGGTTATGTTTTGGCCACTTAAAAAATTTCTTTTTATGTATTTCAGAGTAACTAGAAAACCCTAGTTCTCACAGAGAAGTAGATGCAAAAGGAAAGTGTGGTTTTTTTAAAAGCTTCCTTTCCATCATAGAATACTCTTCAAATGAATTAATCCAAAAGCTTAGACAAGGAGTCAAAGTGATTTTAGTTTCAAAGTTTAACCACAATATTTAACAATGGCTTGCATTTCTCATCATGATATACAAGTCAACAACAAACACCCAGCCCTCAGTGATAAAATGTCTCCGGTAAAATATGACACTTTGACATGCCATGAAACATGTGCCAAGATAAAGAGCCTCAGCCTTTGACATTTAATTGAGCTATATACTAATGATACACAATTTTCACTTGAGCAGAGTTTTGTTTTGTTTTTTTAACTTGGCCTTGTTTACAAAAGAAAAAAAAGGCCCATGAAAAATTACCAACTTTTTGAATCAATGATGATGCATTTGGAGGAATTTCAAGTATGTACTCAAAAGAGGTAGAAATTCCGCGGGTATCTGGGTAGCTCAATCAGTAAAGCATGCAACTCTTGATTTCAGCTCAGGTCATGGATCTCAGGGTCGTGGAATCAAGCTCCATGTCAGGCTCCCGGCTCAATGAGGAGTCTGCTTGAAGATTCTCTCCCTCTGACCCTACCCCCAACTCATAGCAGTGCTCTCTCGCATTCTCTCTCACTAAAATAAATAAATAAATCTAAAAAAAAGTAGAAGTTCCATCCTGAAGAACTTGTGGTCCAAATTAATATATTGATGGTCCTCAGTACACAAGACTGTGATATACAATACATTTAAGTGAATGTTTTTATTATAGTTTCTTAAATAATTAAAATATATTTAAAACATAAGTTTGTATAAAACATCTGTAGAAATCCCAAAGAGCCTTCCAAGAAATCTATGTATCCCGTATGGGTCAAGTTTGGGGTTTGGATGGTGGAAATTGAGGAGGAGAGGTATATGAATGGGTATAAAAAAGAAGGGGCCAGATTCTAAACGACCTTATACACAAGGTTAAAGAGTTAAAACTAGATCCTGAGGATCAAGGGCAAGAGAGAGATACAAGGTCTGCATTTTAGAGAGATCAGAGTGGCTATGCTGTGGAAAATAATGGATTTTGGGCACCTGGGTGGCTCAGTTTGTTTAGTGTCTGCCTTTGATCAGGTCAGGATCTCAGGGTCCTGGGATCAAATTCCGCTGGGGCTCCTGCTCAGCTGGGAGTCTGCTTCTCCCTCTGCCTCTCCTCTCACTCATGCTCTCTTTCTCACAAAAAATGAATAGATTTTTAAAAAGCTTTTAATAATTGGGAAAAAAAGGTGGGGGGAATAATGGATTTGGGTGGGAATGACAGGGAGGGCAGGAAGGGAGACTGACTGATGGGTTAGGGGCTGCTGTGATGTATTTACTCCAGGTAAGGGATGGTGGTAACCAGACCTAAAATTACAGCACCATGGAAGGAAAGAACAGGGCTATAATTCTAAGGTCGTTAAAGAAGGCAGAGTTGACAGGATAGGGTCATTGGTTAGATGGAGGTGGAGGGATTAAGAAACAGAGTGGAAAAGCAATGCTTATTTAGCTAATTACCTACTTTAGCAATGCTAAATGCTCGGGAAGGGGCAGTGGAGTGGACAGGGTCCCCATCACCAGGACAGGGAATTCCAGAGGAGGTAGGAATGGGCGCAGAGAAAGGAGCCGTGGAGGTCAAAATGCTGAGTTTGAGATGCAAGCCTGTAAGTAGTCACCGAGTCCCTGCAAAAACTATGCCAAGCAGAGTCTCATGCATGAAGACAAATAAGCAGCAGATGTCTCTTTCAGGGAACTTAACAGCAAATGTAAACAAACAATCTGGTTATAAGGCAGAAAGGGGTCAAGGCTTTAAGGGAAGTAACGTATCTTTGGAAAATAAGAGACGGTATCTGAAATAGTTTCCGAGGTCTTAAAAGATGAATATGATTTGGTTTTCTGGGGCTCAGAAAGGAGAAAGACATTCCAGGCAGGAACAATAGCGTAAGTCAGAGATGGAGGAAAAATTAAAAAATGGACGTGACCTTGGTGGGGGAACAAGAGTAATTTGGTGTGGTTTGGCGTAAAGGAGTGCTAGGGAAGGCTGAAAGGCAAACTAGTGCGGATCAGGGAAGTTCTCCACTGTCCTGCTGCATTGTGGGGTCTGTTCCGTTTGTGCAGGGAGCCCGTGAAAGTCTTTGACAGGGAAAAGCATGAGTTCTCGGGTTCCAGTCCCTAGCAGTCTGGTTTGCTCCCTCCGCTCCCGAGGCAAAGGACTCTGACTGCAGGAGCTACTGGGTAAGTTATGTCCTCTAGTCCCCCATTGGTTCCCTGCCCCTCCCAGGTAAATGTCACTTAGTACAAAGGGAAATACCAGCCAGCAAGTGAAAAACCACCGCAGCGGGGCCATATGGGTGAAATCATTCCATCTGAGTCACTAACGCTGCTCTTTAACTTATTGTGGAATCTTTGATTTGTGGTGTGGGGGTGGATTAATTGGTAGAAATTACAGAAGGAGCTATTACTCCATTTTGATTTTAGGAGCTTCTGCAGAGATTTCAGAAACTCTTATTCTACTTTGGGGTCAGCGCCTCGTTCGTAAACTTAGAGACATCCTGACATAACGAGGGGAAGTTCACATCCCAGGTCAGTGGTCCCAAGAGTGCCTGGGGTAGTTTGTCATCAGAGTATAAAAACTGAACTTTCCTCTCAATACCAAGTAGATCGGTTTGATAAACACTGAATGCAGAGCATGAAAAAGAAAAAGAAAAAAAAAAAGGAAGAAATTCAGGCCAGGCAGCTATGAATGCCATCTTAATTCTAACCACTGCCAACGGAAAAACAAGGACAAATGAGTCTGAAAAGGTCAAGGTTTTTCCAAATCAAGGAAGTTTCTCTAGGCTTCTCATTCTGTTTACTTTCTGTCTGGCTACATCAGACTATGACATACCTAGTCCCTGTATCTACGGTTAGTTTTCCACACCAATACACACACGTTAGGAACGTGACCAGAAAACCACTTGGAGAGTTCTTTCTAGAAACTTAATTTAAATAGACTTCAAGTTTTTCAGATAATAAAAGGTTTTACCCCATCTGAGATCTCTTCTAAAACATTTGGAAACATCCATGGATTCCTAAATCCTAAATTAGTGGTCCCCAGCCAAATAAATGTACGTACATTGGAGAAGAAAATTGTTAAGACTTATCATCAGAATACTATAAGTTGGCTAACTGAATTTAAATTAAAAAATTCAAAAATTTAAAAGAAGTTATCATTACAGACGCCCAATTAGAAATGACCACTCTCAGGTGAGTTGGAGAATCAGACAATCGGGGGGTCCCTTTCCAGCTAAGACAAGTTGGATGGAGCAGTTTGAGGTTTTTCCTATAAGAAACTAATGGAGAAGCAAGTATCAACCCCCAAAAGTAATTAGGCATGTTCAGAAGATCAATCAAGTTGTTTTCTCCAACAAGTTACAAACGATGAGCCAAAGTTTTTAACCTGGTACAGAGAAAGAAAACACTTTAATTGCTTTAGAGTTCCAAAGTGCAAGACACAAAGATGGATGTTTTTGTCCAAAGACTTTTGACTCCAAAGCAAGATTCAGGTAAACTAACTAGGCAGTTAGATGCAGCAAATGGTAATTAAGTATTAATGTTAAATACCTGTCTTTGTATTTCAAATCGAAGTTGCGTATTCTTTTTTAATGCAAGGTTAGCAAGGAGTGAACCGATGATGGCAATTGCCTGAACTGGAGGCAGAGCCCTTGGGAAGTAAATACCATCTGAAGGATTATTATTGTTTTTAAGTGAAACTCACGAGATTGACCACAAGTATCAACTAGGTATTTGGGGCTTTTTGCTTGAATTACATAGTTTGGTCCTGCTTTTCAGTGAGTGAAATCAGAATGAGCCAAACTGCCTACTTGGAAAATTCAAAAGAAACCACCGACTGTCTTATACTCAGAGTAAGAAGGCTTGGCAAAATGTTCTTGGAAACCTTAGAAAAGCACCTAGACGCAACAGTGGTTAATTTTATGGAGATAGCTAGGAGGAGAGTCGCTAGATATTTACACTCTTAGTTCCAAATTCCATCCTGGAAGGTGCTCTTTCCTACATGACTTCTGGCAAAGGAGGTGAGCATATTAATGAAGCAAAGGCTCAGAAAATGCCTGCCTGTTAGTTATCCTGGAATCCTCCTGGGATGCCTATGGAAGGATTCGACCAAGGCCACATTCCTCTTACTTTTGTTCTTTTTCAGGACATCACTCTTGGGTGACATGTTTTAATTTCACCAGAATTTTGCGTTTTCAATTGATTGTAATTTAATTTTTCTAATAACATAATGTATTATTTGTTTCAGGGGTACAGGTCTGTGATTCATCATTGATTGCAATTTTAAGGAATATTGCAATGATTTACGCTAACCAAGGAGAAGAAAACCCTATAAATAGCTAAGAACAACATGGCACAGAAAATCTATCTGCCTTTCTGCCTATCCTCCTTCTAACAGCTCAAGTCCTACTACTTTCTTAGAAGCTTCTCTGGCCAAAATCTGATTCCTGTGAAACTGTAGTCAAAAATGTAGAATTTGCCGTCAAAAATATAAGTCAAGGCTGGCCTCTACCACTTGAAATTCTGTGACCTTGGATGAATTGTATGACATCACTGAACCTGTTTCCTTTTCTGCAATAATAAATAATAGTAGTCCCTTGTTTCGAGAATTAAAAGTACTTAGCACATTTGGCACATAGTGAGCATTCATACGTGGTAGTCACTTAGTACTGGTAGTATATTGTGCTACTACTTTTCAGCCTATTTAAAGTATGTGCTAGGGATGCCCGGGTGGCTCAGCTCATTAAGCAGCTGCCTTAGGCTCATGTTGTGATTCTGGGATCCTGGGATCAAGTCCCACATCTGGCTCCTGGCTCAACGGAGAGCCTGCTTCTCCCTCTCACTCTGCCTGCTGCTCTCCCAGCTTGTACTCTCTCTCTCTGTCAAATGAATAAATAAAATGTTAAAAAAAAAAAAAAAAGGTATGTGATAAACTGGAAACTCTCTGTACCAAGGACTTTAAGCTGTGACCTGTAGGTCACATTGCATTTAGCTGACACAGTGTTTTTGAATATATGAATGTGATTTCTACATTTAGGTCTAGCATTTATTCTTCATTCAGCTGTCATCTCCTATCATGATTTCTTGTTGCTTTCCATATCTGCATTACATGGACCATTACTTGGTCCATGAAGGCATTTGAGTTTATGACTACTGATCTACTAAACGATCACTTTCGTATCTTAAAAATTCAAAAGAAGAGGAGGAAAGACCAGTCAACCTTCAATGGCTGCCATCAAGAAAGGGGACAGAAAGAGTGGGTAGAAGATGGTAAAAATTCGCTTCACTGATTCATGTCCCAGGACTTAAGAATTTCTGTCTGTTCCACTTAATAAGCTCTTAGCCACAGACTGACTTGTATTATTATCTGTTTGCCCATGTTTGTTTTATCTTCCAAAGAAGCCTACAATCTTCTTGAAGACGAGAATCAAGTTACATATTTTTTTGGTAAGATTTTATTTATTTGAAAGAGAGACAGCGAGTGAGAGAGTGAGAGCACGGGCAAAGGGGAGGGGCAGAGGGAGAAGCAGGCTCCCCACTGAGCCAGGAGCCCGATGTGGGGCTCAATCCCAGGACCCTGAGATCATGACCTGAGCCAAAGACAGACAGACACTTAATGCACTAAGTCACACAGGCATCCCAATCCTTTTTTTTTTTTTTTTAATTTCTCACACCTACCTCATTTCCTTCCCATAGTAACATTTCAATAAATGTATTTTCAAAATAATACTATGGTGCATTCACTGAGCATTTACTTTGTGCTAGTATACTATATCATAAATGCCTTGCTGCGTGTATCCTGTTCAATCTTTTCAATAACCACAAGTAGCAGGCACTATTCTTAGCCCTACTTGTTAGATGAGAAAAGAGCTGAAACTTACAAAGGTTATGAAACTTGCCCCAGATCACACAGCTGGGAAAGGGCAGAGCCAAGATTGAAATCCTGGTCTGTCTGGTCCCAAAGACCATAGTTTTCACCACTTTTAGATACTGTCTCCCAAATAAACCAACCAACATTTCTTGATTAATTAGATGCTGAATAGACGGACATGAATGAACTTTTTAAGCTCACTTGTAATATCTAGGTCACTTGGCAGCAGCTAGATATTTACTGTTGTGGACGATGGAATTTGAGTTTTATTCGGTCAGCAGAAAGTTTTGCTAAGCTTGTACCCCCAAGGATAGATGAGTGATATAATGTCATGAAAACAAATAATTATAAAACAAGATACAACAGCTTTAATACCATTTGGAAAAATGCTATGGAAACATAGAAGACAAACTCATTTTAAAATAGTTCATCACAGGGGTGCCCTGGTGGCTTAGATGGTTAAGCGTCTGCCTTCAGCTCATGATCTCTAGGTCCTGGGATCGAACCCTACGTCAGGCTCCCTGCTCAGTTCCCTCTCCCTTTGCCTCTCCCCCTGCTTATGCTCTCTCTCTCGAATAAATAAAATCTTTTAAAAAAAAATTCACCATATACAGTCAGCATTTCCAGAATTTCCACTAAGTGCCTACCACTGTGCTAAGCAATTTACAAATATTTATTTACTTAACACTCACAACTATTTCATGAAGCAGGTTTCATCATTCATATTTACAAATAAGTAAAATGAGGTCTGAAGCTGGGAAGTGGCTTGGCCAAGGCCCAATAATTACCAATAATAGGTAGTGGAGCAGAGGTTTAACCTCAGGTCTACAAGACACTGAGGTCCATGGTTGTTCCTGCTTACCACACTGTTTGTTATTAGCAATGCATTCTTCTGGACCTTTGCACTGCCAGCAAACACCAAGGGAAGCAGCGTGTATAAAGGAGGCTTCAGATCTGTCTCTTTAAGGCACCTCTAGCCAGCTGAGTGACCCAGCAGGGTCATGTGGCTGAGTCATCCTCTGACTTGGGGAAGGAATTATTTTGATATTTTGCTTCTCACTTTTTCCCCCCTTTGACTAGGGTTTGTAATCCCTACTGCTCTTTAGGCTGACATTAGTGTGTATGCTTGCTGATCTTGTTTAATGGTTTCTTATCTAGTCACCTTATCCCTTTGTATTGAATGTAAGCATGATCCTTCTGGTGTCTGCATTCTTCCCTATTCTCTTAAGGCATCGAACAAGAGAGTCTTGTCAATTAGTTGGTTGGTTGATTTGCCATTCTTATGATGAAGTTTCTGGATGAATGCCAAAGGATGATCAATAACATTTACAACATATTTTAGGAAAAGAAAAACCAAGCGAATGTGGAACATTTTCAGGGGACCCTCAGTAGATGCCTTGTGACTACCCTCCAGCAGGAAAAATTCTAGAGCCTGGCATGTATGTCCTACATATCTAACTAAGGAAATGGGAGAGGAGCATGGGGTCTATGTTGCAAAAGGAGAAAGCAAAAGGTTGTTATTGATAGAGGATATTTTGTCATCCTGGAATGAGCACCTCCAATACAAGCCTACCTATTGGCCCACCAGTCCCATTTGTAGGAGTCTATTCTAAAGAAACAGAATTGTGTATAAAACAACAAAAGAAAGAAGGAAGGAAGGAAGGAAGGAAGGAAGGAAGGAAGGAAGGAAGGAAGGAAGGAAGGAAGGAAGAAGGAAGGAAGGAAAGGCATAGTAATTTCCATAACTTTAATGGCCGAAAGAGAGAAATCACTTAACAGTTTGACAATGGAAATTGTGCCAATGAATTATGATACATCTATATAAGAGAATGCTATATTGAAAACTTCATGTTGTAGAAAAATATTTAATGGCATGGAAAAATGTTTTCTATATATTTTAACCTTTTTATAATAGGATGTTTCAAGCATCCACAAATTAGTGAGACTATTACCATAATGGGCCCATTATCCAGCTTTAACAATTATCTACTCATGGCCAACCTTATTTCGACTATAATCATGCTATTTCCCTCCCTCCACCTGGGACACTGGAGCCCCACAGCTCTCATCACTGTGTTTGTAAATATTTCTGCAGATTTCTCTAAAAGATAAGGATCTTATAAAAGAAAAAACCAGAACACTATCCGTACACCTAAAAAATGGACAATAATGCCTTAATATAATTAATGAGCTAGACAATGTTTAAATCTCTTTGATTGTCTCATAATGTTGTCATTTTTTTTTAAGTTGGTGTGTTCCAGTTAAGATCCAAACAGTCCATAACTTGCATTTGCTGATAGGTCCCCAAAGTTGTTTTTTTTTTTTAGCTTTTATTTAAATTCTTATTATTAACATATAGTGTAATATTGGTTTCAGGAGTAGAATTCAGTGATTCATCACTTACATACAACACCCAGTGCTCATCACAAGTGCCCTCCTTAATAACCATAATCCATCTAGCCCATCCCCCACCCACCTCTCCTCCAACAACCCTCAGCTTGTTCTCTATAGTTAAGGGTCTGTTTCTTGGTTTGTCTCTCTCTCTCTCTCTCTCTTTTGTTTTCCTTTGCTCATTTGTTTCTCAGATTTCACATATGAGTGAGATCAAAGGGTATTTTTCTACCTCTGACTTATTTCACTTAGCATAATACTCTCTAGCTCCATCCATATCATTGAAAATGGCAAGATCTCATTCTTTCTGATGGCTGAGTAACATTCCAGTGTGTGTGTGAACGTGTGTTGTGTGTTTGTGTACACACACCACATCTTCTTTATCCATTCATCAGCTGATGGACATTTGGGCTTTTTCCACAATTTGGTGTTGTTGATAATACTGCTATAAATAATGGGGTGCAGGTATCCCTTCAAATTAGCATTTTTGTGTCCTTTGGGTAAATACCTGGTAGTGCAATTGCTGGGTCATAGGGTAGCTCTATTTTGTGGGGGGGGGGTAGCTCTGTTTTTAACTTTTTGGGGAACCTCCATACTGTTCTCCAGAGTGGCTGCACCAGTTTGCATTCCCACCAACAGTGTAGGAGGGTTCCCCTTTCTCCACATCCTCACCAATATCTGTCATTTCCCGACTTGTTAATTTTAGCCATTCTGACTGGTGTGAGGTGGTATCTCATTGTGGTTTTGATTTGTATTCCCCTGATGATGAGTGGTGTTGAGCACAAAGTCTCTTTTAGCCTTTAAGGTCCACCTCCCTTTCTTTGCCCTTGCTATTCCAATTATTTGTTGAAGAAACCAGGTTATGTGTCCTGTCCAGTTTTTACTCCCTAGATTTTGCCAATAGCTTCCCCGTGGGACTTTAAACATGCTTCTCTATGTCCTGTATTTCCTTGACCTTGTGTGTGATTTTTGGCAAAAATACTTTATTGATTTTGTGGGCTTGTGCCATCCTTCCCCCAATTAATTTATGTTCTAAGTTAACATAAATTCATATGTTCAAGTTCTAAACCCCAGTATCTCAGAATGTGATTATATTTGGAGATAGGGTCTCCAAAGAGGTAAATTGAGTTAAAATGAGGTCATTAGGATGGGCCCTAATCTAATATAACTCATGTCTTTATAAGAGGAAATTTGGACTCAGGCTCGGTAACAGAGGGAAGATAATGTGAAGACAAAGGGAGAGGAGGGCTCTCTGCAAGCCAAGGGAGGATGCCTCAGAAAAAACTACCCCGCCAATACTTTAATGTTGGACTTCTGGCCTTCAGGACTGTGGAAAAATAAATTTCTGTTGTTTAGACCACTTAGTCTATAGTCCTTTGTAACAGCAGTCCAAAAAACTAACCCATAGATGATATTGTGCTCTTTCATTAAAAGACAAATTATCCACTCTTGAGTAGGGAATTCTGCAGTGGGGAGAAAAAATATATTCCAACAGTTACTAAAACGAAAAGCCTCTTTTTAAGAATGGTTACCATTTCAGAGTACATTATGTGCCAGGCACTGTGCTAAATACATTACATTAATTACATTACTTGATCCTGATGACAGCCCAGCAAAGCAGGTGATTACTTATAGGTAGTGAGACCAGTTCAGTGAAATTTAGACACCAGGAAACACAACTAGTTAAATGGCATTGTTGGGACTCAAAGGTTGATCTGATCAACTCTGATCAACTCTGATCAACTCAGGCCATCTGCCTACACGATGCCTGCCTGGGTCACTTCTGTACCGTGGATCAGTCATTGAGAATCTGGGTGATATCTGTCAACACTGAGTACCAGCCCAAATGGCTAACCTCAAACTGGAGAAGAAGGTGGATAAGGGAGAGAGTTCTCAGTGAGAAAATGAGGCCATCTTCCGAGGAGGGGGTGGTACCCGGCATTTGAGGTCCTGACCTTGATTTTCACAGTTTGTTCTGCAGTTGCTAGCAGCTCTCTGATGCTGAGTGTTAGAAAGATCTTAACAGTGATTCCTCTTAGATCATGATGGAAAATCACTGAAGCATTGTCTTTTACAGACCTCCTGCCTCTTCCCTTGCTCCCGTAAGCCCACTAACGACACTACACTTCACGTTCACAGCCGTTTCATTCTATTTTCACTTCCTTTGGATCCAATTTCTTTTCAGTTCAGAATTAAGAAGCAATGTGTGGGAGGCCATACAATGGGGAGATCAAAAGCATAGGCTTTGGAACAAAGCAGATTTGGGATGGAGTCCCTGCTCTGTCCCTTTACCTGGGCCACTTTAGGTGAGGGCCTTCATCCCTCCAGGCCTTGTTTCCTTGTTTTAAAACTGAAATTAATTATAACACCTACCTCACAAGGCAGCTGTGACAATGCATTCAGTGAGGTAATGCATATAAAACACACCTTACGGGGCCTGGAATTTAATAAGGTAGTTTTGAAATGTGAGCCCTGAAGGATCGAAGGATGATAGAGAGAAGTGAAGGATATCGATTCTCCCCAGTGGGGCCTGTCTCTGTGGGGAGAGAAATTCACCAAGGAAAGACAGGTCATGTGACTCTCGGTGCTTTATCACTAGCAGTGCTGGGCCCGAAAGTTTCAGGCACTCTGGCCTTCCTGACTCGGGCCCCAAATCATGCTTACTCTTTTTTTCCAGTGACTTTTTAGCTATCTTATCACTCAATCAGCTCTGGACAAAGGATGCTGACTTTGAAAGTTACAATCTAGTTACAGTTAGTTAAGTAACAGTGAATCTATGAAAGAGCCTAGAACCAGTTTCCTCTCGTTTCCTCCTGAAATTCCTGGCCACTGCTTTGGCCTGCAATGGGAAATTTCAGGTCTGTTCAGCATGCTAAGCTTTTTCTTTATTCTATTTTTTTTTTTAAGATTTATTTATTTATTTGAGAGAGAGAGAGAGAGAGAGAGAGCACATGCAGGCGGTGGAGGGACCAAAGGAAAGAAAGAATCCGAAGCGGACTCCCGCCCCAACCCCCCCGCCCCCCAAGCCTGGCCCAAGGCTCAATCTCAGGACCCTGAGATCATGACCTGAGCCAAAATCCAGAGTCAGACATTTAACCGATGGAGCCACCCCAGGGGACACTTTATTTTAGTGTATTGGTCTATGCCAACATCATCTCCCCACTTCCCCAGTTGGGAGATTGCATTATATTTAGGATCAGCTGGCTGTGTTGATACTACCTTTATTGATGAGACCCAGTATAAGTCAGGGCTGCTCTGACAACTTCTCTCTGTTGCCTCGCCATCAGCTTCTCCATGCCTGTCCTCCTACTTGTTGGCCTGGTGGTCATGATCAATGCCAGCACGGGTTCATCTCCCACCTTCCTCATGGTGAACTGCACAGTTGGGGAAGCGTGGAGCTGACTTGGTGAGCCAACATTTCTCCGAGGGGCACTCTGCCAAGCATTCCATGGCCCTGAAATGCCTCGGATTTGAGGAGGTGGGGCAGCCTCTAGAGAGTGTGGGTGTGAGCACTTTCAGCATGGCCCTCTTGGCTTTCAAGACCTTCTCTCTGCTGGGGTGGGGTGGGAAGTAGAGGCTGGTTCAGAGAGAGAAGCTCTAGCTTCCTTTTTCATTTTCTATGCTTTTGGCTGAGAAGAGTCTGGAGTGATATGTTTGAAGTCACTATTTCCAGAAAAGAGAACCATGTTGTTTTATCTGACATCCCACAAATGCGATCAAACCCAAACATTCCTGGTAATCTTTGCAGTTCAAGTAAGATTTGGGAGGGCCGTCGGTGGTTTTTTTTTTCTCTCTGAGTCATTTTTTGCCTTTATTTCTGTTTCTATTTTTTAACTACCTCAAAAGAGCAATAGAAATTTTTTGGTCAGTAGGTTTGAGGGCTGTCTTCCAAGTAAAATGTTAAAGTAAGAGTGACAGTCACAGTGAAGTAATATTTTATCCTATGAAAATAATTTGCAAGAAATTTGCATTGGGTTACGTGTTATATTTCACCAGAAATGCCCTACACAGCTTTTCTGAGGGGAAGTGATGAGCAGAGCACTGGAGGTTTTGATGTTTGATTTACTTTTGTCAACAACAATATTTCAGATGGACTTCATCTCTCATCCAAGAATCGCCAAGCACATGGCATTGACTGCCCAGCAAAATAAATCCCTCATTCCCCCATTTGGGAAGCTAACTTAAGAAAAATGAAGCATTTGTCTGGTTACCCAGTGAGACCTGGAGTGGACAAACTGAAAAAAATATGTAGCTCCCAACTTTTAGGGCTCAGGAATCAATAGTTAGCTTCCCTGCCCCCTTTGTTTTTGTAAACTTCTGGAATTTCTGGAAATATAGGCTGTGATCCAACTTTTATTCTTTCTTGGTCAATATGAGCTAATGTCACTATGTTTAGACCTTTACTTGAAATCACTTTTTTTTTCAAGATACACATTTTTTTCTTCATATATTGCCCAGAATCCTCTTACCCTTGCTTGAGTCTTGGGCATTGTTTAAAAATTCCCCCCCTTTTTTTAAGATTTATTTGAGAGAGAACATGAGAGCACATGAGCAGGGGTGGGCAGATGGAGAGGGAAATGCAGACTTCCCACTGAGCAGGGAGCCCCAGCTGGGGCTCGATTCCAGGACCCCGGGATCATGACCTGAACTGAAGGCAGATGTGCAACCAACTTAGCCACCCAGATGCCCCTAAAAATTCTTCATATAGGGAAGGAAAAGGGAACCAATAGACACTGTGCATCAGGATATGCCAGGTAACCCATCAAATGTCTATAAATGTGACTTCAGCCAATCCTCCCTCCTGTCTCTAAAGAAGATATTTTTTTCTATTATATGTAAAGATATTGGAACTCAGAAATTAAATAATAACCTACCCAACATCACACAACCAATAAGATGGTGGGAACTGGATTTTGACCTTAGAATTCTCTGACTCCAAATCCATGCTTATTAAAAAAAAAATTTTATATAGTAAACCAAATTCCTTATTTTTGTATTCTCCCAGAGAAGGGAGAATAACACAAAGACACAATAAACCTCTTATATCTAAAGTTCAAGTGAATATGTGGCCTCTCTGAGGACTTGGCTGTTTTCCATAGAGGATCCAAAAACACACTAGAATCCTTGTAGAAAACAATTTTGAATTCTCTGTCATGTGCTGGATAAGAGCTAGGTTTTGATAACTGTCTGAAAATGTTGCCGGCAATAGTATTGTTTGATTTAAAATTTTTACTTCTCAAGCACTATCATAAGTAATATCATTTCCAAATTTCTATATATTATCATTATCTCTGATAAAAGTAACATGGTGACATCTAGAATGAGTACTCTCATTCTAGAATCCCGACAGGAAAAATGAGTTACCAAAAATGTAAATTGGCTACCGGCACAAAATAAATGATTGAAAAGTAGACTAGTGCTGGAATCCTACTTTCCTGATCCCTTATGCTTTCTTTCTGCCAGTATAGTTTCTTCCTAGATCATTTTACGAGCACAAATAGTAATAGATAGACTTCCTCTATGTTACATTCTATGAGAATGCAACTTGCCATAAGGCTTAATCATTTGACCAAAACATAATTATTTATTATTTTGCCCTAGAATGGTACTGTTGGCAATTAAGTTGACACACAAAATTAACCATCAAAGGAGTCATTCAAGGGATGGAGCCTTTACTTCAACTTATGCTGCCCAGTAAAGGTGATTTAAAGAGCTTAAGAGACTGTCTTTTCCTATATCACTCAGAGTTCCTAATCACAAGCAACAGAAATCAAATCTGGTTAACTCATTGGAAGGATATCACGTCATTGACCACATGGATGGGAGGGCTGGTAGAGACATCCAGAGAGTAGAAATGAACTTGCCACCACCAAATTATATGCAGTGCCCACCACAGGACACCACATAACTGCCTTTACTAAACCACCACTGCCATGACTATGAACTAGATCTCATCACTTAGCTGTCTCTCCATCACTCATTCAAGGTTGAAGTCCCTGGTGGGAGGGTCCACCTGGTTCAAGCAAGCTCTATGCCATCATTCTGATTTCAGGGGGATGGGATAGAAAACATTAGCTTTCTATTCTGGCTTCCTTTGAGGAAAGTGGGTGCCTGCCTACCATCTCTGCTGCCACAATGGGGGGACTCCCCACAACTAGGATGTGGATTCAGATCCTGGGAAGCCAAAAAACAGCCATTGTGCACCACAGTCGTGTTGGAACTAATCTGCTATTTACGTGAGTGGTCAATGCTTAGGATACAGTGGACTCAAGGCAAATGAGCCAATTAGCAACCTTGGCATGGGGAATTGCAATCAGAAACAGGAAGCAACATCTGAGAAAGGGCAGTTTGCTAGCTTGTGTATGGCTTTAATGTTTGAGTCTCAAGCAGAAATTTTGGAAACAGTCCCTTAATCAATTAGCTTACTGAAAAATACTTAGTGCACATTGGTTATGCACCTGGTGTGCAAAGAACAACCCTTGTGAAATCAGGAGGCCTCTGTCTCAACCCCTTGCATACTGTTTTCGCTTAGCAGGAAAAGAAGGAAACTGTCAGAAGCTGGTTCCTTGCTTTGTCTAGATTCTGTTTCCCTCTACCTCCTGTAATTTCCTGCCTTCTCTCTCCATGTGCCCATGGGTTCCCAGGCCCGGGAGCAACACTGGACATAGAACGAAGCTAAGTGTGGGAGCACCTGGGAGGCTCAGTCCGTTAAGCATCTGCCTTCAGCTCAGGTCATGATATCAGGGTCCTGGATTAAGTCCTGCATTGGGCTCTCTGCTAAGCAGGGAGTTTTTTTTTTCCCTCTGCCCCCTCCCCTGCTCGTTCTCTCTCTCTCTCTCTCTCACATACTATCTCTCTAAAAGAAAAATAAATAAAATTAAAGTAAAGTAAAATAAAATAAAGAAGGGAGCTTAGTGTGGATTGAGCCAATAACCACACTCAGTGGTCTCTCACTATGCAAAAGATTCTTTACCTGTTTGGAACCCAGATCTCATTGAAAATCTGATGAAAGCTGTAACCCTTCCCCTAGAAAAATCCATGTCTTCACAAAACACCAAAACTTTTGGAAAAACTTCAAAAACTTTACAAGCTCCCTGAAACTCAAAGGAATTTAAGAAGACCAGATTAAGAACTAAGGTAAGAGAGAAAAAAAAAACAAAAACCACCCGCTATAAATATTTCTTCCTTCCTCTACCTTGGGGTCGAGTGCAAAATAGGGAGGAACAGCCAGCCCTCTGCAGAGGACCTCTGGGCTCAACCGCCTTCCATCAGACAAGAGTCCTTGGCAGCCAAATTTACTAACAACTCAGTAGAATTTCCTGCCCCCTTATCAGTGCTGTAAGGGAGTCATTCACTTCTTTGCCATCCTGCAGTTTTAAACTGTTCAAATGTCCAAGACTTTTAAAATTCTCTGAATAAGATAATGCATTCCAATAGAGTAGAATAACCAGTCTATTGGAATAGAACAGCTTTTGAATAAATCACTTCCTTTCAAAGACCACAACCCCCCTAAACACCCAGGCTCAATACCTCAAAAGCATTCATGCCCTCCCTCTTCAATTCACCTGCTTAGCAAGCTCACTCAATTCTTCCTTTAGGATATTTCTAAATCTCGCACCTAACTTCCACTTGTTCCTCCTGCAGCTCTTTCTCTGGCCTCTATAACCCCATGTCCAGACTACCATGATCAACTTTTAGCTACACCCTCTCTAGGTTCCTCTTCTTCCAACCCATCATCTACAATGTAAAGTTAATCTTCCTCAAAATACCCATTTTGTCAAATAGATGCCTCCGTCAGAATCCTCTATGTTGCCATTGCCTACACAACCCTGTGATGGGTTCGTGCTGAGTTAACTTGGCTAATCTGGAACACTATTTCCCTGATTCCCTTCTCCAAAGGACTCAAGGTGGAGGTTGCCCACAAAAGAAGCCTGCATAATCTTTGGAAGGCAGGGGCAGAAGGGAAGCCATTTTCTATGGTCCGAAGGTGAAGAATCTTTTGCATAGCGAGAGACCACTGAACATGGTTATTGGCTCAATCCACACTCAGCTCCATTCTTTATTTTATTTTACTTTATTTTATTTTATTTATTTTTCTTTTAGAGAAAGAAAGTATATGTGTGAGTGAGAGAGAGAGAGAGAGAGCACGAGTGGGGGAGGGGGCAGAGGAAGAAGCACACTCCCTCTGAAGGTCGGAGTAGGCCCAGATGGTAGCAGCTCACACATGTCACTGGCAGTTGTCTGACTGCTGGCCTGCAGTTCCCCCAGCTCCCAGCAGCTCCCGTCTTTCAGCTCCTCCAAGCACAGGGCCAGACTGACGTGAAGCTTGGAGGCAAAGGCACCCATTCCTTGGCAGGCCGCCTTTGTCATGGACACTGGAGGTGGTGAAAGACAGTGGGGGCCAGTTTGTTCTTGAAGGTTTCAGTTTTTCTTCAGAGGTTTCTATTTGCTTTTGCCCTTTCCTGCTTCCTCACCGGCTTTTCTTCCCAACTGCCAGGCTCTGATCAATGGAGATTTCAAGCCCAACACCATGACAAGCAACGGCCTTGCATGGGTCTCTCTACCAGCTTCCACAACACCGGAAGCAAGGACTCTCCCTCGAAGCTGTCAGAAAGAACCAACCCTACACACACCTTGATTTCTGACTTCCAGCCTCTGGAATCATGAGACAATAAATTTACTTGGCTAAGCCACCCAGTTTGTGATATTGTGCTACAGAAGTCCCAGGACACGAACAACCTTGCCCTCAGTCGTCTTTTTCAGCCCAAGGCCCCTACGTATTTCTAGCACTCTGCCAAGATCCTGTACCCCAGCCTTTTGAAAAGGAAACAGTTTTGGGCACCAGAGTTTGAATTAGGTACTTTACATTCTTCATCCCATTTAATCCTCAGTTGGCCCTAGGAGGGGTTCATTACTATCCCCATTTTAGAAACGAGCAAAAGGAGACAAAGAATTGCTCAGTACTTGGCTGGGGTGAGTGATAGAGGTGAGATTCAAATCCATGTCTAACTCCAAAGCCAATGCTCTGTCATCCAGCTTTCCTTTCCATTAAGTAGGAAAAGATTCAACCTTCCAAGCTCTCCTGTCCTCTGACTTTCCTCACCATCTACATTTCCCAAAGGAGATCCTCATGATTACAAGAAGAAACTAAGAGCTAGTGTTCACTTCATAAGACTCGACCCCTACCCTCTGGTACCTGGACTCCGCTCACTTGTTTCTCTTGTAGAGATATTCACAGAAATCTCAGAGCATCAGACTGATCGTATTGAATGTCAGGAAGAAATGGAAGAAAACTAGGATTTATAGGCTGGCTTTAAAGTTGGGATTTTAGGACTCTCAAGTGTACATGGAATACAAAATAAGCCAACAAAGTACTGCTTGGGATAAAATCCTTGGGGGAATCTGCTTTAATGAATAAATAAGTATGTTTTGAAATTAGCTTTCCATTGTCTATAGTAAATCCTCACACAGGCTTGAAAGCAGTTGCTTTCTTACTCATGAAAAGAATTTCCCTCTATTGTCTTGTTTGTCTGTTGAGAGGACGGTGGTTATAGAGAACTTGTTCAGGGAGGGCCACTGATGCTCAATTCATCAGTCAGAGCCAACATCAAAAGGCAGAGGCAGATGCTGGCAGGCTCTGCCCAGGGAAGGCCCAAGACCCAGAAAGGGTCAGCTGACCTGACATCCTTGGATCCTGAGAGGCTAAGTTCCAGGCTCTACTGCAATGAGCACTTCAGCAAATAGAGACTTTATTGTTATAACCAAAGAGCCCTCGACTTGACCTGGTAGGCCTGGACCCAGGTTCCTATATGCAGCTCTTGACCTGTATGACCTCTGATCTTGTTCCTATATGCAGCATCTTGGTCTTATTCACCACTTTATGCTGGATGGTCTCTGTGTGGCCCACCCCACTCCCAACCAGATCCATTTTCCACCCTGCACTATACCCTATTTTTAGAACTCTAAGAACTTCTATTTGGACTCTTATCTTCTGGCTTCCATCTGGGTTTGTCAATATTCGGGGTATTTAATATTCCAGATTCCAGATTCCTCAGTGCTGGATCCAAAGCTGGCAGTAACTGCTTTCATCTATCAAAGGCCAGCCCTTTGATATGTCCAGAAGCCCCATTCCTATAGCTACATTCCTGGCCTGATTCCTTTACTGGGTTGCCTCCCCAGGCTTAGCAGTAGTAACAGCTTCCTGTTACTGCGATCCTGGGGGGCCTCCTCGTCTTCTGCTCCTTCCTTTAACTCTACCTACATCTTTGCAAGTAGTCCCTTCATTAGCCCCCAAGTGTGCTACCTTCTTTCTGCTGGGACCCTGAATGATACACTACCAGGTCTTCAGGATCTAATGCTTTAGCAAAGAGTAGGCTCTCAATAAAAAATCTGTTGGGAAAAAAGAGGATTGATGGATGGGAAATAGATGTGGCTTCAGCTTCGAAGTAATTCTACTCTTCCTTCCATCTCTTCCAAGTCACCCTTCCCTCCATTCTTTTCTTAAATGTTTTCTTCTTCAGCCATTGGTTTGTGACCTGGCTCCCCAGTTGTTTCCAGGAACAGAAAGTGAGGGGATAATGGCTTGAGTCACAGTGACTCATTACTAACCCTGAAAAGAACTTGAGTCAGAACTTGGGGCATCCAAAATACCTGATTGCCTAAGCCAGGGTTTGGATGCTGCTTAAAATGTCAGTGGAAGGAGCGCATGGGTGGCTCAGTCGTTAAGCGTCTGCCTCTGGCTCAGGTCATGATCCCAGAGTCCTGGGATCGAGCCCCGCATCGGGCTCCCTGCTCGGCAGGAAGCCTGCTTCTCCCGCTACCATCCCCTCTGCTTGTGTTCCCTCTCTCGCTGTGTTTCTCTCTGTCAAATAAATAAAAAAATCTTTAAAAAAAAAAATGTCAGTGGAAAATGTGACACAAGTGGTTGGTGAGAGGGGATGCCGTCTGTGTGTGAAAGTCAGTGAACTGATAAATTAGTGGTACATCCCATCTGGCACAAATGGGCCACAACAGAGAATAAACTGGGCTTGTGGAGGGGAATTCTGGACCCATACACACTGTGCCAGAGACTTTCTCATTTGGCATTTTAACATGCTGACAAGCTGTGCTGAAAGGCCATCTCATTTTCTGGACCCATAATGAAATGATAAAGGAAAGAGAGGTCAGCTGCCCTGAGCCCTTCCTTTTTTCTTTTTTTTTTTTTTTTCTTTCTTTCTTTGGTCTGTTGTTGTTCTTTCTTTTCTCTTTTTTTTTAATTTTTTTAATTTATTTTTTACTGAAGCCTAGTTGAGAACCTGAATAGACATTTTCCCAAAGAAGACATCCAGATGGCCAACAGACACATGAAAAGATGCTCAACATCACTCATCATCAGGGAAATGCAAATCAGAACCACAGTGAGGTATCACCTCACACCTATTCAGAAGGGCTCCAATCAAAAGGACAAGAAACGGGGGCTCCTGGGTGGCTCAGTGGGTTAACGCCTCTGCCTTCAGCCAGGTCATGATCTCAGGGTCCCGGGATTGAGCCCCGCATCAGGCTATCTGCTCAGCAGGGAGCCTGCTTCCCCCTGTCTCTCTGCCTGCCTCTCTGTCGACTTGCCATTTCTCTCTCTCTCTCTGTGTCAAATAAATGAATAAAATCTTTAAAAAAAATTTAAAACAAACAAAAAGGCAAGAAACAGCAAGTGTTGCCCCAGGCCCTTCTTTAGGGAAGGCCACAGAAGCTGAACTGGTACATCTGGATGGGGAAGGCTGCCTGAACACTGGTCCATATGAAGTTTATCACAAGAGACTGGAACTAATCAGAAACCAAGAAGAAGGTGTTCAGTTGGAGCTCCTGACCTTTATAGGATCAATATATGAGAGATGGAGGGCTGATGGCTTAATTATCAACAGTAACTTGGATTTCCATTTCTTTTTATCCTAACATGTTTGTTTTGTTTTGTTTTTTGTTTTACAAAAGCCTCTGTAAATATCCTTGCATTGAGCGGGGACATCTTCTGGGGCTTTTAGAAGAAACTCTGTGAATTTCAATCCCCTCATATCTTTTTGGCTGTATCTGTCGAAGATCAGGGACATTCTGGGCCTTCCGGATCAACATTCCTGGCGGTGACAGGGTTGGAAGAAGGGATTCCCTTTGGCCCATCTGAAATTTGTACCAGGTACCTGTTGGGGACAGCAGTCCGCTGGGAGTGGGCCGAGACCCACTGCGCAGGTTTTCCCTGCTGCGGGGGAGGGGGGGCGAGGGCGTGAGGGGGGTTTGATGAACTAGCTGGGGGACCTTCCCCTCTTCACGTCTCGGTTTCCACCTGATCACAATGGGGATGATCCCTACATCAGAGCATTGTTGGGAGGATTAAATTAGGCCCCATGGGTATGCTACCTAGAATAATCCCTGGCCCTTAGTAGGCCCTCAGTAAGCGGTGTCTGTTAAGGGTTGCTGGCTGCAAAGGCTCATGCATTAATTGACCACAAAGACCCCCGCGAGGCCCATGATGACATGAATCACTTTTGTTTCCTGGTGCTAACAAAAGAAGTCCCCTGGCTCTTGCTGGGTATAAAGCAGCCAAAGCAGAATGAGTCCTAAGAGCCCCCTTTGTCCCCACAGAGGCCTCCTTTGTCGGCCACAAATGCAGCTCTGGCAGTCCTGGCCGCCCGGGCCACTGTTACAAATCTGTTTGGGTTGGAGTCCCACCAGTTCACGGCCGTGACGCGTCCAAGCGCCCAAGCGGCCCGATCACGGCCGCGAGTTCATTCAGAGTGGCCCCGGGCACGCGGGGCTCCTGGCACCTCGGGCTTTACGTTCTGAGCATCAGCGATTCATTTTGATGACCTCGCTCCTCTCCCGGTGGAGGTTTCCCGGGGCCCCTGACCCGCCGACGGGTCAGATGACTTTCGGGAAGCAAGCGTTATTGGGGTGGGAAGTGCGGGCACCTGGCAGGATTCCTTCTTGGAGGTGGTGTGTTGGACACGGTAGCTGGCAGAAAGCCGCTGCTTTTGCTCCGTAAGTTGTTAAAGAGAGAGAAAATGGGACTTGAACAGAATTTGATAGAGGAACCCATGATGATCAGTTTCTCATTCTGCAGAGGCGCAGACAAGAAGGGCTGGAGGCTCCCCTCTCCGGCAAAGCCTGAGGCATATCTCCGGAACTGGTGTGTGGACCGGGCAGGACCGGCTCCACCCGGGAGAGCCTCACACTCACTCCCCCTGCCCTGCCCTCTGGGACGCTTACCATTTCTACTCTCCGGCTTGGAGCAGGGTGAATGATCAACAGAAACACAGCCACGAATCTACAGAATTTACTGCTAGTGAACTCACAAGCTGTCTTTTTTTTTTCTATTTTTGTTTTAATTGTGGCGAAACACATATAACGAAATTTACCTCCCTAACCATTTTTTTTTTTAAGATTTTATTTATTTGAGAGCTAGCGAGCACGGGGAGGAGCAGAGGGAAAGAGACAAGCAGACTCTGTGCTAAGCAAGGAGCCCAACCTCCTGCTTGATCTCACGACCCTGAGATCATGAGCCAAAACCAAGAGTTGGACACTTAACCAACTAAGCCACCCAAGTGCCCCCTCCCCATCTTAACCATTTTTTAGTATATCTGGAGTGCTTAGGACATTCACACTGTTGCACAGTCAGTCTGGAGAACTCTTCTTATCTTGCAAAATTGAAACTCTATACTCAATAAACAATAAGTCCCCACTCTGCCCCCACCCCCCACCAGCCTCCAACAGCTGTTGTACTTTCTGTTTGTTTGAGTCTGACAGCCCTAGGTACCTCGGATGTGTGGACTCTCCCAGTGTAGGTCTTTTTATGGCTGGCTTATTTCACTTGCCCTAAAGTTCTCAAGATTCATCCAGCTGTAGCACATGTCAGAACATCCTTCCTTTTTAAGACTGAATAATATGACAGGTTATCTTCTATAGCTGCAGTTTTTTGAAGGATCCTCTGAATGTGAGGGAGAGCAAGGCTGGGTGGGGGACATCCTTTAGGGTTTGAAGTTTTCATAAAGCCTACAGAGATTAAATCTTTTTAGGATACATTCCCCTCACCCATAGTTGATATCCACCATCATGGGCTGCCAGTCAGGCCATCAATGACTCTTGGTCACTAACCACAAAGACAGCCTTGGGTCACACCCGGCCTTCTGTACTGAGTTCTGGGTAGGACCAAGCCTTGCATCCCAGGGGAGAGGGAGGCCCACCACCCCACAGTTCTGACATTGATTGGTGGTGAGATCCTGAGCCAGTCACTTCATCACTGTGGTACCTCTGCGATACCTCTGGGTGGTTAGGAATCCATCCTAGGTTGAATGGAGATTAAATGAAAGAATATATAGCAAAGCTCCAAGCATGGTGCAGAGGTTTTCAACCAATGGATGTTAAATATTAATACACAGCAAATTAAAAATTAGATCCCTCCCCTCGCCCTTCCCTCTGCACCCACACAGACTGGTGGCTCTTCAACTTTTTTTTTTAGTCAGGGACCCCTTTGAGGATCACATACACAAAAACATCATTTGATGTTGAATTGCCTGGGAATTCTTGAATTTTGCAATCTCCATCCGCAGACCTGAGGCTCCAGATCAGGGATCCAGGACTAGACGGTGTAGATAACGCAGATCATGTTTTGTGCAGAGTGAATAAATGCCCCGAGTCCCATACAGGGCTGAAGAAACACTGACACAGAGGGCTAAAAGAGTCAGGGGGATCCAACTAGGAACATGCCATCATGGATATTCTGACATTTCCCAAGAGCTCAGCACTTCCTCTTCATTCTACTGTGAGTGGTTCATCGGTCTTAAGAATTCCCTTTCACTTGCCACTCTTGGAAAGCACTCATCTTCTTGGTAGCTCCACCATGTAGATACTGAGTGGTATTTGTCTTGTGCTGGGTTAATTCACTTGCCCACACAACTTTTGTGCACCTTTCTCATGTCATAGGCTCTCTGGTGAGCCTGTGTGGGGCTGAGTGCCTCTCCCAGAGCCCATTTGGCACAGCCCTTTTGATGAGATTGGGGATGAAAAATAACTCTGGCAATTGTGTTAAACTTTCAGATACACTACACAGTCCCATCAGGTGGAGTAGTTCTGAACTGAGTTAAAGTCACATACGTGTTTCTATGGTGGCTTGGCACAGCCTGGACAGACACAGCCTTGGGTTTCAAAGGGAATGTTTTTAAGGGCTCGGATGGCTTAGCCCTAAGATCCAGCTACCATTCTCTCGCTCACAGAGTTCTCTGTCTAAAATTGGGGATAAAAGGTAACAACTCAGGGAACCATCCTGACTCCTGCCTGCCGGACTGCCCCCTGGGCCATTCTCCACGTCCAGGACGTGGGCACCTTACAAGCAATTCCATAAACGTAAGCTGTCAATTCTAGCCTGCTTCCATTGGCACAGTTTCAATGCTGTTATAGATACCACCTCTGCACCCTTCCCTCTGTGGCCTGGCGTGAGCATTTTACTAAATTTCAGTATCCTTGTAATCACCGCTTCAAGTGTAACATTAAAGATTTATATGGTAACAAAAAGCCTCTTGTCTAAGCACGCAGGGGAAAAACATATAGGGGGTCTAATCTTCTAATTTCTAGGAACTGGCAGGTTACCTAGCTCTGCAATTAGAGAACCTTTGATTTAAGTCAAATAGCATATCTATTCAATCTGATACCTTAGAATGACTTCAGCAGCCATACTGTTACGAACTACTTTAAAATGGCAGTAATCTGAGGAATCCAGGGTAAGATAAGAAACAAGTCCATGCACTCAGCCAGAACAAATAACACAACTCCCCAAAATCCATTAAGTGTTCCAAACCCAGAAACACGGAATAGAAATCATCTACCAGAAGGATTTCTACCGTTTCCTCCAACCACCTCAATTCCAGCAAAGCTGATTCTTCTTGGTGGCAAGAAAAAGAAGTCAGGCTATACATTTTGCTCGATGTTGTTTTTGAAATAGCACTTTCTCCCTAATTACAAAATGTGTTCGTGCTTCATGGGGAAAGCTTGGGAAACAACCTGACAAGGTAAAGATTACTTATAATCCCACCTACCAGCAATGACAGTTTAAGCATTTTAATGTATGTCTTTCTTACATATTTATGGATAGATAATTATTGTCACAAAAGTGATACACTGAGGGGCACCTGGGTGGCTCAGTGGGTTAAGCCTCTGCCTTCAGCTCAGGTCATGATCTCAGGGTCCTGGGATCAAGCCCCCCATCTGGCTCTCTGCTCAGCAGGAAGCCTACTTCCCCCTCTCTCTCTGCCTGCCTCTCTGCCTACTTGTGATCTCTATCTGTCAAATAAATAAGTAAAATCTTTAAAAAAGAAAAAGTGACACACTGATCCATAATGTCATTTGGTTTACGGATCTATTTATTTCACGCTAGCTATAAATAAAAAAAATATTTCTATACCAATAGATTTTTTCCTTAATATGCCACCCAATGGCTCTATACAGTTTCACCATTTGAATGTATGTTAATTGCATCCTATTAGACAGTAGGGTTATTACAATTCTTTCCATCATGAATAAGGCTTGGATGAACATCTCTATGTGAAAAGCTTTGACTTCATCTCTGACTGTGCTTGGACAACTTCCTACAAGTTCACCTCCTGTCATTAACATATACACATACTTTGCATCTTGGACCCTCTTCAAATTCTTCCTTTGATTCTATTTATTTAGGAGTAAGCTTACCACCAAACAATAACACAAATGGAGATATAAACCCAAAGGCACTCATATGCCTCCTGTAGACCCAGAAGCCTATCAAACATGGAAGCTGCTTATTAAGGAACACTATGAACACTATCGTGCCAGACCAGAGATGAGCTCTTTCCTGAACAGCCAAATAGAGAAATGAGCTCTCTGCTGATGTCAACGGAGAGACTCAAGAGAAGTTATAAAATGCAGTTGCAAATTGAATTTCCAACACATCCAAAGGCAAATGCCATCGAGGCAGGTAATGCAGTTAGAAAAGACACAGATGCCCCGTGCAAAAACAATGCATTGTTTACAGGGAGTAATGGGTGAAATTGCAATAGGTGTAGATTACATTGTCGAAGATAAAAGCCAGTGATGGGAGAATCACATCTGGTTCTGTTTGTTTCCTTCCATCCATGTTACGCACACATACATTTAAGGAGTGAAATCGTTTTACAAGGCTGATTATGGAAAACAGCAGTGGGCAGGAGCATTGTCTCATTTTCTCCTTGCCAGAGGCAACATCTTCCTTACCTGCTTAGCTGATTTTCTTGCTATTTACCTCCATATTCCTAATAGCTTCTTTATATGCTTTTGTCACCTAATATTTTTCTAGTGTTTTATTAAATGAGATGACTGAAATTACTTCTTCATTTTTCCAGATAAGATTGTCATATATTTTTTTAATATTTTATTTAGTTATTTAACAGAGAGAGACACAGCAAGAGAGGGAACACAAGCAGGGGGAGTGGGAGAGGGAGAAGCATGCTCCCCGCAGAGCAGGGAGCCCGATGCTGGGCTCGATCCCAGGACCCTGGGATCATGACCTGAGCTGAAGGCAGACACTTAACTGACTGATCCACCCAGGCACCCAGGATCGTCATACTTTGACTTTCCACTCTGAAAGATAAGATTTTTGCCCTTCTTGCTCCCAACCACATACCCATGCAGCCTCTCAACAAATTATCTCTCAGTCTGTGTGTGTGTGTGTGTGTGTGTAATTTAGATTAGATCAATAATCAGTGATCACGCTATTTTAATAATATTCTCTGACTACTTTTCTGCATAATTTTGTTTTCCCTGGAACTAATCACTATTCCCTTTGCTTAGCTTTGTATGTACCTACTATTAACTCAACCTCAACCTTTCCACCAACTGAGTCAAGACGTCCAGTTGTCTGAATCAGGACATTGACCGCATCAACCTTTCCACCATTTTCATCCTGAAGCCATCCCTGCTGGAAATCCTGACTGCTCCAGTCTGATTCAGCAGTCCTCATGCCTCACACAGATGCCTCCCCCTCATCCAGAGGAGTCACTCTGGGTTAGATCTCCTGTTTCATGAAACTCACATCTTCCTTTTTCTTGACAATTCTCTCAGGAGATTTTCAACAAAGTGTGCTTAGGAATTAAACATTTTGTGAGCTAGAAATTGTTTTTATGCCACCCTCTCATTGGATCGATATTTGACTAGACATGGAGTTCCAGTCTAGAAATAATTTTTTTTTTAAAGATTTTATTTATTTGACAGAGAGAAACACAGCGAGAGAGGGAACATAAGCAGAGGGAATGGTAGCGGGAGAAGCAGGCTTCCTGCAGAGCAGGGATCCTGATGCGGGGCTCGATCCCAGGTCCCTGGGATCATGACCTGGGCCGAAGGCAGATGCCCAACGACTGAGCCACCCAGGTGCCCCTAGAAATAATTTTACCTCAGAATTTTGATGGCAGTAATTCATTACTGTCTAGATTTCAGAATTGTTGAGAAACACAAAGCCGTTCAGATTTCCAATCCTTTGTATAAGGCCTAGTTTTCTCCCCTGAAAGCCTATAGAAGCTTCTTTTGTTTTAAATGGTCTGAAGACTCATGATGATGTACTTTATATGGGTTTCTTTTCACTCACTGTGCTGGGCTTCATTCTGCAAAATTTTCTTGAATTAGTGATCATTTCATCCACTCTATTTCTCTAGTTTTATCTTTTCTCTTTTTTCAATTACTTCTACCTTTTTGTTCTACTTTCTGACATATTTCTACAACTTTCTTTTCCAATCCTTCTAGTGAGTTTAACACTTCAGCTATAGTGCTTTTAACTTTCAAAAGTTGCCTTTTATTCCTTGTGGTTGTTGTTGTTTATAGCATCCTGTTCTTCTTTCAGGAATGCTTTCCCTGAGAATATTAATTATATTTTTAAATGTTTTCTCATATGGTTTGTTTCTTCAAGTTGTTGGGGTTTTTTTGTTTGTTTGTTTTTTGCTGTTTGCTTGTTTTGGTCCCCATCTTTATTTTTGAAGGCTTACCTCAATTGTCTAGTGACTTTTGGTTGTCTAATCATATCTAAGAACAAAGCATTAAAGCTCTGCTTGGAAGCTCTGAGCACATGAGTGGGGCTTATTTGATGTCTGCTTTGGTGTGAGATGATCTGGCCAGGCCTTTCCAATAGGGAAACTCCGATGTTAGTATCTTTAGGTCTTTTCTCTTGAGCTGGCCAAAATTCCCAGAGAAGGGTCATTTACTCTCTTGCCTGGAGATTATAGGCCTGTTAATATCCCAGAAGGTGAGTGAGAGAAGAGAGCTGGGAGTCGGTCTCCTTTTTTTATGATAGCCTCACTGCCAACTGTAGCTGGTATTCCTTAGGACATAGGTCCTCTTTTTTTGCCTCTCTAGAAAATATTATCTTCTTCTGCTGGAACAGGTGAGGAGCGGTCTCTGGGCTACACAGGGTGGGAGAAGATATCTGGAAATCTAATGATCGTTTAAGTGACTCTAGTCAATATTCAGGTTTCTAGTTCACCTTCAAACCCAATTCCACAGAAAACCGTATCATGGATTCCTGAGTCTTTGGGTATCCTCTATAAAAAACAGGGCTGCTTTTTTGCTGTCTCTACTATACTGGCCCCTCAGGTTAGCCCAGTTGGTCAACATTCATCTATCTGCTTACCAGGTTCCAAAATTTGTTGCTCTTATCTTTTCATTTCTATTGAAGTTATGTTATATTAAAATACTATCATTTTATTGAGGTTTCAAAAAAAAGAAACATAGGTGCATGTATTCCTAGAAACGGACCACTTTTAAGAAAGAGAAATCCCAATAGGAACAACGAGTACTGCAAACATTCAAAGGGCAATACGCAAAGGGGAGGATAAGGGGACAAGATATGATGCCCCAACCTCAGCCTCAACCATATTTGGAGCAAAGTTTAGTATATTGTGTGATTTTATCTGCCCCTCCCAATAAAAATAGCTACCATGTCCAGACTGTGTCTCCCTAAGTGTTGGTGTAGATAATTCACCTACATTAACTCATTTGATCCTCAGGATGTCATCATGCTCATCTTTTAAATGAGGAAACTGAGACACAGGAAGTTAAATTAGCATATCTAAGATTATAGAGATAAGTGCTAGAGTTAAGATTTGCTCCGCAGTCATTCTGACACTAAATATCTGTCCCTGGGCCATATTCATAATATAACACATAGAGGCTATAGTTCTAATATTGTACCTAAAATTGACCAGCCATCCATATTTTCCCTACAGTTCTCCAACCCCCGTCCCTCACACTAACACCCAGAAACATGTGCTTCGGATTTCTTATTTTTCATGTTGAACTGTTTGCTTTCTTTTCTTTATCGCCATGCTGATTTGTTTCCTTAACTTCAGGTTCTTAGATTAGTCAAGATCTGTATCCCTGACAGATGATCAGGGTGTGGTTTGTACAAATGTTTGTGGACAATGTAACTCAAGCCAATAATATTTTATGGCATTCTTTCAGAAATTTAGCAGATTAGAAGAAAAGAGACTTGGCTTTATCTTTACCAAATAGATTAATAGCTAAGGACAGGAAATGATTTCTTGTGTGCGTTATCTGTAACACAGAAAATGAGTTTTTGTCTCTTTGAGTGATGAGTTTCTGGTCCATGCTGGGATGAACCAGAAATTAAGTTCATTGGCACTCTGTTTTATATTCTGGTTTTATTCCTTGAGGTTTTGTATTTTGCTACTCAGTTCTATGCTATGCTAACATCACTTCCCAAAATTAATACTTTAAGATACTAGGGCACCTTGGTGGTTCAGTGGGTTGAGCATCTGACTCTTGATTTCATCTCAGATCATGATCTCATGATTGTGGAATTGAGGCTGTGCACTCAGCAGGGAGTCTGCTTGAGATTCTCTCTCCCTCTCCCCCTCCCTTGCTTGTGCTGGATTTCTCTCTCTCAAATAAATAAATCTTTAAAAAAAAAAGAATTAATTCTTTAAGGTATTAACATTCTGAAATGGGTAGAAGACCAATGAAGCAGTGCTGCCCCTGTTCCAAATTCAGAATGTCATCACTGAATCTTTGCAATGGCCCTATGTACCATGGGGCACCATGCCAAGCCTAGGGTGGGCAGAAGGGAGAAGACAAATAAGGAAAGATAAAAGAAAGGAAGTCAAGAAGAAATGGAGGAAGGAAAAGGAAACAAAAATAAAATAAGGGATGGCCTTGAGTAAGGGTGGCTAATCTGGTGAAGTGGAAAGGTGCCTGGTATCGATTCTGGCTCCTCATCCATGTTTCCAGATGGGGACTGGGAAGACCATGCTATTTGCCTGTTCGCTTCAAAACTCTATGAAAGACATCAGCTTCTGGGCATGATATAGCATTTAACTGTGATTGGTATAGTCCACAGAGTGTTTTTAAAAGTAAGTTTGAAGGGCCCCTCGGTGGCTCAGTTGGGTAAGAGTCTGCCTTCAGCTCAGGTCATGATCTCAGGGTCCTGGGATCGAGCCCCACATCGGGCTCTCTGCTCAGCAGGGAGCCTGCTTCTCCCTCTCTCTCTGCCTGCCTCTCTGCCTACTTGTGATCTCTCTCTCTCTCTCTCTCTGTCAAATAAATAAATAAAATCTTTCTGAAAAGTAAAATAAAATAAAAGTGAATTTGAATGTCTTTAGACATACCTGCCTTTCTCAGGGTCTCAGCCCCCCTCCCCACCTTGCCTCATTTCGCCCTCCACTTCTCTTGCTTAAGTAGCCTACCTCGCTTTGAATGCATTTGAGTATATGACCCCTGGCTCCTATACCTTGTGCGCCCTTGTAAGTTTGTTTTATATGTTCCTGTTCTTCACCCACCACCACACAGTGAAGTTGTTGGAGGCAGGAGCCTTCAGTATGGATACCTCCCTGCTGCTCCACTTCTCACAACTGTAACAGGAACCATGTGTGTTATATTAACTACCATTTACTGAGTTCCTAATATGCACCAGGCTCTGTCCTAAACATCCAATAACTCATTTACATGTAATAACTCATTTAATCCTAAAGCACAATCAGGTGGGGGCCCTGAGTCACAAATCTAGGCCAAATTCACTACATAGAAAACCCAGGACTCCAACCCCTTCTGGTTCCACGGCTTGTGACCAGTCGCCACACCCCAAGTCAGTTGCTGCCATCGGCCAACATCGATAGAGTTGATTAAATTGAAAAAATCAGGGGGAAGACCAGGAGTCGAGGCCTCTGGATTCTAATCTACTCACTCAGTTCACTCAGCTCCTTGACTCATTTCCTCTCCGTATGAAGGGGCATATTAGGCTAACAGTTTCTTGTATGCCTCAGGTGTTCTGTCTCTAAAATGGGTGGCTCAGTCAGTTGAGCATCCAGCTCTTGGTTTCAGCTCGGGTCATGATCGCCGGGTCATGAGATTGAGCCCCGTGGTAGACTCCATGCTCCACAGGGAGTCTGCTTGAGGGTCTCTCTCCCTCTCCCTTGTCCCCCCTCCCTGCATGCTCTCTCTCTCTCTCTAATAAATAAATGAATCTTAAAAAATAAAATAAAATGGGGAGAACAGACCACATTATCCATCTACCACCCAGAGAAGACTCTTTTATTTATTATGCAATTCTTCACCAAGAACTAGGACTGCAACTCTTCTAAATAAAGGTTAGGAAAAAAAACACTAAGCAAAACTGGAAAAACATACCTTTCAGAGCAAAGCAGTAGCTGACTTTGTAAAGGCTTGGACACATTTCTGGGTTTTTTTAACCATGTCTTTGAGCATGGTAGGAATGCAATACACCGGGGATAAGCTATTTTCTTAGACAGTCCAGAAATTTGCAATACAAAAGCATTTGAGATTGCTTTTGAATGCTAGGTATTTAAAGTCCCCAACATAATGACTTATAAATAAAGCTCTCCACTGCTCACAAGTGAATGTTATTAACAAATCTTATTTAATCAGTCAATATAATCAGATTAACTGGAATAAAAGAGGCACCTACATCCCCAGTAATTTGCTGAACTTGCACTACACCAAGAGATGTTTATGCTGCAAACCAAAGTAAGAGCATTTTTTAAAATTTGTGTATGAGAGGTATGACCCATACCCAACACCTTTCCCAGGGGGCTGTTGGCTTCTGGATTCATCCATGCATTCACCCAGCAAGCTCACCAGGGACCCTGCCTGTCCAGCCAACCCCTGCTGGCAGGAGAGTTCTCATTCCTCTGCCTTCCACCTTCTGACGTCATAAAAGTATGCAGTCCTTCCAACACCCCAGAGGCCATGATGGGGGTGGACAGGGGTAGGGAGGGAAGGGAACAGTGGAACTAGAAGCACTGAGTCTGAGTCATAGGGACAGAGAAGGAGGGGCAGCTACCCAGGATCTACCATCCAGGGCCACCACTGGGGCCTTTCTACAGCCAGAGTTGGTCAGGACACCTGTTACCACCTCCAGAGCTTGGGGTCTAGCAATTGCCAGCTTCCGCTGCCTTCCAGCAATCTCCTTGGGGTACTCAAGCAGAGAGCTACTTTACTCTTCTGGCCCCAAATTTGGGCAATCACCCATGGTAAAAGGGTAGGAATCAAGTAAAAAGTCTGCCTTAACATTATTTTTTAATTCCCCAAATCCAAGACCCTGATCTACCTTTCCAGTTGTATTTACCATAATCCCTTGTTTTTCCCTCCATGTTGCAACCAGCCCTGAACACACCTCTCGTGTTTCCACCATGTGCTTTTGCTTCTGCTTCTCCCCAGATCCAAAGACCCTCTTCTTCACACTTGGTTGGGTGGGGCAACGGTTCAACCTTCACACAAGGTTGGGTCTATACGCACCACTCCTTCCCTGGCCCCATATGCTTGGATTCTTCAAAATTCAGGCCAGGTCTCATTTTGGGGGCTTATTCTCTGACTACTTGAATTTTTTGTCCCCAAATAGGAATTTTTGTCCTAAATTCTGACAATATTTCAATAAGTGAGTCATTTATTAACATGCAACAAGCCTGGATTGTTTACACTCCAAACTCAGGGCCCAGGAAACAGGTCAAAAAAAAAAAAAAAAAAAAAAAAAAAACATGTCTCCTGCCCTCAGGGTGTTTCCAATCTAACGGGAAACCAACTTGTGATATTATAGCACAGAGGTGCTAAAATGGCTGTTTGAACAAAATTGTGGAAGTGCTTCCTGGTGGCGGGAGAAAAATTCTCTGTAACGGTCAGAAATAGCATAAAATATGTCCTCAGGGATGACGGTGGGTGCCCAGAGCAGCATAACTTCATGGCAGATTCAGCCATGTTCCACTTTCACCTAAGTATACTTCAACGTACCATTCAAAATACTCTAATTTAGATTTTTTTGTTTCATAATGACCTTTCCTTTTTACCTCTTCCTTCTGGTTCAGAAGCTCTTGGATGCCATCTTGGATCACCATCACTCATGTGCCTTATTGGGGCTCTAATTTAGGATTTAAACAGCCACTGGACTGTAACAGGAACATTCCTAAACATTGCCATCCTGTGGCCACAGGAAGCTAAAACTGGAAATGGCCACACTGCCACCATTTCAAGGGGGGAAGGCAACCATGTTTGCAGTCACCCACCACCCCAGAGGATTGCCAACAACCCTAAAGACACATTCCTAACATGGAGAAGCTATTCCTCAAAAGTAGATCCGCAAGCAAAAGTAACGTAGCAATTCAAAGGTTCTGCATCTCAGGATGTGATGTTTCTCAGGAGGGCAGTTTCAGGGGGCGCAACAAACCAGTCACCTCTTCAGAAAACTCTGGTTTTGAAGAAAGTTGTAAAAAGCATGTTCTTAGATGCTGCCCCCAACTTTTCTGGGAAAAAGTTGCTGCCTTTTGTCTTAAAAGACTGTGTGGAACAACACCACAGATTTTCAAAGATCTCCACGAGGCCCCCTGGACCTGGTAGCCTCACCTTTGGGCACTGACAGCACTGACCATCCCTTCAGGAATCATGAAGAACACTGCTCGGCCAATGATGCTAGAAAGAGAGGGAGGGGTCTGTTTGTCTCTTGCTGAATGTGGCTAATTGTCCCTGAGGGTACCTGGAATTGCACCTGGGAAGCCAAGCATGAAGAGAATAATGGACCTCAAGCTCTGTCAAGGTGCATGACCTGCTCGTGGACACCTGATAGTTAAGGGTACCACCTGGGTCATTATGTGCCTGCCAGCACTGTCCCGGTCTGCTTTAGGTAGCCCAGTCAATCCAGACTATCTTACATCTGTGACAGGCTCAGGTTTCTTTGCTGTGAGTCATTTCCCCTCCACTCACAGAAATGGAAAAAATTGATGAGATACCTGCCCATTTGATCATCGCTATAGCTTATCGCACAAGGTGATGGGCACGTGACTTTGTTAAGGTGGGTGCAATTATATCAGATTAGTTGCCAATACACAAAGAAAGTAGTCTATGCCAACCTCTTCACCCATGGTAATGACAGAAATAGTTTACATTTTCATCAGGCTTCTTAAACTATGTACTGTGAAAGACAGATTAATTGCTTGATTGGGAAATTGAGACTCAGATTATTTACATTAACTAAAATAAGAGAATGGAGAGAAGTTTTCATAATTTTAAAAATGTTAAGACTTGCTTTTCTAGCCTTGGGAAAAAATTACTAGTAAGTGTAGTATAAAAACTGATTACTTTCTCTTACCTAACAGAAAATGATAGTAGGTCACGCCCATGATTAGAATTCCAATATTCATTCAGTTAATTAACACATTTGATGAGTACTCATGAGATAGGCTGTGTAGACTCTAAAATTGTGGGGGCTTGTGACCTAAATAGGCATTTCCATCTCAAGGCAGTTGTGCAACCCTGGGTCATGTGCATCTACAGTGCTACTAGAGCAAAAAGAAATGACTCCAGGCCCAATCATCACTGGTATGTGTGAAAAGGGAGGATTTTGAAATGATACTCCAGAACACCCAAAATATTTTGACAAGCAAAACCAAAAATGGGGGCAGGGGCATTTCATACAGAAGGAACAGCTTGAGCATACACTTCCTGAATCAGGAAAGTATCCTTGAAGGAAAACATGTGGTTTAGGTTAGCTAGAATAAAGGAATCTGGGAGATCAAGTTGAACAGATAGTTTGGGGTGATATGAAAACCCCCCAAAAGCCAGTGTACCACTCAGGGCTCACCATGAGAACCTATGGCACTGTGCTGCAGGCCATTAGAAAGAATTTAATAAAGAAGAATTAACTACAAAGGTGTTGGGAAAGCTGAAGAGCTATCTAGGGGCTGGTGAAGTCACCTTGGAATTAGTACCAGCAGGAAGCTGCTACCAACCTTTAAAGGACTGGAGCTTAAGAGCAGATATGCCCCCCAAGAAGAGCTGGATCCCCAGCAGAGCTGCCCAGTAAAAGCAGGGTCCACGGAAGGAGAGTCTGTCTCGTGGGATCTGTAACACAGGGAGAGCACAGTCACTACAGAAATGCTGCCTGAATCGGGTCCGTCTAACCTGCTTGAGTTAGATGCACCTCGGCTGCTTCCTCCTGCCCTCCACTCTCTCACCAGGGCACTGGCCAAACCTAGCCTCGTTGGCAAGGGAGCCTGGGAAAGGCAATTTGCAAGGAAAGGGCAAGTACGGATCTGGGAGCAATCGATCAGGCGAGTAACAGCATAGCCAGGTTATAGGAATGGGCTGTATTCAATCAGCCACGAGGGGCCATAGCTGGGGTTTCTGAGGTCCAACATAAGGGTCATAGCCCTGGATGGTGACAGTGAGACCTGTTGGTTGGCTATTTCAGTTATGTAAGTGTGTCAGGCTACAGAATGGCCCCAAGAAGACACCCAGACCTGCTCCTTGGGACGTGTGAATGTAACTTTCAATGGCAAAAAGACTTCGCAGCTGTGATTGCATTAAGGCTCTTCACACGGGGGCTTATCCTGGGCTAAGGCACTCACGGGGTCCTGATAAGAGGTGGAAGGGCCACAAGCCAAGGAATACAGAGAGCTTCTAGAAGGCAAGGAAATAGAATCTTCTCAAGGGCTTCCAGAAGTGACCAGCCTTGCCAATAACCTGACTTTAGCCCATTTGAAACTGATTTCAGACTTCCGGCCACCAGAGCCGGAAGAGACTCATTCATTGTGTGTTGCTTTAAGTCACCGAGTTTGTGGTCATTTACTACAGCAGCCATAGGAAACTAGGCACGGTAGCTTTGAGATACAACGTGCCAGATGAGTGGGTTACAAAGACTCCATATTCCCGGGTATCGTTTCCAGCCCTCCAGACCAGAACCACTCTTTCTCTCCACTGTAAATCCTCTGAAAAGGTAGGTTACCCCCACAAGCTCCCAGCCATGCAGGGATGCAAGGCCCTGCGAGCACACAGTGGTCTCTTTTCCTCCACTCTGACCGCCAGGGCCTGCGCTGGGCCTCTGTCCCACATTCCACACTGGTGGTAGGCTGTTCTCAAAATGGCTCCTGGCCTTCATGCCCCGGTGAGATCGCCCACCCTGGAGTGTGGGCCGGGCTCGGTGACTTGTTTCCAATAGATAGAATTTGGCAAACGTGAGGGGATGTCACCTCCAAGATGAGAGAGTGAAAGACTCTATGACTTCCCTCTGACACACACATTCTCTCCCCCTCCTGTTCTCCTCCTCACCCCCAGTACCCCAAACCCCTGTGCGTGTATGTACGTGTGTCCCTCTCAGGAGCCAGCGACCAGATGCATCCAGAAGACCTCCCTGCCTGTGAAGCCTCGTTCTCCTCCTGAGGCCTCATGCCTTCCATACTAGACCAAGAAGGGCCCGTGTTTATTTGTCTTGGGCTGCTTTATTTGCGCAGGCTGTTTTCCTGAGGTAACCCTAGGTGTCCTCTTAAGGAGCGGGGGGACGGCGGGCCGGGAGGCAAACTCTGCGGCCTCCTTGTCTGAGCTACCACTCGTGGTGAGAAGGTTGGCATCTGTGCGAAGGCCTCCACAGGCCTTGGGCCATGGACTGTTTGTTGACATTCGAGAAATAAATCTGGGAAAATGAAATCCAAAACCAGCAGGAATTTAGACAGCAAACTTCTGGGTGGTGGAGAAGATTCTGTGATGATTTCCCACACAGGATTTCAGAGAGGATTCCATGCTAGGACTGAAGCATTTGGGGAATGGAGCACGGCTCCCCTTGTTTGCTGCTCTGGGCTTGGATTCTGGGCGCCTCCTCTTCCCTGAGGCCGCTCTAGCTCTCTTCTGGTGACAGGCATACCTCATTTTATGACACTTCACAGATATCACACTGTTTGCCCAGGGAAAGCGTGTCACCATCTTGTGGGGAGCACATCCATCCAGGCCGTTTTCCCCAAGCACTTGCTCACTTTTTAATTAAGGTATGCACATCGTTTTTTTTTTTTAGATCTAATACTACTGCACACTTAAGAGACTACGGTACGGTGTCAACATAGCTTTCATAAGCACCGGGAAACCAAAACACTCATTTGACTCCCATCATTGAGTTATTTGCTATTGTGGTGGTCGGAACCAAACCCCCAGCAGCTCCCAGGTAGACCTGGACGAGGGGCTTAGCGAATGCGATGGTTTATGCCAAATGTTTTTCATGCTCCCCTCATTTAATTCTCACAAAGCAAGGAGGCTGGCCCGTTTTATAAACGAGGACACTAAAGCTTAGAAAGGTCAAGTCACTTGCTCAAGGTCACAGAGCAAGAAAGTCCAGACCCTGGAGTCTAGCTCCCGCGACTTTACAGCCCGGCCGTGAACCACCGTGCTCCGCGACCTCCCCACAAGACAACATGCTCCCTAGCTTCTGCCCTTTTAAAAAACTTGGCTCTTTAATGTCTAAACTGATTTCATTTGTCAACCGCATTACGTATAAACCCATATCCCCCCATTCTTATTTTCAGAGCTTGCTGTGGTGGTCTGGGCTGGCCTGAGTCCTGTTGGCACCTAGGGCTGAAGAGGGGCTCTCTCTGACATATTATAAGATAGGTACCCGATTCCCTGGCCTCTACCTATGACTTGCTCCCCCCTAAGTTGTGACCATCAAAAATGTCTCCAGATACTACCAGATGTCCTCAAGGACGGGGGACACAGTCACTCCCAAATGAGAACCACTGGGCTAGGGTTATTTCCAGTCACTCTTTTAAAAGAAGCAATGGATTTCTAATGTTTCCTCCACAAGTTCCCCATCAGCTCATTCCAGAAAGTATTTTCAACCTCTGCTTATGTTACATGATCCTGCCAGTAAGTTTATTTTAAAATAACCCTCAAGAAAGAAGCCCAGAAATGACTTGAGGAGAAAAAAAGGTCCAATTTTGGTAGGCAGGACAGCTGGGTAAGAGGTCTGTGGCTGGCCCTGAGATGGCCCGTGGGGTAGCCTGGGGCAGCCTTGGCAGTGAGGAGAGCTCACCAGCCACTCTCTCGCTTTTGGCAGCAACACCGCAGGATCCTTTGGGACCAATCACACAGCTTTACTATTCGATTCCTCCAAAACATGTACTTTGGGTGGCTGTCATTGTCCCAAGTCCCAGGGCTCCTAGAACAATGCAGATTTACGAGATGAGAAGAGATATAAAGTGTTGCAGAAGGCGAATCCTTCTCCGAGTCACCCTGGGCTAGAGGAGATTTGTCATTGCCTCAAATAGTGGCACTGAGCACCAAACTTTTGGAGGTTGTTAGCTATCTGACTTCCTCGGCAGAACTTTTGGAACATACCATATAGAGGTTTTATCTGAGTTCGGGTTCCTCCAAATATAGATTCTGGAAAAGGATTTGGATGCTAGAAGTTCGTTTGGGTGGTGATCCCAGGGAGCTTGGTAAGCAGTAGGGGAAATAAGACAGGGAAGGGAAGAAAGCCAGTAAAGACTTGCTGTGAAGAGGTTACCTCTGCGGGGACGATGGCTCGGTTCCCCCGGGGTCCTCTGAGAGACTGCGTAGAACACATCTTAGAATGGTGCCCCAAGGATGAGGCAGCTGGAACCTCTGTCCATCAACTTCCATAACTCCTAGGTTGACATCTCCCAGAGACATGAACTCCAGGGCACTTCCGGCCACTTCTGTGGCCGAGCGTATTGATGGGCATTCTCTGGCCACAGAGAATAGTGTGAGGGATAGTGTCCCTCCGTCAGGGATGCAGGTTGGTGTTGGAACATTTGTTGTTTACGGCAGCACAACAGATTTCCCCCAAATTCGTGGCTTAAAACAACACACATTTGTTATACCCCAGTCTCTGTGGGCTGGGAATCCAGGTGCAGCGGAGCTGGAGCACCCTGCTCAGGTCTCTTGTAAGAGCGTAGTAAGGTTTCAACTGGAGTCTCAGGTACCTGAAGGTTCAGCCTGGGGACTGCCGTCCAGGCTCGCTCAGTGGCTATTGGCGGGATTCGGTTCCTCACAGCTCGAAGGGCTGAGGGCCTCAGGTCCTTGCTAGCTGTTGCTCAGAGACCTCTTGCCACGTGGGCCCTCCATGGAGCCGCTCACAGCAGGGCAGCAGGCCTCCCTCAAAGCGAGCAAGAGAGGGCAAGCGTGACAAGCGGCGCAGTACTTGTAACGTCACCTCGGAAGGGACATCCCATCCCTTTTGTTGGATTCTGTACCTTAGAAACAAGTCACTAAATCCATCCCACACTTAAGGGGAAGGAGTCACACTGGGCAAGAACACCAACAAGAGATCCCCTGGGAGCCATTGCAGAGGGTGGCCATCTTGAGAGTGGATGAGAATCTCACACCAAAGCTGTGGGTGACCTCCGGTCTGAGATGGAAGAATGTAACCAGGGCACTGGTACAATTACCCCAGGGACACAGCCTCACCCTGTGACACCCTCCCTGGGAAACATTCTGGTTGTCTTCCAACCAAGAGCCCCTGGAATGCATCATTTTCTAAAGAAACGGATTACTGTAAATGGGGGTGTTTCATGAACCTGACACAGACCAGAGAACTCTTGGGAGTCGAGACAAATCTGAAACTGACTTGCCCCAAGTGACAGGCCCTGTGTGAGTTCCAGAGACACGGAGTTAAGACCAGAGCAGGCCCTGTGAAGGGGAGGGGGGAACGTCAGCCGGTGACTGCAGAACAGGACTCCATGTAGTGTAAGGAGGCTAAGTACTGTACTCTGCCTGATGTGGGAACATCAGGCCATGGGGACCCCCCACCTCACCCTAGCTGGGTGGGGAAGGTGACAAGGGGCCGGAGGGGTCGCAGGCAGGGTAAGGAGGGGGTGAGGTGTGCCCATGTGGCTGCTATCATGGAACATGGCTGCCTCTCCTTTCTCAGAATGTCACCGCATCCCTCGCACATACCTTCCCATGCTCCCTCTTCTGTTGAGATTTAGTCAGGGCTTCAAGAGGCACACGATGCTCAGGCCCTGAGGGCCTGAATGAAGGGGGAAGAAGGAAAAAGGAACCGAATGACAGAACCAAACTGACAGACTCCAAATATATCAGAGGACAAGAAACTACCCCCCCAATCCTGCCAATTAGAGCCCACTAACTGCCCCCCAGCCCAGCCCTCTGCCCTCAGACAACGTTCCAACCCCTAATGCCTGCAGAGCAAACAGTTCCTGCTGAGCCAGCAGTTCCCCCTTTATTTAAGAACGACCTTATCTTCTGGTGAAATCCGTGATCCCCCTCATCAGAATGAAGTCCAACCCCTGATGAATAGCCCTGCCACCTCCTTCCTGCCTCTTAACCATTCAGACTCAATGCGGGGAGGTCCCAAAGGCAAAGAGGAGGGAAAATGGAGTCACAGAAATAAATGACAGGACTTGACCAGTGTGCTTCCTTGGGCGAAGCTACATCTGATCTTCTCAACACCTCTCTCCTTCCTCTTCACTAACTTTTATCTCCTTTGAACTTCTTTTTTTTTTCCTGGTCTTTCTTTCCCACCTTGTATCCTCTCCTTCTCCTTACACTTCTTTTTATTATTTTAAAGAGTTATTTGTTTATTTATTGGAGAAAGAGAGAGAGTGAGTGAGAAAGAGAAAGAGAGCAGGGGGTGGGGCAGAGGGAGAAAGAGAAGTAGACTCCCCTGCTGAGCAGGGAGCCCAAAGCAGGACTCAATCCCGGGACCCTGAGATCATGAGCTGAGCCAAAGGCAGACACCCAACCGACTGAGCCACCCTGGCGCCCCCATTTTATTAGTTTAAAACTAGCTGCTCCAATGTCCACAATAGCCAAACTACGGAAAGACCCTAGATGTCCATCAACAGATGAATGGATAAAGAAGATGTGGTATATATATACAATGGAATACTATGCAGCCATCAAGAGAAACGAAATCTGGCCATTTGCAATGACGTGGATGGAACTGGAGGGTATTATGCTAATTGAAATAAGTCAGTCAGAGAAAGAAAAATATCACATGATCTCTCTGATATGAAGAACTTGAGAGGCAAGGCGGGGGTTTGTGGGGGGGTGGGGGAGAGAAATGAAACAGGAGGGGATGGGGAGGGAGACAAACCATAAGAGACTCCTAGACTCACGAAACAAACTAAGGGTGGCTGGGAGGCAGGGGGCTAGGGATAGGGTGGCTGGGTTGTGGACATTGAGGAGGGTATGTGCTGTTAAGTGCTGTGAAATGTGTAAGCCTGACGATTCACAGACATGTACCCTGGGGCAAATGATACATTATATGTTAATAAAAAAAAGAAAAGGAAAGTTTAAAAAAAAAAGGAAAAAAAAAAACTAGCTGCTCATCACTCTCTTCAGGGTGCACTTTATGTGACTAATTAACAATGAATAAATATTAATGTGAATAATAATTTGATTCATTAAATGATTTGAATAATCCTTTGCATAGTCTCACTGCTGGCTGGTGAGGGCTTGGAAGCTTGTTTCAGAAAGGATGGGGGGCATCCAGCCCAGAAGGGACACTAAGATCCCCATGGGCAAGTGCGATGCACTGTAGCCCTTCCCGGGCATCTTCTAAGTGACACCTCACATAACCCTGGTTAGGGAAGAACCAGGGTCTTGTTTTACAGATGAAGACATGAGACTTAGTCAGACTCCCTTAAGTCATTGAGCTGAAAAGCTGAACTCATACTTGCCTGGCTCCAAAGTCCACACTTTTCAACTATGCTGATTGCTCGAGGAGCCCAAAACAAACACAAGAGCACTACTACATGTTAGTATCTGCATTTAAGTCTTATATCCATTGATCTTGGGGCACCTGCATGGCTCAGTCAGTTGAGTGCGTGCCTTCGGCTCAGGTCATGATCCTGGGATCCTGGGATTGACCCCTGCATCCTGCTCCCCGCTCAGTGGGGGCTCTGCTTCTCCTTCTACCTCTGTCTGCCACTCTCTCCTGCTTGGGCTCTCTCTTTCTCTCTCTCTCTGTCAAATACATAAATAAAATCTTTTTAAAAATAAAAATAAATAAAATTCATTGATCTTACCATTTTTTCATTGCCTTCACCCCTCATATCCACTTATCCCTTTACCTTTATTAAATTCTATAGCCAATCATTAAAATCTATGGTCAATCAAGACCACTCCTTACATACCCTATCAACTACCTTTCCTCTCGTTTAACTAATCTTAGTTGACAAGTCTCCACTCTTGGTAAACCCCAAATCTCCACCTATTTGAAAACTACCGTCATGGGGTGCCTGGATGGCTCAGTGGGTTAAAGCCTCTGCCTTTGGCTCAGGTCATGATCTCAGGGTCCCGGGATCGAGTCCTGCATTGGGCTCTCTGTTCAGCAGGAAACCTGCTTCCCCCTCTGCCTGCCTCTGCCTACTTGTGATCTCTCTCTCTGTCAAATAAATAAAATCTTTAAAAGAAAGAAAGAGAGAAAGAAAGAAAGAAAGAAAGGATGGAAGGAAGGAAGGAAGGAAGGAAGGAAGGAAGGAAGGAAGGAAGGAAGGAAGGAAGGAAACTGCCACCAGGCTGGAGAAGAGCACACACTGGGATGATGGCCATGGTCCAGTGGTCCTCCATGTGACTCCATCCAACCATACTCCCCAGGTCTCGCCTCTCACACTGTGCTCTCTCCTCTCTAACCCCTCCCCTTGCTCAGTGCTCCTGTTTCCCTGAAAGACCTAAAACCCTCCAAAGAGGGCTCCCTGATGTCCCCTAGCATGTCCACCCACCTTCCATAACTATAGAACTGTCCTTGACCATCACTCTGTTCTTTTCCAGGGCCTAGAATTGTGCCTGGCCCATAGTAGGCACTCAGTTCTCCACAGTGTCCCCAAAGTTCCTTGGTGATGTAGGGGACCAAGAGATGCTATCCCAAAATATGCTACTTGAGCATATGGATTATTTTGAGCTGAAGACACTTGAGAAACAACACATGCGGGAAGGCCTCTCTGATCTAATCCTTTCTACCTCAAATCAGGACACAATTTCCCATGAGAAAAGTGCCCTCCGTGACCCAGGAAGAGAACATTCTTACCACCAGAGATTGGGAGTCAACGCTGAAATAAATCTGTACAAACAAACGTACTAAAATAATTCTTATCTTCCATTAGTTCCCCCCACATATTTCCAGTCATTTTCCCACAATTTATTGCCCCAACCCAAACTTCATCTTGGCACAGCTCCACAATTTATCATTCTTTCTTGAATTGCTACATAAGCTATCCACTTCTTTGGGTCTTCATGTCTTTCCTCTGAAAGTTCCCCTGCCATGTAAGATATTAGCATCCAGTGAAATTCGAATGTTTTTCTCCTGTTAATCTGTCTTTGGTACATTTCTTTCTCAGGCCCAGCCCAGACCTAATGTCAGTGAGCCTTGTTGCTCAACAATAGACCCCAACAGTTAAAACCAGGAAGAAACAAGCCCACTTAACTCATGCTCTGACTGAAACCCATTGTGCTTATTACTTACAGCGTTTTCTCGAAGCACTGATGAAGATAATTTACAGTGGCTGGGCCAGAAAGACCCTGATAGAGGCAGAATTACCTAGAAGACCAAACACCCCAGATGTCCCCTTCCCTGCCCATGATCACTTGCCGACCGCCCCCACCCCACCCCTACCCATGATCCCGTGCCCTCTGCCTGCTCCCTGGCACGTACCCCTGACCTCTCCTTATAAAGCTCCAGTGTCCATCTTGTAGGCCAAGAGGTCGGCTGTTAAAGCTTGAGTTGCCACCTCCCCCAACTGCCCAAATAAATGTCTCCCTTTTCTCTTTTCCAAACCACCATCTCTTGAATTATATGGGCTTCTCTTGTGACAAGTTTATTCAAGTTTGTTCAGCAACCAGCCAGAGGCTGTGCTCAGGATTTGCCCAGCCCCTTCCAGATTCCCTGGGACAGAGCGGTTGGCTGGGCAGCATTGACTGAGTTAGCCACTAGGACAGATAGATCCCCAGTACTAAGTCAGGAGAGGAAAAACATTTTCTCTGCTAAACAGCAAGAAGTCAGCGGCTCAGAAGTGGCCTGGTGTTTTTAAAAACAAGCCGGAGAGGCAGTCTAAGATTCAACCCCTCCAGCCCATGGGCCTTGTAATAATAGCACCAGCAGCCTCCAGGGAGCCCTGAGCTCCTCACCCCAGCCCCCAAGCCAGGGGCATCAATTTGAGGTTCAGCACTGGAGCCAAAGAGGAAGCCCAGCTGCAAGCCATCTGCCTGTGGAACATTCGTCTGGGCGTGTGGTCTTCTCCACCTGCCCAGAATTAGAACGTATGCAAAAAGAGACTGAGGCCACCAGGAATGGCCTGGGGCTGCCCCATGACCTCGAGCCAATCTCACCAGCAGCAGGGGATCGATGACTGCTTCCCAGTCCATTCCCCCCAGACAGGGCCTGTCTTGGGCCCATGAGCTATGAACTCCAGGTATCATTTGTCACAATGATAATAAAGCCTCCCCGCTCATCAGCTCTGCCACTTTCTTAAGAATCCTGGAGAGGGAGGAAGAAAGTGAAGAAACCAAAGAAGCATTTAAAAGGCTGGATTTCCCCTTTTCTTTAAGGACTGTATCAGTTGTGTCTCCAGGGGATTGAAAGAATTAACCTTCACCTGACGAATGGATAAAGATCACGGTATGTCCATACAGCTGGAATATTATTGAACAATGCAAAAACGTAGTTTTGATACAAGCTACAACATGGATGAATCTGGAAACCGTTATGCTAAGTGAGAGAAGCCAGTCCCAAAAGACCACATATTGTGTGATTCCATTTCTAGAAAATACCCAGAACAGGCAAATCTACCGAGAGGGAAAATAAATTCATGGTTGCCTCGGCCTCGCTTTGCTGGAGGAAGTGGCTAGTGACTGCTAACGGGTACCAGGCTTCTCTTCGGGGTGATAAAAATATTCTAAAATGGATTGTAGCGACGGTTGCAAAGCTGTGAATACGCAAAAACCACTAAATTGTATACTTGACGTGAATTGTAGGGTACGTGAGCTATCTCTCAATAAAGCTGTTATTTAAAAACCAAAAAAGTGTTAACAGAACCTCTGAGGAAGTGGGGTGAAGGTGGTTTGGCTTCTCAATTTTTTGGAGGGAGCCTCGGGGGCAGATTCGATGCCATGCTAAGTGTGAACTTCGGGCTTCTCACCTGCGTGGGCCCCTTCAAAATCAAGTCATTAGTAATCCTGTGTTCATAATTTTTTATTCTTTTCCTTAAAGACATACCCCCAAATTGGTCCACTTTAGGACCCAGAAAACCCAGAGCTGCCTAGATGCGCAAACATTACTTTTAGAGTCAGAGAAAGGTAACCATGATTTTTTAAAATGTCTTTTTTAAATCATGAACATGCTTTCCCTTGTGTAATACTAGAGCCCCAAAGAAAACAAGCACTGAGTCTCCAGAGACCGTGTCCCACAGTCAGTCACCTGCAATGAAAATGTCACGTGGCCTGGGGGCAATGGGATCTTGGGATCCAACGGGACAAGGCACAGATTTCTCTAGGCACATAGCGCTGTCCATGCCAGCCGTGGCTTTAGGGTACGTGCCCTCCAAGAGGACAGGGAAAAGATCCATAGTAAACCCGTCCTTTCCTCAGGTCACTTGGGACTGGTGGGGGTCTCGGCACAGAGTGTTGAAAAAGTGCTCAACATCACTCAGCATCAGAGAAATACAAATCAAAACCACAATGCGATACCACTTCATACCTTTCAGAATGGCTAAAATTAGCAAGTCAGGAAACGACAGATGTTGGCGAGGATGCGGAGAAAGGGGAACCCTCCTACACTGTTGGTGGGAATGCAAGCTGGTACAACCACTCTGGAAAACAGTATGGAGGTTCCTCAAAAAGTTGAAAATAGAGCTACCCTATGACCCAGCAATCACACTACTGGGTATTTACCCTAAAGATACAAATGTAGGGATCTGAAGGGGCACACGCACCCAAATGTTTATAGCAGCAATGTCCACAATAGCCAAACTATGGAAAGAACCCAGATATCCATCCACAGATGACTGGATAAAGATGTGGGGTGTGTGTGTGTGTGTGTGTGTGTGTGTGTGTGTGTGTGTAACAGAATACTACTCAGCCACCAAAAGCATGAAATCTTACCATTTGTAATGACATAGATGGAACTAGAGGGTATTATGCTAAGTCAATTCAGAGAAAACCAATGTTCATATGGTTTCACTCACATGGGGAATTTAAGAAACAAAACAGAGGATCGTAGGGGAAGGGCAGGAAAAATAAGACGAAATCAGAGAGGGAGGCAAACCATGAGAGACTCTTAATGCGAGGAAACAAACTGGGGGTTGCTGGGGGGGAGGGGGGTGGGAGGATGGGGTAACCGGGTGATGGGCATTAAGGAGGGCACCCGATGTGATGAGCACTGGGTGTTACATGCAACTGATGAATCCGTGAACTCTACCTCTGAAACTAATAATACACTTTGTTACTTAATTGAATTTAAATAAAATAAAATTTTAAAAAAGAAATAAATAGAGTCAGAACTCCAGCAGCTAGGAGAACCTGTTCAGAGGGGGCAGGATGGAGGAGGGCTCTTCCAGGTTCACAGTACACGGTGTTCCTAGAGCTCGAGAAAGAGGCTGAGAAGCAGGCGGAGTGACAGGACCCATGTGATTTTGCCAAAAAAGGGGTGCCATCAGAGAGAGAACCGCTCTGGGGGTTGGGGTAAGCACATCCCACCCCCTCTCCATCTGCTTCCACTGCGTGGACCCTTCAGTCAGCAATCACGCCAGTTAGAGCTCGAGACTGCTAAACGTCAAGGTCACATAAGGAAAGCAAATGCAGCGTTTTTACATTAATATGAGATTGTACTGGTGGCCGGCAAAGAGATCTCCTTGTTAAATTAATGGGATGGAATACTCTGGTTCCAGGGTCCTGACTGTAGTCCTTTACCACCGCTGCCTGGAGTCTACAATATCATAGTTTTAGAAGAAAAATGCTCATCAATATTCAGGACTCATCTCTGTAGGCAAAACCTTTAATGCCTTTGGGATTTCCCTAGAAACCATGTATAATTTTAAATATCCAGAATGCCAGAAACAGTCCCTACATTTAAATAGCCAAGTTACACAAAAAATGGGAAAGAATTCAACTTAACACGCCCGTGGTGGGTCATGGCAACGCACTGTGCAGAGTGTGGGAAGTGGGGTGCCAGCTCTCCCCTCCGCACTCTCCTGGAACACCCCTGTAATACGAGAGTCCGTTGCTCCCCTCCCCAGGGATAAGCTCCTCATCCCTAGTGAGCCCCTTTGCTATAAATACCATGTAAACAGTCGGTATCCAGGGGAAAAGCTAACGTCCTTCAGCTCCATACAAGTTTATCCATTATCAGATTTTAGCTTCACACAACTCCGGAGATGTAAAGCCTAATTGCCATTTTTCTAAAAGAGAAAAGAGAAGTTTTCTAAAAGCTCAGAGAAGTTGAATAACTTGCCCACAGTCACCCAGCTATATTATGTGGTAGAGCAGGATTCCAACAGCTCTGTCTGATGTCAAAGGCTTTTTCTTTTCTCTCTCTCTCTTTTTCTCCTTTTCCATCCTTTTTTGATTCTAAACAGCAATATATGGGCACCTGAATTGTTCTGTTGGTTAAGTGTCTGCCTTCGGCTCAGGTCATGATGTCAGGATGCTGGGACTGAGTCCCAGGTGGAGCCCTGAATTAAGCTCCCAGCTCAGTAGGGAGTCTGCTTCTCTCTCTTGCACTCTTTCTCCCTCTGCTCCTCCCCACTGCTCATTCTCTCCCGCTCTTGGCAAATAAATAAATTAAATCTTAAAAGATAGAAAAAAAACAGCAACAGGATTTTGGGCAATTAACAGAAGCTATAAAGGATGTCTCTGAGATTTTTACATGGGGGCCCTCATTTAATTTATAAACATTCTAGAAGCCACAGGTGGCAAAAAAAAAAAAAAAAAAGATTCCCAAATTTTTATCCAATCCAGTTTCCCCCCTGAACTTTAAACCATGGATCCGATTGACATCTCCACTTGGATATCTGATAGATCTCTCCAGTTTAAAACATCCAACCGCTTTCCTGATCATTCTCAAACCCACTCCTCTCCAGGCCTTCCTGCCCTGGCCAGATACTCCAGGGGCGTCCCTGACTCCACTTTCGCTCCCACCCCGCATCCCACCCATCAGCAAATAATGTCAGCCCTACTCCCAAAAAGCATCCAGAGTCCAACCACTTCTCACTATCCTCCTCTCACCTAAATTCCGATTTTGGAAACCTAAAGGATCAACCTTGCCCGGCTCTCCCATAATTTTAATACAGCAGCCGGTGTGATTCTGTTGAAGTGGAAGTGTTGTTTCTCATCTTAGAGTAAGAGCCAAATCCTCACCTGACCCGGCCCCAGCTGCCCCTCGGGCCGCCCCACTGCCTGCCTGCCCTTCTCCGAGGCATGGCTCCGCCCCAGCCACACCGCCCCTGTGAAGTTCATTCACAGCCCCGCGATTACGGATACATGGATTATGTACGCAAGTAATAGCTAAAGTAATCACAGCAAGATGTTGCCAGAACCTTGCATTCATGTTCACATGCTTCCAGTGGAAAATATTTTGTTTTGAGTGTTTTTTTTAATTGCTCCATTTATTACTTTTCACTTGACTCAAGGCTTTTTGGTGTACTTAAAAAAAAAAAAAAAATAGATTGCTGTTGCTTCCCCAGCCAGGCAGCTCCCGCGTCCTGCTTTGGCCCCAAGTCACCCCCCAGGTGTCAGTTCTCACGCAAAAGCCACCTTTCAGAGGAGCCTTTTCTGCCTGCTCTAATATTGCAACCCACCTTTCTTCCCATCCCTCTTCCCACTCTGCCCGATTGTTTCTATCTGATTCATTTTGTATAAAACTGATTTTCTTTATCTGTCCCCTCTGCTAGAATAAGCTGTAAGAGGGCAGGGAAATTCATCTATTTGGCAAAGTATCCTTAGACTTGGAAGAATATTTGCCCACTCTAGGCCCTCAATAAATATTTGTTGGGTGAATGCATGAACAAACAAATCCTCTCCTCCTAATCATACTTTTTAGTGCATACTATATAAAAAAAAATTAGAACTTCATAATCCCTAAAGAATATGATTCAATGTTGGCTATGTGCCAAATTCAGTTTTAGTATGACACAGTTTTTTAAAAATAATGTTTTATAAAATCCCTACAAAAACATTAACAGTAAACGGTTCTTTGTAATACTCAAGATGTGTAGGAACTTAATAATTTTTTATTGATAAGCTAGCAAGTGAAGCACAAATAAACAGGCAAAACTGTCATTCAGCCTGAGCTCTGTTTAAATAAAACTTCTTTAATATAAGTCTGTGTCATAGAGAAGACACATCATATCACTTGGGTCTTATAACAGTGAAAAAGAATTAACATTCATCTAAAATTAACATTCATCGAAAATTTGGAGCACTAGAGTCTTTCTCAAAAAGGATTCCTGCCGAAAAAATGTACCAAAATCATGTCATAATTAAATGTAAACAAAATCTACTTATAAAGGAAAAAAGTATGGTAGAGAATTGAAGGGAAGAGAGCTATGGGGAAAAAGATTGTGTCAGCAGTCAAATTCTGCTTTAACAAGAAAACGGATGGGTGGAGGATTAAGGAAAATATACATCATAATAACCAAGCTTTTAAAAAGTCCTATCACAGAAAAAAAGAAAGGAAGGTCCGCAAGGAAGATGCCTAAATAAATGCCTCTCTTAAATGACTGGTGATCTTTATATGAGCATCTAATAAAGAAAATGAAATATAATTCCCCAGGAAAACTGGGGAGCAACGATATCCTTACAAGAGGTGAGTGAAGCAACTCAGAAATGTTTTTAACATTTTATCATGATAAGTGTCCAATACACACACAATATGCCGTACAGTAAAATGAACACCACCTATACTGATAGGTGCCCCATGACAACCATCATGGCCAATACTGTTTCTTTTTAATAGATCCCACCAGAAGGAATAATTTTGAAGCCAATCCCAGACATTACATCATTTCAATATGCATGTCTTCAAAGTGAAGGACACATTTTTCAAATCTATAAGCACAATACTAATATCACTCAAAAAAAATTAATTGGCCTGGAGATGCTGCATGTCAGCAGAAAGGAATGAGCTACATTTTGTCTCAGCTAACACGAGTAACAGGGCATTGGAA
>CM053605.1:119357650-119391559 GCA_028646535.1 Procyon lotor | reverse complement strand
GCAGCATTTCCAGGATTCAATAGCCACACGTGGCTAGGGGACAGTGCTGGGCAGAGCAGCCATGGCCCAGGAGGCACTCAGCCCACGTGGCTTCCTTTGGGAAGGTTTCCTCTACTAGATCACGGACCCCACAGGGCAGAGCTGCACCTTCCCCACTTACTGCCCAGCATGGAGCCCACACACACTGGGATCTGAATGAATACTTTACGGATAAATGGAAGAAAGAATAAATTAATAAATGAACTTATTCTTCCCATTAGGTTATTAATTGTTTGAGCATATGTTTTATTCTCCTTAGCATTTTAGAGCCTTGCCCATTAAGATAGCCGGCAAGCATTTCCTCCTCCTGGAGATATTCGGGTTACTCTGTTACCTAAGTTTTGTTGTTCACCTCATTTTATACTCAGACCTTCAAGTACATATATATATATATCACACAGAAAAATAGTTCTTAGGATTTGACTCTTTAAAATTCCTTATAGGGACACCTGGGTGACTCAGTAGATTAAGCGTCTGCCTTCGGCTCAGGTCACGATCCCAGGATCCGGGGATGGAGTCCCACATCGGGGTCCCTGCTCAGCGGAGAGCTTGCTTCTCCCTCCTCCTGCAGCTCCCCTTGCTTGTGCTTTCTCTTTCTCCCCCTGACAAATAAATAAAATCTTTTAAAAATTAAAAATAGATAATAAAATCCCTTTTAGTGTTAGAATCACCTAATGTGACCCCCTGATATGTTAGGACCACACTGCACAGCGAGCACAGTGAGATTTTCTTCCTCCTCAAGCAGTGCTCTCAGCGTGGAATTCTGACAGATTCACTAGTCTCCCCTCCCTCCCTCACGCGCACATTCCTTGTTCACGGAATCAAACACCTGACTTCTAAAGAAATACAGGAACTCCATAAAAAAACTTCAGATGGGAAGGAAGGAAGGAAGGAAGGAAGGAAGGAAGGAAGGAAGGAAGGAAGGAAGGAAGGAAGGAAGGGAGGGAGGGAGGGAGGGAGGGAGGGAGGGAAGGGTGGGGAGGAAAGAGGGAGGGAGAGGGAGGAAGTGGTGGGGGAGGGGGAGGAAGTGATGGGGGAGAGGTGGGAAAGGGGGAGGAAGAGAGAAAGACAAGAGCCTCAGAGGGGAGAGGACATTGGTCTGCGGAGTCTGAAGAGCAGCTAATCGCAGCCCCATTGGGAACATGCCATCACAGCAGGATGTGTGGGAGCGGGTGCAGTGGCAATTATACCCATTTCCAGGTTATCTGGAGCCTTATCCAGAGATCAGTACCTGGAGAGACAAATCTTGTTTCTATGACAAAAGTATTAGTATAAAAGACTTAGAGTCTTATCAAATATTCTCATCAAAACCAGTCTCATTTCTTCATGGAAAAACTCCTGATCGGGCAAAATGAGGGAGGGCAGTGAGGCTGAGCCCAGAGCTCAAGTACAGTCCTTGAACTTTTACCACAGGACAAGAGGCCTGGGGCTCTAGGGACTTTCTTCTGAAGATTCCCGTGGAGTCCTGGGGTTAGAAACCTAAGAGTTTATACTCCTTCCCACAATCTTTCACTGTCCCCTGGCAACCCCAAGAAAAGAATATCAGTGTCCCTGGTTCGCTTGCTCTTAACAAGGTGGAATTTATACGATTTGTTCTTATATCCCACTGCCCTCGCCCTGCAAGCCCTCCACGTGCAGCTCTGAAATGGGTATACCTTGGTTTACCTGTGTATACCTAAGGTATACACATACCCTTACCTGCACAGGGGTCCTTAGAGAATACTCTGCATATTCCCTGCCATTTATCCTAATTAAGCCCTTCAGACAGACTCCAACTGAAATCTTCCTACGACATATCCCATTTGTCACTACTCCAGTCCAGTGGTTTCTCTCTAAGATTCTGTTTATCCAACATACCTGACATCTGAATAGGAGAAGGAAGGAATATCTGCTCAGGTGATCATTTGATCACTGGGGCAGGAGCCTGCTCAGACCTTCCTTCTTTGTTTTCTGCCTTCTTGTTATTTTTTTAAATGTATTTGGGGCTATTAAAGATTTTGTTTTGAAAAAATTGAAATTACAAGAATATCCAAGGCAGCAATTATGAATGGAACCTCACTTTTAAGTCCAAAATGTTCCACCCGAACTGGAATTTCCTGTCGAGTTTCCTCCCTTGAATATTTTTCCTTATAGCTGCCTGGTTTCCAATTGATTTTATATTTAGAAATGGTTCCCAAAATTCCAAAGACAATGGACATTTTACCAAAAAAAGTTACATGACTAAACGATTCCTCATATTCAGAGAATTATGGCAGTGGAACAGATGTGATTAAAAGTAATCTTTATTATCAGATGAAGGATAGTATAAGACTGACTGTCTGTAGGGCAAGTTTAAGTGACTGCCTTAGTCAAGATACAAATGACAGAAACTCAGATTATTAAGCAAAATGGGTGTGTATTTCCTTATGAATCTGGGATATTTGTGAATGAACAGATCAGAGCTTCACTCCTTTCCTCTGAATTAAAAAAAAAAAAAAATTTTTTATTCTCTCCCAGTGTAGCAGTGTTCTTCAACAGCTATGAGAAAATGGCCATTGGTTGTCCTAGATCACGTGCTCCAGGCTTAGAAATCCTAATGGGAAGAGAATACTAAGAGTGTGTAAATAAATCAGTCTCTCAGAAGGATTTTTATTGGTCTTGCTTTTCTCACATGTCTTCCTCTACAATAAGCAGTTTTTTGTTTTTTGGTTTTTTTTATAAGAAGAGGTGGAGGGAGTTTTTCAGAGCACCACAACCGGCCAAAAATGAAAATTCAAGAAGGGAGAGGTGGGAAGGTGAATGATCTGAGCTCTCTACTACTGAACAAGGCAAATTTTACAATTCGAAGGGAGAAGAGACATCCCCACAGGACTGGCATAGAGGTGGCTCAGAGATGGCTTGCTACCTATATGCACCTACCCGCCCCAGCTCCCATGCTGGAAACTGCAGATCAGTCTCTCCAATGTCCCCAGCAGTGACACATACCCTTACCTGCACAACTCCTTAAAAAACAACAACAATAACAACAACAACTCAGCACCACCCTGTGTGCATTATTAGAGGTAGAGGCAGGAGGAGGAAGGAAAGAGGAAAAAGTAAAGAGCCTCTGCTGGGTCAGCCCACGGTCCTTCCCCTCTGCGAGTCCTACAGGGATCCTTAGCCTGGGCATCCCCAACACTGTTATGCCCCTGTCCTTCAGAGAACACACCTGAGATGGTCCAGATCGGAATTCCTGCCCTAAGTTTACTTTACGGCTTGAATTGTCTGACCTTGAGGCTGCAGAGAAGACCTCACCCAACCTTGCACAAGATCCTCATCACTGCTCAGAGCATCTCTGCCCCTGAGACCAGGCTGAGGTCCTAACCCAGGCCATTCCCAGGGGGTGATGGACTTCCAAGGCACCGACCCAACTGTGTACACATGGAGACTTGAAGACCAGACAAAACGTGTCTCTTGCCCATCAGGCTGCCCTTGTCCACTCAGACGTACTTGCAGGGAGCAGTCATGGTCTCTTTGGGCTCTCCCCTCCCTTCCTCCCCTCATCTCCCAAGACCCCTCAGGTGCTCCCACCCCATCGGTTCCAGTTCCAATCTGGAACAACTGCACCTGATTCTCCAGGTGTCCAGTGCCTCCAGAGGGGCCCCAGCATCCTTCTATTTCTTCAACATGAAACAGTCTCTCTCCTGATGACACTGACCACTTCTCATAGCTGAGTCAGGCTAACCATGTTTTCATCCCTTTGCCTCCATGGCTACCCCATTGTTTCAACACTCCATGTGGTGGCAAGTTCTTTACTCGTTCTCAGGCCACCATCTCTTTCTAGATCTGTCTACAGGCAGCAGAGCAATGGCTCTGCATTTCTGGAGTCATTTTCTCAGGGTGGATCATGTGGGTGGAATGAGGCCAATCAAGTGAATTTCTTTCTTCTGAGGTGTCAACTCATGAGTAAGTTCTACTCATCACTTGTCCAGCTTATCATCTGGGCAACGTAGAAAGAGAATAATAATGCATCATCTACAAAGTTTTCTACATTTAAAAAAATTTTCTTATTTATTCATGTACCAAATATGCATTGAACATCTACTATACGCCAGGCTCTTATGGTTTAGTGGTAAATTAAGCAAACGTAATCACTACTATCTTGGCAAATTAACAGCAAATTCCCAGTTGCCTTTTACGACTCCTCAAGAAATCACATGTCAAGGCAACGAACAGCTAAAACCAGCAGGTAACAGGGGATGAAAGGGGCATCTTACCCCTGCTGTAATAAATTACTGCAATGGTGATGTAACAATTATCCTACAGCTCTGGAGGTCAGAGGTCTAAAATGGGTCTCTCTGGGCTAAACTCAGAGTGTCAGCAGAGCAGTGTTCCCTCTGGAGGCTCGGGGGTGGTGGTGGTGGGGGGATCCATGCTTTTGTCTTTTCCAGATTCTAAAAGCTTCCTGCATCCCTTGGCTGACGTCTTCTCTTCCTGCATCCCTAGGCTGATGTCTTCTCTCCTCCACCATCAAAGCCAGCTGTGGTAGTCTGGGTCTTTCCCATGCTTCCATTTCTCTTGTTCCTCTCTCCTACCTCCTTGTTCCACTGTTAAGGGCCCTTACAGTTACACTGGGCCTACCCAGAGAGTTCAGGATGCTCTCCCTATCTTAAACAGTTGATGCTCACAAATGGTCCAAAACACCCAACACAACCCTTGGGCGAGTCATTAAGTTTCTGAATTCATTTGGGCTGAATGTATTGTGTACTTCAGTTTAAAAGCAAGAGCAGGAGGAGGAGCAAGATGGTGGAGGAGGAGGAGCCCCAAATTATTATCAGGTCGTAGGAATTCAACTAGATAGTTATCAAACCATTCTGAACACCTACAAACTCAATAGGAGATCGAAGAGAAGAAGAGCAGCAATTCTAGGAACAGAAAATTGACCACTTTCTGGAAGATAGGATGCGGAGAAGTTAATCTGAGGCAATGGGAAGAGAGACCGTGGGAGGAGGGGGCCGGTTCCTGGTGGTAGAGCCGTGGAGCACAAGATCAGGACTTTTAGAAGTCAACTCCACTGAGGGATGTCACTCCAGAGGATAAGCCAGGAGTGGAGCGCTCGCGGGGACAGTGTGCTCTCAGAACTCGCGGGGTCACAGAAAGACCAGGGGTGTCTGAGTGCAGCAAAGCTCCCAGGTATCAGAGCAGGGAAGCCGGCAGCAGAGACAGAGCCGAGCAGTGGGTTCTCAGCTCGGGCTTACCTTAAACCATGATCCGAGGCACTGCCAGGCCACTGCTCTTTGAGCAGGGAACCCACAAGGAGCAGATCCGGGAGACTCACCTTCCTCCTCCGGGGAGTGGTGCGGAAGCGCACGGCGGGAATCTGCTGGGTTTGGAGACTCCAGACGGGGCTGGGGCCGTGCGCCAGAGATAGAAATGCCTGGTCACGGGCCGGGTGAGCTCGGAGCACAGCCAGAGACCAAGGAGATGGGAGGACAGACTGATTTTCTCTGAGGGCGCACTGAGGATCGAGGCCCCGAGCACTCACTCCTATGGCCGGAGACTGGGAGGCCGCCATCTTCATTCTCCGCCTCCAAAGCTGTACGGAAAGCCTTCAGGGAACAAAAGCTCCTGAGAGCAAACCGAGCAGATTACTTAGCTGGGCCCCTGGCAAGGGCAGTGCAATTCCGCCTTAGGCAAAGACATTTGAGAATCACGGCAACAGGCCCCTCCCTCAGAAGATCAGCAAGAACATCCAGCTGAGACCAAGTTCACTGATCAATAAGAACTGGGAAACTTCAGAGCTAGGGAAAGCAACACATGGAATTCATGGCTTTTTCCCCACGATCCTTTAGTCTTTCAAAGTTAAATTATTTTAATTTTATTTTTTTCTTATTCTATTTTTTTTAATTTTTCCTCTTTCCTATTTTAACATTTTTTAGCTATTTTATCTTATCAATATCTTTTTAAAAATCTTTTTTAATTTTCATTGTTATAGTCATACTTTAGCCCTTCATTGTATTTAATGTTATTTTTTAACATATAGGGTATACATATAGGGTTTTTTCTTTAAAATTTTGGGATACAATTTCTTCTAATAGATCAAAATATACCCTAAATCTAGCACACAACTTGGTTCTAGTCTCCAGCCTGATCACATTCTTTCCTCTTTTTTTATTTTCTTTTATCAACCAACTTCTTACCTTATCAATTCCTTTTTTAGAATCTTTTTTAATATTCATCTTTACAGTCATATTCCATCCCTTTATCATGTTTACCCTTATTTTTGTATATATATGTTTTTCTTTCTTTAAAATTTTGGGAGGTAGTTTCCTCTAACAGACCAAAATACATCCAAAATCAAGTGTGTGGCTCTGTTCTATTCACCTAATATATATATATTTTTTCTTTTCCCCCCCCCTCAGTCTCCCCCCAGTTTCGGGTCTCTTCTGATTTGTTAGTGTATATTTTTCTGGGGTCGTTGCTACCCTTTTAGTATTTTGTTCTCTTATTCATCTATTCTTATCTGGATAAAATGACAAGGCAGAAAAACTCACCACAAAAAAAAAAAAAAATAGAACAAAGAGGCAGTACCGATGACTAGGGATCTAATCAATATGCACATTAGTAAAGTGTCAGAACTAGAGTTCAGAATGATGATTATCATAGTGCTAGCAGGACTCAAAAAAAGCATGGAAGATATTAGAGAATCCCTTCCTGAAGAAATAAAAGAACTAAAATCTAACCAAGTTGAAATCAAAAAAGCTATTAATGAGGTGCAATCAAAAATGGACGCTCTTACTGCTAGCATAAATGAGGCAAAAGAAAAAATTAGTGATACAGAAAACCAAATGATGGCAAATAAAGAAACTGAGCAAAAGAGAGACAAACAACTACTGGACCATGAGGAGAGAATTCAAGAGATAAGTGATACCCTAATACAAAATAATATTAGAATAATTGGGATCCTAGAAAAAGAAGAAAGAGAGAGGGGGGCAGAAGGTATATTAGAGCAAATTATAGCAGAGAATTTCCCTAATTTGGCTAGTATTCAAAATCTATAAGGAACTTATCAAACTGAACATTCAAAGAACAAATAATCCAATCAAGAAATGGGCAGAAGACATTTCTGCAAAGAAATGAACAGACATTTCTGCAAAGAAGACATCCAAATGGCCAATGGACACATGAAAAAGTGCTCAACATCACTCGGCATCAGAGAAATACAAATCAAAACCACAGTGAGATACCACCTCACACCAGTCAGAATGGCTAACATTAACAAGTCAGGAAAGAACAGATGTTGGAGAGGATGCGGAGAAAGGGGAACCCTCCTACACTGTTGGTGGGAATGCAAGCTGGTACAGCCACTCTGGAAAACAGTATGGAGGTTCCTTAAAAAGTTGAAAAGTTGAAAACAGAGCTAACCTACAACCCATCAATTGCGTTACTGAGTATTTACCCTAAAGATACAAATGTAGTGATCCCAAGGGGCACGTGTGCCTGAATGTTTATAGCAGCAATGTCCACAATAGCCAAACTATGGAAAGAACCTAGATGTCCATCAACAGAAGAATGGATAAAGAAGATGTGGTATATATATATATATATATATATATATATACACACAGCCATCCTGTATGTGTGTGTGTGTGTATCTTTACACACACACACACACACATACACACACGATGGAATACTATGCAGCCATCAAAAAATGAAATCTTGCCATTTGCAATGATGTGGATGGAACTGGAGGGTATTATGCTAAGTGAAATAAGTCAGTCAGAGAAAGATAATTATCATGTGATCTCTCTGATATGAGGAATTTGAGAGGCAGGGTGGGGGGGTTGTAGGGGGTAGGGAGGGAAAAAATGAAACAAGATGGGACTGAGGAGGGAAACAAACCATAAGAGACTTTTAATCTCACAAAATAAACTGAGGGTTGCTGTGGGGGGGGCGGTGGTCAAGGACTGGGTGGCTGGGTGATGGACTTGGGGAGGTTATATGCTATGGTGAGTGCTGTGAAATGTGTAAAACTGATGATTCACAGACCTGTACCCTGGGGCAAATTATACATTATATGTTAATATAAAAATAATTAATTAAAATAATTTAAAAAATAAAAGCAAAACTGCTTTCCTTTGAGACATTGTGAGGAAGGTAACAGGGTTTGGTCTATTATTAAAAATCCAATTCAAAGTCCCATCATTCAGGGAGTCTGCCCTGAATGGTGCCAAACCAACTTTTTACGCAGAAGGGCTTTCAACCGAGTTGTACACATTTTCATGGCGGGAGAACTGGGGTAGGAGTTTGGTACTACGGCGTCTCCTGAAGGGAAAGTCTGGAGCCCCGAGGGCCAGCAGTTGCAGACAGAAGGGAAAGACTAGAGGATGTATACACAGGCTTTGGAGGAACCGTTTATGGTGGGGCGTACCCCAAGCCATAGGGTGTGGGACAACTTGAGGGCAACTCAGTATAATTCTATTACTAAGGAAGAAAAGAGAGATTTCTGAGCCTTCTGCTTCCTATGGGTTCCATTTCTTCAGGCTATATTGCTAAGATGTGACTGAGCGGGGTCTTCCCAGAGGGAAGTTCCAGGGAATTTTCACAATTTATTCTCTCACCAGTTTGTTCCCTCCATTGGCTTTCTAGTACAATGTGGAATTCATCACACAGAATTGTTTAAAGTCCACTCAGCTTAATGCTGTGGGGACATGCCCATGACATACCGCTTAGAGAAAAAGAAGCTTGCAATATAGTCTCTACTCTACAATGTTAATCTTGTTACAACAAGCATGTCTATGGATATGCATTATACAAGTGAGTATGATGTTGGAAGGAAATACATACAAGTCTTAGGGGGTAAAGCTTATGAGTGAACTTTTCACAACCATTTTTCCCCCCAATTTTTCAACAGTCAACATGTACTGCTTTTATTGTCCTAAAAAAAAAAAAAGACTCATTAAAACAAAATGTCAGGGTGCCTGGGTGGCTCAGTGGGTTAAAGCCTCTGCCTTCAGCTCAGGTCATGATCCCAGGGTCCTGCGCCCCCTGGGATCCCCACATCGGGCTTTCTGCTCAGCAGGGAGCCAGCTTCCCCCTCTCTCTCTGCCTACTTGATCTCTCTCTCTGTGTCAAATAAATAAATAAATAATCTTAAAAAAAAAAATGTCAAGTAAGCCTCTTGCTATGGAGACCAAAGTTTAAATGTCCCCACCTTCTACTCCTTGGCTTATGATCCTGTCTTCTAATGCACTTAAATGAAACAATGCAGAAAAGGAGAGAAAGGATGAGAATTCTCAGGTGAACCCCCAGGGACACTGGTAACCAAAGGGATGGTAAGGCTATGGTGTCAGTAGGACTGAGCAGTCTTGGATGGAGTGGGTCGCCATTTTGCTTAGAACCTGCTCTTATCTCTTTGCCTTTAGAAGGTGTTCATCCAGGGCTCTTTACTGGACAGAGAGGTTCTTAACCAGGGTCTGGATGACCCAGGAGATTTGTCCACAGGATGGGGAGGCCAAGACCCTGGGCCGGAACTTGTTGGGTCTTTCCAGTGTCAGGTGTGAAACAGGGAGAGTGAAGTCACTGCCCATGTTGGCCCAGCATGGCCAGTTCTGTCTGGCAGGTGGGCGTGGAGGACAGTGCCCACTGCGGCTGGGAGCATGGCAGGCCAGGTCCGGCACAGGTGGCTCCCCCAGCTGCCTCCTCCCCGAGGATAACACCCTGCCCAAGGCCAGGCTTTCAGATCAGCGCTCCTCGACCCATCTCCCCCACTCCCTGTATTACAGTGTGATGGAAGGAATGAAACAGAAATCAAATCACCATGTTGGAATCTGTGACCTCCTAGCTGTGTGGCCTTGGGTGGTACTTAGCTTCCTGAACCTGTGTCCTTATCTATAAAAATGGAAAGAATATAATGAAGATTGGATTGGGTTATGAGTTTTCAACGAGAACAGGTATATGAAAGACACCTTGTATTGCATAGCCAGAAACACAGGTTTGTCATTCCCAAAAGGAAACGGGACCTAACCTTCCGCATCTTTGTTCCTATGATGGCAGGACCTGGAAGACAAGCGTCACAGTCATAAACCACCTGGATGAAGGAGTCCCCTCCCACCTAGATGAAAGACACAAAATTGTGCTGTGAGAGGAGCCATCCTGGAGCCCTGGGAAAGGGGGAGTGGCTGCGAACATCAGAGAGTCAAACTCCCCATCCTCGTGGGGTAAAGCGGCCCTGAAAGGAAGGGTGAGCACAGAGGACCGTTGCTTTAGGTTTAGGAGAGCCGGTGCCAGAGGCAAGGGAATGTTCCCACTCCTCTCACGGCCCCCTCCCATCCCAGGGAGGCCAGGAAACCACCTCAGGTGAGTATGGGAGGAGGTGAGCAAGAAGGAGAAAGAAGGGACCAACCCCTGGCCCTGCCCAGGCAGCCAGCCCCTCTGGAGCAGAGGCAGAGAGAGCGGAATATCCACCCGTATATGAGAGCGTGCATCCTGATTTAGATGTGAAAATGACTCTACTGCTTTACTCGGAGCCCCAGGAAAGTCCGGAGATGTTTCCTCCAGGTGCACGGGGCAGTGGGGGAGAAAACAAAGCTGCTTTGTGACTACACCCCAGGAATGTGTGATTCTGTATATCGATGTTCTCATTATACATTTGCTGAGCACTACCGAACACTATTCCAAGAATTCACTTCTATTAAATTGTTACAGTCTTACAACAACCATATAAGGCATAATCGCCAGATGAGGACATAGACGTAGAGTAGCTGAGTAACTTACCCAAAATCCGCGGAGGCTGGGTTCAAACCCTGATTCATCCTTCCAGCCTTGGCTGGAGCTCTCTCCCTCAGCTGTCTTGGGTCTCTCCAGGATCCCACAGCCCCTCACCTCTCATGCTGAATTTTGGCTGCCCGTCTGATGCTGATGTCTCCAGTCGCAACGACGTTCTCTGGGACAAGGGCTAGATCTCTGTCATTTGTGTGGGGGCAGGACCAAAACGCAGAACGTTCTGCCTCAGCTCACGCCTGTCCCATCTGAAGATGAGCTGACAAGAGCTCTGAAGAGAACTCTGGTTCTTCACGCCGGTGCTCTACCTTGGCCCAGCCGGCCCTTGGGACTTGTGAGCCCCAGAGCTGAGAGCAGGGACAGGGACAAGCAGAAGCGGCCCGATGGCAAGTCCCAAGGAGAAGGTTTTCAGGGAATCAGGAAGAAGCATGGGCTAACTGTGGGGTGTGGAGGAGAAAGAAGAGAGTGATCAGAGATAAAAGACCAGAATCCCACTTAGAGATGTCCAAGAGTCACATACACACGCATTTGCTTGAAGCTGTAGCTTGGTGGCTGGAATGTGGCTTTTGTTGTGGCGATTTATTTTGTTTCATTCATTTCCAGTACTGCTCTGAGACATTTCTGTGTCTTGGCCTCCCAGCCTGAGGACAGTCTCTATTTCTGGAACCCGGTCTCTGATGCATAATAGGTGTTTGGTCAATAATTGTTGAATTGAGGGGCGCCTGGGTGTCTCAGTCGTTGGGCGTCTGCCTTCGGCTCAGGTCATGATCCCAGGGTCCTGGGATCGAGCCCCACATCGGGCTCTCTGCTCGGCAGGAAGCCTGCTTCTCCCGCTACCATTCCCTCTGCTTGTGTTCCCTCTCTCGCTGTGTGTCTCTCTGTCAAATAAATAAAATCTTAAAAAATAATAATAATAATTGTTGAATTGAATGGAAAGGAAATTGCCAAGTATCCCGTAGCTCTTAGTCATCTGCCTGCTTCTGAGGGTGACTGTCTACTCGGGGAGGGACCGGCAAAGCAGTCCCAGAAGTAAACATTGAGGGCAGCCTTTGGGCAACTTGACCTCAGCGAAAAACCCAAGAACCATTGGTGTGTGGTTCATGGATCAGGCGGGGCAGCTGAGAAGAGCCTGGGCTAGTGCTCAAAATGTCAGAGCTTGGTCACAACACGTGAATGTAAGGTACCCCCGACCCCCTAGGGCTCAGATGAACAGTTGCTTCTTGGGATGTGAGCCAGAGGTGAAAGCTGGAAATCAGAGATCAGACACAGTCCTGGCCTTGTCTATCACCTCCGCTTGGCTAGAGGGCGTCCTTCCAGCCCTTTTTGATTAAACTCTACTTACCATTTTCTACTTTTAGGTGACCTCTGACAATACCCACCCTTTGAAATGGTCTGCCCAAAGGATTTCGAAAGGTCAACATCTTGTATCGGGTATTTGATGAAAGGGCCCTCCTTCTCTACATGTGGAACCCAGCTGGGTAGAAGTATTTTGCTAGAGAAGCCAGCCCTGAAATACCCATCTAACTCATAATCAATTCAAGACTGGTCCTCAGGTTTTCTCTCGCTTCCTTGGGGGGATTCCTCTGACGCTATGGAGCAGAGGGGGCTGGGAGAGGAGTTGGTGCTCTTTGTACGGAGAGTTTAGTTCAAATTCTTATCATTGCCAGCCTTGAAAGGAAGGCGGAGAGAAGGAAGTCTCTCGGTTTATAGCTGGACGGTTGTGGCCTCAGGAATACATGTGAACTAGCCAAGACTCTCTGATGAGGACCAGAGGCGGTCCCCTCAGAAAGCGTCATTCTGTGGGTCTCCCACACAGCCTCGGTCCACAAGAAAGTTAGCAACTTCCAACAAAACTCTCCCTTGTCACTGTGTGAGAGCTACCAAAAAATGCCTTGAGGCAGAATAGCCCAGTAAGGCAAACTAGAGAGGACAAAATGAGACTTTAGACTTTCCCTGCCCCTTGGGGACAACAATTCCTTCTCCTCTACAAGTTTTCAAGAATTCCAGGCCCTCCAGCCTAGCCCTCCTGATTAGACTAGCTAGGGGCTCTTCGTAAACACAAACAACAGAGAAACATGTGAATAGGCACTTTGTTGACTTTTATCAGATTGGTTTTAAATGTTTGGTATGGATGATAAGAAACAGGGATTTTGTTTTCCAACTTGTGTAATTTCAGTAGGAGTTTGAGGTCTGCTTTTCTCTGCTGGATGTGGTTCTTCTTAATGCAGCATGGTTCCTGTTGAGGCAGAGATTAAATAGGTACCTGCCATGGTGTAAGTTATGATGCCGTCCCATGCCTGGGGAGAGCTCCAGGTCCCCTGAAGGGGAATGTCATTCCCCCACTCCCGCCACCAACACTGAGAATCATATCTGGGGTCTCTTCTTAGTTACGAAAGTTACACACAAGTTCTATAGAGCCAGGAAGCATCTGCTGCCCAGAGGGAAGGGGACAGCGGTCCCATCTGTGGTTAGTCAGACACAGGGCTCTGAACACAAATACCAAACAATATGACCAGCACTTCTCTAGGGACACAATGAGCTAACTTTCATGTTTCACAACAGCAGGCCAAATGGCAAATGCGACAGCATGTTTCAAAATGGTGCTCAGCGGGAAAGCCAGGGAAGCGTGGGTGAGGATGTGGGCTCAGCCCAAGGGCAGAAAGGGGTTCAGTCAGGCTCGTGGCACCCCTGGTGTCAACAGGGGCCTGGCGCCAACCCTCCCAGGACCCAGCCACCCTGCACAGCAGCCCTGCTTGGGGCGTCTGGGTGAGCACAGACATGTGAATTGAAGAACAGAGACAGCCCATATAGGACATCTTGGATGACAGTGCACTGAACGGGGAGTGGGGCTGCCATCTTCCCAGTCACCCCTGAAGCCTGTGCAGGGCGACTACTGGCCAGGAACCATCTCTGGGGAGAAGCAAACCGTGCGAGACTCGTCTCCATCAGCGACACCGCATGGCAGCCAGTGCAACTGTCAGAGTGCCTGCTTAGGGTCTCTTGCTGCAGCCCGCAGACCTAGCACTGAAGCCCCTTTGGTCTTTTTAAATAAGATCCTGGGAGTTTTAACCCTATGCCCTAAGCTTATGCAGAAGCTCACATCAGTTCCACTCATTTCTCTCTCTCTCACAATTGCTATGGGTAGAAGCTCGTGTGTGGCTTTTCACTATACTGATTTCTGGGTTACTTCTATTCAATTTCTGGCTTCTCAGTGTCAAGGCTCCCCTCAAATGGCCCCAGTTTTATAGAAGGTCTCATGGCAATCTCTCTAGGGCAGCTAGCACCAACAGGATACACACTGCTGGAAAAGTGCAATTCCTCCCCTGGGTGGCAAAGGACGCAATATCCCCAGGACCCCACTTGCAGCTAGATACTATCAGACCTCTTCTCTCCAGCCCAGTGACCACCTATGTGGCCCCTAAGTCTGCTCTTTGGCTGAAGGTTCTCATCTTTCTTTCCACAGGGTCTCAGGAGGACCACAGTTGACTTTTGAAGACTTCTAGCATCTTCCTGGGATGATGTGTGTCTGTGCAGGGAGGGAAACTGGTCCAGGTTCACCTGGGGACCAGGAAATCAGGTTTCCATCAGAGAAGCATGAAGACAAATGTCACCACCTTTCTTCCCTAAAATGACAGAAAGTGCCCAAGAAGAGACCAAGTGGGCCAGGCTAGCCTTTGGTATTTTTATATTTCTCAGTTATGCAGGGAAGCCACTTAACAGTCAATTTTAAGTGGGAGAAGGAAATGGATCTGGCAAATTAAATGGAAAGCTATCTGAAGTAAGATGAAGGTAATGCTCTACAATTTGCCAACCCCCACCCAGCCTCAGGTCACAGACCTATGACTCTCCACTCCATTTCATTGTGTCCTGCCCTTAACCCAAAAACGCAGAGACGATGCACACCAGGTATGTCCCAGAAGACCATGAAAGAACATAAGATCATTCACATATGGCCACCTGTCTTAGCCTTTCTTTCCAAGAAAGGAGAATCTGAGGCAGAGGGCTCATAGGATTCAAAACTTTGTTAGGGAATATAATCTCCTAAGGATTATAGGGAGCAGAAGTGAGGAAGGAGGGGAGGGAAGCAGAGAAAGAAGGAGAACCAACCCAAGGAAGCTAGTCACTGAGCTACCTACCTCTACTGAGTACAAATGCTGGCTACCTATGTGGGCATTTGTTCAAAATATATTGCTTCAATAGTCATTAAACCCCAGGCATTATGCAAAAAGCTATAGAGTTCAGCTCCTGTCCTCACTGCATGGTGGGAGTTGGGGAGGGAGTAATTAATCCACCAGTTCTCGCCTCCTATTGGCCAAAGGCTCACCCCCACAGGACACCCCCTGCCCCCACCCACTTCCCGTGGCACAATGGTGGGCATCCACTGAGGTGCCCTGAGCAGGGAGATGATAGGTGACTGGCATGCACAAAGACAAGGCAACATTGACCCCATGGGAAGTCAACTGGAGCCCAGGGTGCTGGGCGCTTGTCCACTGGGACGAGAGATGGGCAAGGCCAAGAGGTTGGGTTACACCAGGCATGGGAAGAGTGTGGAGGACAGGATGGGAGTGGCTATCTGCAGCTCCACACTGGGGCATCTCAACCTAAGTGTCTCGGCCACGGCCAGCCCCATGTGAAAGAGCAGACTCTCTGAGACAGATGGAAGGGACAATAAGCACATTCTAAGTCTGGGGAGTGAACGGCATTTCACAGGCATCCGGGGCCTCTCTAAAGGTGCTATGCTCTGATTCATAGTCCATGTCCTCCACCAATTTGGGACCCAGTGAAATCACAGTTCCCTCCCCCTGAGGAGGGTGTCAACAGAGAAGCCTCACCAGTTATTCCAGTCCCAGGTCCGCCACCTACTGGCTTTGTGACCTTCTGCAAGCTTCTGTGACCTTCCCAAACAACCTCAGCCTTGGTTTCTGCATCTGTAGAAGGGGAAATGGAAAAAAACAAATAAATTAAATAAAAGGGGAAATCAATATATCCAATGAGATCATTCAATGTAATGGTCGGCCCATTGTCTGATACACAATTAATTCTCCTGAAATAGAAGCTTGGTTATTATGCCATCAAACTCTGTGCCTCCAGGAGTATCATGTTTCTCTGGGGAAAATTAGGATGGTATGACACTCTGAGAGGACTCTAAATCCTTAAATACATCAACTGCTTCTATTTTAACACCACTGTCAGCAAATAAAAAACTTGGCAAAATCACCTGAAACAAAAATATAATCAAGTAGTAAAATTAGCATCACATGTTTCCATCTTCACTCCAGGGCCCCCAGGGCTCGCCAACCACTCCCCCAGGAGTGAGTCAGTTCTGGCAGAAGAGAAATGAATTCATCCTAAAAGAGAATCTCTTATTCTTTACCCCACTGATCCTTTTCTTTCAGACTCCGTGTTTCAGCCTCAAGGATGCTTGTGAATGACTATCTAGGCTTATGAAATGGGCCCTTGTTTTTATAACTTGTCACAAGCAGATGTACCTACTTCTTGACACTCAATGGTCCCACTGATCATGATGTTGGTTTTTGAGTGCTTGAGACTCTTCTTATGGCTTTTTTCTTGTTTTGGTGATAGAGGAGTGATCTCTATTTCATCAGTGATGAGTTCATCACTTGGCTAACCTCCCCCCGCACGTCTTCGGAGCCCTGAATTTGTGCCAGACCCTTGGGGATACAGATGTAGGTCTCTAGAGGAACACATTCCACAATAGGTGAGCACGGAGGCTCAGGTGTGTTCAAGAGATACTCACTGAGCACTTTTCAAGCCCAAGTACCATGATAAAAGCCACAGACTCCATGCCTGCCCTTAGGGAGCTTGTGAGCTAGAGGGAGAGACCCACGAACAACAGAGGACTACAATACAAGGAGAAGGGCAGTACGCCTGGTGGAACGTGCCCCATGCCCTTTCTAGAAATCTATTCCAGGAGCCTTCCCCAGGCTGCCCTACAGCTAAGCCACTCCACGCCCAATTCCTCAGCATATCTCAACTTTTCAGGCTCTGGGTATCTATTCGGAGTATTCTTCTCTCTTAGATGAGATTTCTATTTATCAAACAGGACAAAGACTAATTTTTTAAGGGGTTGATAAACATTCCTCTACAAGAGACTTTGTCTGGCAAAAAGCCACCAACCTAGATTACCAAAATGTCTCAGAGCTCTGGGCCTAAGAGAACGAGAAAGTACCTCTCACTCCATAAAAGGCCTGCCCAGCAAATTCCCATTTCCAGGCACCAGACCGCTTTCCCAGGTGATGACAGTGGAAATGTCCACTCTCTTCAGTGGAGACCCTTCCTCCCTGTCAAGCCTTTCTCAGGCTAATTAATATTTGTGCAGTGATTGAGATGAGGGGTCTATATCTCTGTCTCCCTCAATTACCAAAAATTGGGGCATCTGGGTGGCTCAGTCTTTAAGCATCTGCCTTCAGCTCAGGTCATGATCCCAGGATCCTGGGATCAAGTCCCACATCGGGCTCCCTGCTCAGGAGGGAGCTTGCTTCTCCCTCTGTCTCTGCCCCTCCCTCTGCTTCTGCGAGTGTGTGCTCTCTCTCTCTCTCTCTCTCTCCCCCTCTCTCTTTCTCTCCCTAGCATATGCTCTCTCATTCAAATAAATAAATAAAATCTGTAAAAAAAAAAAAAGTCATACAGCCTCACTTAGTAATATTCACAAACCTGCACAGATGCAATAAAAAGGAATCTAGACTCCACCCCTTGAGGGGAAAAGTAAGAAAGTCATATCACAAGAGCAGCGTGTAAGATGGGAGGTCTGGTCACAGCCTTCTTGGAAAATTTTCTTGGAAAAATGCAATCTGCTTGTGCTGTTTGGTTATATTCTTTAAATCACTAGTAAAGATGACTCACCAAGGTAAGATCTCTGATTCAACAGAGGAAATCAGAGCTAAGAGGTGAGGAACCGGAGAGAGCCGTGATGACTGTGTCTGTGCTCTCAATGTTTGAAGGCGAAATCATTCTTGTGCTATCCAAATGCACGAGCCAAAAATGTCCTCCTTTTTTATTTAAGCTGGTTTGAGTTTTCTTTCCCTTGGAATCAAAAGATTTCAAAATAACATAGTGTGTATATATTATTTACCACTTTGTTCGGTGGTATTTTAGGCTGCTTATATAAATATACCCATAGTATGGAGCAAGATAAAAATGTTTTTTAAAAAATTGAGGAGATTAAGCCCAAGAGAAAACAACAATAGGAAAAAATGTTTAGTTAAAATAAGGATGAGGTTGGAATTCGCAATTCATGCTAGAAGATCATGAACACTTAAGAGAAGGAGGGGACAGCAGCTAAGGAATTGTGAAAATAATCCGGGTGAGGTAGGAAGGGACATGAGCAGATGGATCCATTAGGATTTGTTGACTGACAAAATGTGAAGAATAAAGGAAAGACTAGGGTATACAGTAGGAGTCTGAGGAAGTTCTTACGTTTCTGGCTTAAGCGATTGGGGCAGACTGAGATAGCACTCACGAAGATAGGGATATCCCAGTGGAAAAATGCATTTGGGGGAGGACTACTTGGAGGTAAGCAGTTCTTTCTGGACACTTTGAGTATGAGGTATCATGAAGCATGTAAATGGGGTTGCAAATGGGCAGTTGGTTTTCCAGAACAACAAATGGGGAAGAACTCTGAACTAGAGACACAGATTTAGTTAACTACGCATATTTTTTTAAGGTTTATAATGGGCAAGGCACTGTGCAAATTACTGGAGATAACTATGGAGAAGCACGGTAGGCCAGATTTGTGTCCTCACGGAGCTGACGTTCCAGCAGCAGGTTCAGTGACAGCTGAGGTCACCGCTGTGCACCAAGTCAGAACGTCGTCTGGGGCAAGCTAAGAAAAGGTTGCACCGAGGAGACTGAGGAAGATGGCCTGGGAAGTGGAACCCAAATGAGAAGGGATGGTCTAAATGTGTGCACTGCGTACAAAAGGACTTAGTAAAGCCCAGTGTAAATACGTTTTATTATTATCATTTTTGGCTCTCCTCTCTCTGCCTTTTTTACGATCCTCTTTCAGGTACTTGCCTTACCAAAGTTTCTTGAGGGCAGGGAAATTCTTCACCATGGTAGCCCCGAGGGGCCTGGCTAGCATCCTGCATTAAACTCGGTCAGTGCTTCGGGAAGTATCGTGTCTACTCATTCTCATGAGTGTGTGAGCACGTGTGTGCTTCCCTGCTCGTGCACGCACGTGTGGCCGCGCCTGGTCTCCCTAACCTGGGCCCGCCACTCGAGGACAGGGGCTGGACAGGGCCTTGTCCTTGGTCATCAGCTCTCCGTTCAGTCGCTCCCATGTTAAGTCACTTGGTCAATATGTGTTGAACAGAATTTTCTCCCCTGTTCCAGCAGCTAAAAATTCATATCTGATTTCCGAGCACAAATGCACTGCCTGTGGGGGAAACAATTTGTTTTCTTCCCTCCGATCCCTGTTGTTCCTTTGCACAGTGTGTTCTCACAGGGCTGTTTTAATTCTAGTGTTGGAATAAAGGTCTCCAAGGTTAGTAAGCAGGGCACTTAGCCTCAAACAAACCGGGTCTGCTGGGATCTGAAAAGACAACCCTAGCAACACAGAATTTAGGACCAGAGGGACCTAAGAGATCATCTAGCGATGGTTCGAGTCTAGTCCCGCCTCTCTCTTGCCAGCAGCAGGACGAACACGGAGGGAATTTCCAAAACTTGTCCAAGGACACAGCTAATTAATGGCAGGGCTGGGATAAGACCCAAGTTCCCAGACTCCCAGGCGTTTGATCCTTGCACTATATACAAGGTTTTCTCCTAGACTGAGTTTTACCTACAAACCTAGAGCACTTTGCCCTAAGCTCTCCTTCCTATCACATAGGATCTGAAGAAGGCTGCAGAGGGACGGCTGGTAGCCTGTTCTCGGGATGAACCCAAGCAGAAGCACACGTGAGGGTTCATCATAGCACCGCGAGGCACCCCACCTCGTACTTCCGTAATGTACATACTAGTGTTTCCACCCAACAGTCACTGGGCATGACATTTGTGAAGCCTAGAGACTAGAAGTTTCTCCAGACTCTTTTTGCAAGATCTTCAGACTGCCATCTCTCTTTAACTGGCTGTCACTAGAATGACAGGGTGAGGGAAAATATTGGTAACAAATCCAAAAACCCAAACCATTTGAAAATGGTCACCCGCTCCCGTTTCCATCCCACTTGACGCCCTAATCTTCTCTCCATGACATCAGAATTCTCTCCAGTGGCAACTAACTGTGGTATCACAAACAAAGGATTTTAAGTATTTGAGGAATATGTAACGGAGAGGAAAGATCCTGTTTCCACATCAGTGTTTCTGGCAAATTTGTTCTTCAAGACACAAAAGACAGCCTCCCCTTAATTCTCACATTGAATCAAAAAATAATGTCTAATATCTCTTGAGTCTCTTGGTGAACGCTTTTTTCCCATATGTGACCCCCAATTAATGTTTGTAACAATCTTTCACAACAGAAATGATTCATAACTCACCACAATGGAAAAGCTGAGTTAGAAAGGTTAAATAAATTGCCCAGTGTTGTTACAGATGGTGCACGGCAAGGCCAACATTTCCTACAAGAGAGCAAGAGGATTAAATGCGATATTCAAAATATAAAATACTATATGGACAAACTCCATAGCCTTATGGGTTCTTAAAAAAGCCACAGATGTCCAATAAAAACGTATCATCCCTTGGGGCACCTGCGTGGCACAGTGGGCTGAGCATTCAACTCTTCCTTTCAGCCCAGGTCAGGGTCTCAGGGTTCCGAGATGGAACCCTGTGTTGGGCTCTACATTCAGTGCTCAGGGAGGAGTCTGCTTGAAATTCTCTCTCCTCCTCCCTGTGTTCTCTCTCTCAAGTTATCATCCCTTTTACAGACAAAGCTCCCAAGACCTGGAGAAGTTAAGGGACTCTCCCAAATTCCCAGAGCCAGCAAGTAGCAGAAGAATAAACTCCTCATCTCTTATTCATGCTCTCACACACTGATCTGTAAGGTTTTGAGGTTATCCTCAATTATTACCAAGCATCCAATGGGTGGTAGGGACAGTTCTGTGCATATCATTTATCTCATTGAATCCTAGCAATAATCTTATAGGACAACGATTACAATCTCCATCTTACAAACAAAGAAACTCAGGCCAAGAGAAATGGAAAGTTAGAATACACTGGAGCCTACATGCAAAGTCAAAGTCCCCACTGCTGGCTTGTTCTCTTTGCCTAGATAAAATTACGTACCCAAAAAAAAAAGAAAAAGAAAAGAAAAAAGAAAGACTGTGAATCACCTTTATCATCAAAAAAAAAAAAAAAAGGTGGGGGCGGTCCTTGGGTGACTCAGTCAGTTAAGCATCTGCCTTTGGCTCAGAACAAGATCCCAGGGTCCTGGGAGATAGAGTCCCACAACTGGCTCCCTGCTTGGTGGGGAGCCTATTCCTCCCTCTACCCTTCCCCCCACTGCTTGTGATCTCTCTCTCTCTCTCAAATAAATAAAGTCTTTAAAAAAAAAAAAAAAAGATTTTCCAGCTACCTGTCCCTGTGCTTTAAATTTCCACTACCTGATTCATTCCTTCAAAATGACATTATGGAAGAGACTGCTAATTGTCCACCAATGTCCACCTTCCCCTCCACATTATCTAGTCACCTCTCCCTGCAGCCAGCTGAGGAATGTGAGAAGTGGACACATACCATTCTGACCTGAGCCCCAAGACCACAGGTGTGTCTCCCTTGCACACTTTTCCTTTCTTGCTGGCTGAACGTTGGCACTGACGCAACCAAGCTTGGACCATGCAGATGAGGGCCACACCCTAGGGGGTGGAGGACGAGTGAAACAAAAGAAGTGCAGATCCTTGGATGACTATGTGGAGTAGACCCACATGCCGCTCGGGGACATTTACCTCATACCATCATCTGAGAAAGAAATGAAATTCTATCCTCTTCCAGCCACCAAATTATTGATAATAAATACCGATTGTTTTAAGCCGCTGAGTCATACTGTCACACAGCAATATCTGCTGATGCGAGTAGCATGGGGAACATCTCTCAGGAGGCCTTTCCTTGGTTCTGGCAACAGGAAGTGGCCGACCAGGTTAAGCAGGAAATAATCTATGGAGAGAAGACAGACTCGAGAGGAAGCTGGAGAGGCAGCTTCGGGATAATAAAGGGCAGTTGGGCAACCGAACCCAGGGCTCAAAATTACATCCCAGCAACCACCTGGGGACACACTCCTGTGGCCACTGCTGGCCACTGACTGGACACCAGAGCTGACACTGGGAAGAAGACACCAGAGGGGTGACCGTGGCCACGGCCGCTCTGGAATCCACGGTTGCTGCTGCCCTAACAAAGTCCGCCACCATCCTCATTTCCTTGCCTCTCTCGATCCAGAGTCAAGTCCCAGCCAGAGAGTCTGATTGTCCACACGTCGATGAAGTGGCCAAGCCTGGCCTTCTTGGGAAGGGGGAACAGATCTGGCTGTTCCAGCAACTCTGGTCCTGCTATGACTCCTACAGGAAAGAGGTTCAGATGTTGGGCAGGCAAAAAAAATGACAGTAATAAAAAATAAAAGCTGCAAAGGGTCCTCCCAGAAGAAAAATGCTTCTAGAGCAATAGGGTTCTACGGAAACTCTCAAGTTTGAGAAGTGCTCTCAGAGGGCTCCTGCTCTCTCTCCCGGCTCCTGCAACCAACCTCCTCGTTTGTAACAGTTACAAAGGACAGAAACGTAATTAAAAATATTTAATGCTTTTTAACAAGGAGGAGAGTTATTGGCTCAAAGAAGTAAAGAGTACAGACATATTTGGGGGCGTGCCCTGCATGGTGTCACTGGGTCTCCCTACTTCTCTGTTCTCCCTCCCTGGAAGGCCCTCATTATCAGTATAGACCGCCTTGTACGGGAGATACCTTCGGCATCATGAGGCACATGGCCTCTCTTCTCAGAGCACCCGGAGGAAACAGAGAGTTCTTCTCCCACAGTTCCTGGAAGCTCTGCCATTGCCTGGTCCATGTCCTTGGCTGAAACAGCCACGGTGGACAGACAGTACAATGGTCCCATTCCCACACCTGCGGCCAGCTCCACCCACAGGGACCATGAGTACAGGACGGCAGTTCCTCAAGGAAAATCAGGATCTTGGTGCCAGAGGGAGAGGGAGAGGTAACAAGAGATGTCTCTCGAAGTCATATTGACACCCTGGCCTAGGACACCCGTAGGTTACAGAGGAGATTGAGAAAAATCACCATACAATCCAAACTCAGTAAAGAAGCCCCCCTAAGTCAGAGCTATCTTATCCCACTTCTGTGAAGCTTTGTTTTGCATCCCCAAGATAGACCTGAATATTTGCCTAAAAGGATAAACACCAGCTGATGTAGTGAAACAGGGTTTCTCAACCTCGGTACTGTTGACATTTGGGGCTGGGTCATTCTTTGTTGTGGGAGGTCCGTTCTGGACATTGTGGAGTGTTTGGCAGAATCCTGGTCTCCACCCTACCCCCAGTTATGGAACTAAAAATGTCTCCAGAAGTTGCCAAATGGGGGCAGTGGCTCAGTCAGTCGAGCATCTGCCTTCAGTTTAGGTCCTGGGTTCGAGTCTCATGTTGGGCTCTCTGCTCAGCAGGGAGTCTGCTACTCTCTCTCACCGTACTTGTGTGCACGCTCTCTCTTTCTCAAATAAATAAATAAAATCTTTTTTAAAAAAGAAAAGGAAGGAAGGAAACGAAAGGAGAGGAGAGGAGAGGAGAGGAGGGAGGAAGGAAGGAAAGGAAGGAAGGAAAGGAGGGAAGGAAGGAAGGAAGGAAGGAAGGAAGGAAGGAAGGAAGGAAGGAAGGAAGGAAGGAAGGAAGGAAGGAAGGAAGAGAAAGAAATTGCCACATGTCCCCTGGGGGCAAAATTGTGTGCCAACAAGTAAAAACCACCTAGTTAGAAGGCACGAGAACAGAGAGGAAGCGCTCTAAATCCTCACCAGGAAGGAAAAACTTGAGTCACCCAGTCCAGCCAGGGCCCCTCCACAGCCCTGGGGCCCCAGCAGAACTGAGCTATGGGACCCAAGAGACAGAGCCAGAGACCTTCGGGTCCTGCTCCAGAATTTTGCTTGGGGTTGGGACCAGCCTCCGCGTGCCAGGGTCTGGCCGGCAAGTCAAGTTAAATGTCATCGCCCCTCTCAGCACTTACGGAGCACCTGCTGTATGCAAGACAGCAGTGGGTGCCTGTGGGCACTTTTTTTCACTCAATCACCACATCCACAATACAGAGGAGGAAACTGAAACTCAGGGAAAATGAACTGCCCCAAAGTCACACTGAGTAAATGCAAAGCTGAGATTAGAAATGGTGTCTACTGGACTCCAGAGTCCTCGCCTTTCCCAATGGGCCCTGCGGCCGCTCTGTATTCCACTTCTGATGGCGTTTGCCATGCAAATGACCATAACTTACGACTTATGTTCCAGGTTCTATTTTCTTTGAGGTTGTATTTGCTATGTTCTCTTTTTCTCCCTGTGCCTTTGGTTTCTGCTTTGAAAGTTTAATCCCTTTATCACTACAGATCTACAACAACAAAGAACCAAATAACAATAAGGACTATTACTCACTCTCCACAGATGGTCACACTCCAATGTTTCTCTTGGAGATTCAGTCACTTTATAGAGGTTCCATGATTTCATTTGGAGTTGGGGGCTGAGGGGGTTTGGGCCCCTGCCTGGATTTAAATGTATCATCTTAGACATCTCATAGTGTGATGAAGGCACTTATGCTTGGGACTCAGACGACCCAGGTTTTAATTTGGGCCCTACCATAGTTTTGCTGTGTGACCTTGGGAAAATGACTTAACATCTCTGAGTCCCCTTTTTTCCTACTATAAGATTAGAGTCCTGGACTTACTAATTCACAAGTATGCTTCTTACAATCTGATGGAAGGCACTAAATCTGAAATTAATTCCATGCAATATTTCAAATAGGCTTCAAATAAATAGCAGGTGCTCCTTAGCCAGGAGGAAGCTGGAGAGAGCTCCTTTGTGTGGAAAAACAGCTTGCAGCTGAATTAGCTATGCTCCATAAGGACAAAGAAGGGGGTAGGGCTGTGTCACCTGAGTCTTGATATAAAAGTTTATTAAAAATGCATGGCCGCGCTGAAGGAGGACACCTAGTGAATTAGTGATGGCCTTTGGATGTCTCCATTTCAGGGGTGACAGCATCCGGACAAGGCAGGAGGTGGGACCTGGAGTGAGGCCCTGCCAAGGAACAGAGAGGCTGGCTCAGAAGGTCCTCCTTGCCTGGTTTGGGGTATAGCCATGGTGCATGCAGAAGGAGGCTGCCTCCAAGTATCAGGTTAACATGATTCATTTAGCAAGAGTCATGGGGCAAATGCTGAGCCTCCCACACCAAGAGGGCACACACTGGCAACCCCACCACCTTCTCTCTCACTGTCTGCTGGCTGCAGAGAAAATACCAGCACGAGGATCAAAAGGGGGGCCCCACAGCAGGAGAGGGGACCCTACTGAGATGACAGAGTAGCTTGACCCCCCACGCCAGGAGCCCATGACCTCTGAAGGCAGGAGGGCGCCCCCTCCACCTTTCCCCAGCACACTCAGGCCTAGCACAGCTGCCGTCAAAATATTTCTTCTGCCCTGAGTCCTTGGAGGAAGTGTAATGGAATCTCACAGCCCGAGAATTTGAAACCCACCAGAACTGAAGGGAACTCACCTGCTTTTCATAGTAAGGCTAGTAGGAGAGCTCAAGAAACCCTCCCAGGGAGCAATCGGGGAAAGGAGCCTCCTCCTCTTTCTGCCCGTGGACTTCATGCCCTGCCTGTAAAGGGAAGGCCCCCGGGGTGTTGGGAAGCCATCCAGGCCCTCCCTGGCTCGTCCCATCCTGGGCAAATACACCAGCCCTGGTCCCAGGTGCAGGGAGAGTCAGTCCCAAGCAGTGGTGCGGAGGAAACAGTTCAGAGAACAAGGCAGCATGAAGAGAGCGAGGAGAGGAAGGCCAGGCGGCCCCGGGCTAGCAAGGTGCCTGGAAGACGCCAGTCACCGAGGTTGGGAGGTGGCCACAAACAGCCGGCAGGTGGACAGAGAACCTGGAGTTCGGGGATCAGGCCTTTGGGGTCATCAGCTATGGGGAGACAACACTTGCAGGGTGGACGAGTCTGGATAGCAAAAGTGAGCAGATAAATAACCTAACAACCTCATCTTAAGGTCGGTCCTTGTTGAGGATGCTGGGTTGGCCCTGCCAGGTCACTTTGTAGTAGTTAGGAAGGGCAAATGTGATGTTACCTCATAGAAACTTCGAAATAACCCTAAAGTCTCAATTAAAAGGACAGCCAGCAGTCAGTCCTCAGCACCTTCCAGGCTTTGAGAGATGTGCTGGGAAAGCTTCCCAGACCCCACCCCCAGGCCCAGTGGGGGTCTCCTCTCTCCACTCAACATATCCCTCCTGGATTTCAGGCCTTCATCTGCTCAGCTTACCCCGACCCCGAGTGCTAGAATAGTCTCTGGCACACGGAAGGGAGTCAAGAATTGAATGAATGAATGAATGAATGAATGAATGAATGAATGAATGAATGGATTTAATCATCAATCTTTCTACTAGACGCTAGACTCCTTCCTAAAGGCCATTTCTGTATCCAGAGCCCCTATTTCAGTGCCTAACACAATAAAGGTGCTGGATAAATGTATCTAAATAGGCAAAATTGTCCAATGCCAGCAGCAGACCTCCCCCACCCCCCCCCCACTCATTCCTCAACCTAAAGTTGAGATGAGTTTCTGAGTTGTTTTCTAGACGAGCAATATATTCACTTATTTCTTGTCTAAAAGCATGTGTGCAAATCATTTCCTCTGGCTAAAGATCAAGCCAGGCAAGTGTCCACCCCCTTCCAATAGCAGAAAAATAAACACAGGACATAGTGAGGACACGGGTTGGAGGAGGAGAAAATGTCTACCTGTTTTAGTTCTTTTGAAGAGCTTATTTCATAAGAAACTGCGTATCTGCACAATGGTAAGTGGGAACATCCAGACCTCCCAGGCTCAATTTGGTAGAGACAAAACCTCCTCCATGAATCCCCTCGGTAGCCCCTGCTAGTAGGAGAGCACCTTCACCATCATATCTGCATAATAGACATAATTACTGCTATTAGGGTGAGTGACAGAAACACTGTCATTAAAAATGTTGTGTGATCTTCCTTTTTTTGTTTTCGCCTGTGGCAAATTAAGACCATTTTCCTCTCCTCTTGAAAGGATTCAGCTGTCCTGCCTCTCGCTCTCTTCCCCCACTCCCCTGCCACCCCTCCCCACACCCCATCCCCTGACATCCCACTCTCCCGCCTCCCCCCACGACCCCTTCACCCTCTGCTTCTCCCTCCCAATCCCACACCCATTATGCATGGACTCACCTCCCACTGGTTTCCTCCGGGATCTGACCTGACGCCTCCCCCTTTTCCCTTTTTAATTTAGACTTGCTGGATGCCCTCCTCTAGTTAGAAGATTTGAGCCATGACCCACCGTCACCCACTGCAGAGGACGGCCCGACCCTCCCGTCTTGGAATTTGGTCTCCAGGAAGCATTACTGCCACGTGCAGCCTGTCCTTCCGACAGGAAACCGGTTTGCCGCACAGATTTCGGGCTGCGGTTTGGGTGCCGTGGGAATGAACTTGCAGTGGCCGTGTTGAGAGCCGGTCCAGCCGCAGTGAAGCGTGTGGCCAAAGGTTAAACTTTCCCGGCGGGTTCATGCCAGCTCCGAAAAGCAAGGAGTCTGAAGCAGAAACCAGCAAGCCCGCATGTTAATAAAAAACTAAACCCGATTATAAAATAACCATTTGTATTCATTTCCTAGGGCTGTAATTACTGCAAATTACCACAAACTGCATGGCTTAAAACAACAGAGATCTATTCTGCCAGGGTGCTGGAGGCTACGTGTCCAAAATCAAGGAATCAGGTGGCTGTAGGGGGAGATGCGTCCTTGCCTCTTCCCGGCTTCTGCTGGCTCCTCGAAAACCTTGGTGTTCTCTGGTTTGTACTGACTCACTCCAGCTTCTGCCCCCTTCTTCACATAGCCTCCTTCCCAGTGTATCTCTCCATGTTCTTTCCTTTCTTTCTTTTTTAATATTTTATTTGTCAGAAAGAGACAGAGACAGAGAGAGAGAGGGAGAGAGCACAAGCAGGGGGAGGCAGAGGGAGAAGCCGGTTCCCCTCTGAGCAAAGATCCAGACACGTGACTTGATCCCAGGACCCTGGGATCATGACCCAAGCCAAAAGCAGACGCTTAAGGGACTGAGCCACCCGGGGTGTCCCTCCTCTCCTCCTCTTTTAAGCTCACCATTCTTTGGGTATAGGATCCATCCACTTTCATCCAGTATGATCTCACTTTAACTAATTACTTCCACACAGACTCTTTCCAAATCTGAAGTTCCAAGTGGACATGAATCTGGGGATGGGTGGGCAGCACGGGAGGACACTTAACGTGGTGGGCTACTGGAAAGACACAGGGACATAAATAGATTTTAAAAATAAATTTTCTCTGGATATCTTCATTTGGGTATCTTTCAAATATGGTCTAGCAAAGGGAAACAATGAAAGGATGTATCTTAGGAGGTGTTTTAAGGAGAAGTTAATCCCAAGAAGTTCCCACAAAGCTAATGTAAATGTAGGGACCTGAAGAAAAAAAAATTTTCAAAACAATCCTCCTTAATGTTTCTTCAGCTCGGGGTCCACATCTCCTCACTGGAAAAGGGCCCTTCTTTCTGTGCCTCCCCTCCCTTCCCCCACCTCCCAGATTCAGGGGCTGAGGAGAGAGGAAAGAACAGAAGAAGACCGGAAATGTCAAGGAATGGAAGTACAGAAGAAAGATCCTTCAGGACTTTCAAAGTCTCATTTTGGAGGGAATTAAAACTTATTTTTATATAAGCTTTGTATAAGCTTTCTTAAAATTTAAGTCAAAAAATACTCAGCAACTAAAACTAAGGTCGCTTTCCTATTTAAATGGGCAGTTCCTATGTCCACACAATCCTAAAGAAAGGAAACAGTCAATTATCAAGATATTTCAGGTCCAAAATTTGATTTCAAAAACAAAAACATAAAGATAAAGATAAACAAAACCAGTTTAAAAAAAAAGAATTGGTTTCAGCCAGAAGCGATTTTGCCATATTTGCCATTTGGCCGTTGTCTGGAGACATTTTTAGTCGTCATGACTAGGAGGGCTGCTACTGGCATCTAGAGACCAGGGATGTTGCTAGACATCCTGCAATGCCCAGGAAAGCCCTTCACAACAAAGAAAGATCCGGCCCAAAACACGAATAGTGCTAAGATTGAGAAGCCACTACCTAGCTTAGAGAAAATTTTTCTAAAACCGTGCTTTGATCATGGTTCTCTCCTGCTCAGACAGCTGTACATTGTCCTTGAGAATTCAAGCTTCTTGGCCTATAAGACCTTCTAGAATTTTCCGGAGGTTGCCTTTCCAGCCTTTTCTCTCACTATTCCCACTAGGACCCCTTCTTACCCATGGCCTTGGGCCAGCACGTATCTGGCTCAAGCCCTTCACAGCGCATCTGACTTTGCAAACCTTTCCCCCTCTCAGAGTCAAACCTTGCCTGTCCCACAAGGATCAGCACAAGCTCCACCCCTTCCAGAAACTCTATGGGACCAGCCCTTCCCTGTCCATCTCATTTTGCACCGGTGTCCCCTCACTCAATACACTCTAGCCACACTGGTCTCCTTGGTGTCCCACTAACACACATGCTCTTTGCCACCTTCCCGCTCCTGGGTGGCTTCTCATCATTTAGGTTTCAACCGTCACCTCAGAAAGGCCCTCACGGACCCTCCTATTCACTCCCCAAGTTCTCCTTCAACACTCTGTTTAGTTCCTTCATGGTATTTATCACTATATAGTATCCAGTCTGTTCACATGCTTGCTATCTTCTTTCCTGCCTTTTTCCTCACACTTGAATAGAAACTCTGAGGCAGGAAACTTGTCTTGTTTCTTCATCGGTATGTCCCAGCCTCGTCATAATACTGTGAGTCTGACCCAAAGTAGGTGTTCAAGGGCACCTGGGTGGCTCAATCAGTTAAGAGTGGGACTCTTGATTTCTGGGCAAGTCATAATCGCAGGGTCGTGAGATGGAGCCCCACATCGGGCTCTCCACACAGCATGGCGTCAGCTTGAGATCCTCTGCCTCTCCCTCTGCCCCTCCTCCTGCTCATGCTCTCTCTCAAATAAATAAAACTTTTTTTTAAGTAGGTGTTCAATAAATATTTGTTGAATGAGGGAATGCCCTCATTCATAGGCAGGTCTTCTGTTACTGAACTCATGACGGGCATCTCTGTCCTTCTCAGGAGCACAGCTGCCCCGCTCCCATAGGACATCATGGTGCGTTCGATACCTGGTAGTTAGACATCGAATGAATAAATGCCTGCCTCAAATTTAATATCTCTGGAGCTTACATTCTAGTATTTCTGGATTTAGACTCCACAGGAGACCTGCTTTATAGTTAATTCCAACTGGTTGGCGGTGGAAGCAGGAAGCGCTATTCTAATTAGGTAAATTACCTGGTCGGTGCTGCATTCTGATGAAGACTTCAGACTTGCTACCCATATGTTTTATGGCACTAATATGCTTTATTATCACTGGGCTTTACATTCTGGCTAGGGAGAAATTTTCACTGGTCCGTTTCAAAATCTATAGTTTGCTGTGCAAAGCCCTGGCAGAGAGCCTCTCAGTTTCCTATTGATTTTCCTCCCTAGGGCAGTCACAAAGGAAAACCATCACTGTATTCATAGGGCATTTTGCCATCATTTCCTCCAGTCCCCTGTGGTAGAGATGCTGCCTCCAGATGCATCTTTTCCTCCTCTTGCATGTTGTAGAATTTTTAGCTGGGATGTGGCCGCTCAGTTCAAGACCACATTTCCCAGACTCCTTTGTACTGAGGTGCATCCATGGACAAAGTTCTGGCCAATGGAATTTGAATGGAGAATATGTGTGCACCTTCTTCATGGTGATCTTGAAAGCTGAGTGCCTTCCCCTTCTTTTCCTCTTCCAGCTTAAATGTGGACGTGGTAGTCCAGATGAGGGCAATCTCCAAAATGGCAGAACAACGAGGAAAAGGCAAGTGGATCAATTATATCCTAGTTGCTATCCAGCCCTGCACTGAAGTTCAGAATTTCGTTTAACTGATCGTTAGTTGGGATCTTGTTCCAAAAGATGGCGTGATCGCCTCATCACTTCCTACCTTCCCCACTAAGAAAGTCAACAGTAACACCCCCATCCATGTTTGGTCAAACTGAGGTTAAGAGGGGGCGTGCCCACACAGGGCAGCAAAATCAGTGAAAATGCTTAGCCTTAAGCCAGTACCTGCTGGGACATAATTTTCCTCAGCTTCCTCAGTCACCCAAGTTGGCCTTCTAGTTCCTTCCAACCTCGATCTCACCCATGGACACCAATCAGGTGGCAGAGCCTAATCTGAAAAAAGGATATTTTGAGAGACCCTGAGCAGGTTTATCTCCTGCCAGCAGTGTTTTTTGCGTTCCCAGATGGACTCACTCACCGCATTCCCTTTCCTCAGCATTCCCTGAGGTGTCATTTACTGCAAGACAGAAGCACAGTTCCTTCGGCCTTAGAGAGGCTTCCAGAACTGGTGATCTGAGCCTGTCCCTGTGGATTGTTTTCAGGTTATCAGAGACCCCCCTCAAACTTAAGTCTTAAAATTAAGACTATTTACTGATAGCAAAGTGCTTTCAAATGATCTCCATTTCCCTTCCCTCATTTACCCTTTGTTAAAAATAGATGATGTACTCTCCACAGGTGCTCTAAATGGAAGCAGCCAAGAAGGAAGGTGGGTCAAGTCAGGGTATTCACACAATAAATGTATGCTGAGCACCTGCTCAGGTGCTGTCCCAGGCACTGAGATCCCATTTTAGTGGGGGAGACAAGGAAGAAGAGGTGCACAAGGAAGAAGGGAGAGAGGAGAAGGAGAGGAAGAAAAGAGAGAAGAGAAATGAAAGAATTTTGTGTTGTGATCAAAGCACTATGAGGGAAATACAAGGGGAATGAGTCAGGCAGGTCTCTCTTGGGAGATTCTGAGCTGAGGCCTGAAGGACCCCAAGCCAGAGGTCGGGATAACAATCTAGGGAAGGGTTCTGGGAGAGGGAACAGCAGGTGCCAGGGTCCTGGGGTGGGAACGGATACGTGGAAGGGTAAAGGGAAGACCCCCATGACTACTGTGAAATGAAGGAGAAAAAGGCTTGAGACAGACTCACCTCAAGTTCCTTCCAGCCCCAGGAAAGGTCATGCATGGAGCTGAAAAGGTGTGCCTGGAGGTCAGGAAAAGAGGTAAGAAGCTTATCTTAACTAATGTCCTTCCTGAGAAGAGAGGAGCTTAAGAAATCTCTGGAAATCTGGCTTCAGTTGAGCCCATTCTCCTCTAGAGAGCATTCTGCCTGTGCTCACAGTTTCGTGAGCGGTGCCTATGACCATGATGGTAAGTATTGATAATTGACAGTGTCGCTCAGCTTTAGGGTTAAATGTGTCCTCAGGGCACCTGTGTGGCTCAGTCAGTTGGGCATCTGCCTTCTGCTCAGGTCATGATCATGGAGTTCCGGGATCAAGTCCCGTATCTGGCTCCCTGCTCAGCAGGCAGCCTGTTTCTCCCTCTGCCCTTCACCCCACTCGTGCTCTCTCTTGCTCTCATTCTCTCTCTCTCTCTCAAATGACTAAAGTCTTAAAAAAAAAAAAAAGGATCCTCTCCCACCTTTTTTAAAATATATACCTTCTAGCAAAAGCAGAAAATAAAGCCTCTTCTACTAAGCCTGAATCCTTAATAAAACAACTCATTCTAAAAGCAGAGCCTCAAGTCTAAAACAAAAGATTCTTGCCCTGAACCCCTTTCCTTCCTGCATTTATGACATTGCAGCCCTGATGGCCCAACCTCAGCCCCAACTGATCCAAAACAGAGGTTTTGATCAGGCCTCTGGGATGACGGAGATGAACTCACGTGACTCACTATATATATTTGGGCCTCAGTTTTATCATTGAGATGAACATAAATACTTTAGAGACCAATGTCAGCTTATTGGCAAGTAGACTCTAGAATCTACCTTTTCTCTCTTTTGGTAAATCATGATGACTTCTGCCTCTCTCTGTGGCATACCTCCCATTCTCCATAATTTCACAGAAATTACTGCTGGTGGGTCTACAGTTAGTTATTTACTCATTGCCTGGGCAGCCGAAGGGGATACTGTGATGGACAGGATGGCCATAGTCCCCATGTTCAAGACACTAAGTCTAGTGGGGAACACAGAGCGAGTAATTTCTGGAGGAAGCACCATACAAGAGAGACTCAGGTCCCTTTCGAAATAGCCATCTACAATGGCCAGGCCAGGACTGGGAGAAATCGAGTCTCCCTGAAGGTTTCATCCATCTTAAGAAATAAATTCTATCTTCTAAAGATTGTGTTGCTTCGTGATAAATTGAAAAAACCATAGAAGCAACTAGTTTTGCTTTCAATCACCTGCCTGCCGTCCACAGTCTCGGGAATCACAGCCCCGCCCCATCTTTCTCCACTTGTACTTGGGAGCTCGTAACAGAAAGTGAGGTGGTGTGGTCTTGGACCCAGCACTTGGCCCAAGATGGTCTGGGCTCATATCCCAGCTTTGCCTCTGAGAAGTCCCCACACACTCTGAGGATAATCACTCCTCCCCCTCCCCCACCCCTCCCCCGCCCCCCACGGGATTATTGTGAGGGTCCACGTGATCATTTACATGAAAATGCTTTGCAAACTACAGAGCATTATTCTCATGTCAGCTGCTATTTCACAAGTCTTAGCATATTAGGGACTTCAGTTTTCCTGACACTAATATACAGATTCTCACTGTTCTTTTGTGACACCCTTCATTACGAGCCCCTCCTTCCATCTTTTGTTTGTGTTCATTGAAAATCCGAGCTATGGCGGCTTTCCCTCTACACCACGTTCCACCTTTTTCTCTCTTGTGATTTTTTTTTTTTTTTGTAATGGTACAGATAGGATGTCCTTTAAAAGTTCTTAACCTTCCTGGGTCCTTTTAAGTCACCCTCAAATCCAAACTCCCCGGCCATCCCCCTGGCCCATTCCGTTCCACTAAATTAGAAAATCAGAAAACTCCTTTTAAACCAGATCAAAATGATCTCTCTCA
>CM053605.1:119323626-119350529 GCA_028646535.1 Procyon lotor | reverse complement strand
CATTTAGACCCAGGAGCCTGGAGGACTGACTGCATTATCCTTTGTTTCCCTAAACTCAAAATAAACCTGCCATGGTCCCTTTATTAGATTCTCTGCTAAGAATCTGTCATCAGTTTCCTACTGGGCCCCTGGCTGATAGAGGCATAATAATATTATCTAATAACAAAATAAGGATTAAATGGAAAAGGGTAGGTAAAGCAGTTAGCCTGGTTCATAGCAAGTGCTCAATAAATATTTCATATTATGATGACGATTGGGCTTTTCATTTTCCCATCAGTTTTGTCCTACTCGATTCCGTAAATGCAGATTACCAGCCAATGATAAATTTCTCCTCCAAGCCCGTTATTAGGAATTTTGAATAAATGAACATCTCGCCTAGTAATTTTCTCACGAAGGATGACATTTGCTTTTGCGTCCCTTAGAATCCCAAAGGACTTTTAAAGGAGAGCAAATTTCAAAGTCACATGGACGGACACCAAGTCTTTTTCACAGTCATTTCTCAGTGTTGGTGGCAGTCTGGGAACAACCGGGGAAGCTTCCAAAAATACAATACCAGTGGGAAAGGAGTGTGGCTTCGGCCTGCCTTGAGGATTTTCCTATGGCAAATGTTTGGAGTGGTAAGCAAGATAAACGATTGCAGCCAGCCGAGGAAACACTTCTTTGGATAACAGTTGGAAGCCGTCTTGTGACACATCGATACTAAGATTCCTAATTCTAGTTCAGCATAGCATGAGTTCTAGAAGTTTTAAAAACAGAATGTGTCAAATAAATGTTAGAAGGAAGGGGTGTTTTTGTTGTTTTTGTTTTTTGCCCTTGCCTCGCTTGAGTTCCAATAAGCTGAGTTTCCCTTTCCCTCCCTCCCCCTCTCCACAGGACTGGTTTAGTGAACTCTTCCGATGGCTAAGGCCGCAGGCCGAACGCTGAGCTACTCTGCCCCGAATAATAAGTCTTTTCTGGCAATCTTGCTGTCCTCGGTAGAATGGCTTCAGGCAAATTAAGAGCCTTATAATTCCCTTATTATGCCCCCAATGCGTCTTTTCTTTTTCTTTCAAAGAAGATCACTTTTTGGTCATCTGCTCCATATCCACAGAAAAAGGGGTAATTACATCAGCAGTACCAACTGGAACGTGTTATTTTAGCACCAGACCCATCTTCTTCCCTCGGATTTAAATCCCCCATCTCAGAAGCTAACTTGCTCACTGTCGGAGCTACAGCCTTGCCGCCCGCTTCCGCCAGCGGCGCCGGGTTTGGGGAGAGAAGCCCTGATTTCCTTCAGGCCCAAGCTTCCCCGCTGCTCTGAAATTGGGTTTTACGTTTTTCTAAAAAAAATAAAAAAAAAAAAAAAAAGTTATGTTTCCTAAAAAGCTTGGCGTTCCCACACCGGGAGTCGAACCCGGGCCGCCTGGGTGAAAACCAGGAATCCTAACCGCTAGACCATGTGGGAGACGACGAGCAGAGCTGTGAGTCTAGGTAAATTGAGTCGTTCAGCGCGACTTCCGCCCGCGGCCTCCTGGAGTCTCCGGCGTCAGGCCTGCTTCTGCGCCTGCGGGGATCCTGAGGTGCCCTTAACCCCTTAAGGCCCCCGCTCTACTCCGCCCCCGGCCGAGCGCCGCGGAATCTTCCCACCCTCGCGTCCTTTGTGATTTCATGCCATCCCCTGGTTCTAGACGCCGCGTCTACACCCGAGTAGCCCCTCGATTGGATGAGGTATTGTTCCTCACTCCGCGAGGAAATCCCGCAGAGCGCGAAAGGACTGGTGTTTGAGGGTCAGACTCGGGAATAGGAAACCGGGGCCGCGTGGAGCCATCACATTGCCCCAGCGGAGGCCACACCGGAGCGGGAGTCCCGGCCGCGGAGCCGCCGCGCGGAGCCTCCGCCCCCGGGGCCCGGCTGTGCCCCCGCCCGGTCCGGGCCAGTTGCTCTTTCCTCTGCAGAAGCGGAACGAGGGCTGCCTGGAAGCCCGCAGCATTCCAGGATCTGTTGACTCAACGGCAAAAGGCAGGATCTGTGTCACCCCAAAGTAGGCGATGGTGGTTTGTGAAAGTAGCTTATAAACCTGGAGAAAGCCCCCCTCCCGCGGGCAGTCGTGGTGGATGGAAATTATTTGTGGTTTCCGTACCCGTCCTGGGCTTGAAGGAGCATTTCATTGGGAGCAGTGTACGCGTTAGCGAGCTACTGTTTGCATTAGGCAAGTACAAAGAGTCAGTTATTCGGGGTAGGCGGGGTGGGAGAGCTACAGTTCTGGTGTCCTCTGGTGGCTTAGGCTACACAGAAGCTGTTTTTGCGAGCCGCGGACACTCTGGGGCCCATTGAAAAGCCCACTCCACCACCTGCCAAAGGAGCTTTGCAGGTCCCGGCTCTGCCCCCGCACCCTCCGAACTAACTGAGGTTCTAAGGCTTCAGTTGTGACATTCAGCAGCTGGGGGGGGAGGAGGGGGAACGAGAGACCCGAAATAGAAACTATTGCCCCTAGCATTTATGAACACAGATGAAGCAGCCTCACAGGGAGTGAACATAACCCAACATCTCTGCAACTTCATGAAGCTCCGACGAAAAACTAGAACCTAGTGCCTGCAGACCTACTGTGGGTATTAGACACATTCAAATATATCTGCTCACTTAATCCTCACATTATACCTATGAAATAAGTCTTATCCCAGTCCTTGGTGGTTCTTCCTGTATTATCTTTGCATCTTTGAACAGTTTCGTTGGTTTTTTAATCAGTGAGACAGTTGTCTTGTTTGGGGGACATTTGGGGACACTAAAGAAAAATCTCCAAAAAAAAATCTCATCAATTACAGAATACCTTAGGTCATGCGGTTCTCAATTAAGGGCCATGATTTCTCATGTACTTTTCAGTTGTGTATTTCCATTTGACCATAATCTTTTTTAAAAAGTATCTTTAAGATAAAAGTTCCCAATGTGGGGCACCTGGGTGGCTCCCGTTCAGCGGGGAGTCTACTTCTCCCTCTGCCTCTCCCCTCGGCTCATGCACTCTCACTGTCTCTCAAATAAATAACTGAAATCTTTGAACAAACATACAAAAAGTTCCCAATGTAACCCACACGTTGAACAGGCACCATCTTTAAGATATAACCAAAATACAATTTTTATTTTGTCCCTAAACTGAAATCTGTTCAGTTTTTCCCCCTGCCACTAGGTGAAAACTTGGACAGTAATGGAAAGCCCTATGGGCACTTAAAATAATAAAAGCACAGTGCAGGACCGTATGCTTTCCAGCAAGTCAATCTTCCTTTCTAGATAGTTCTGCCCCTCCATGCCAGCTTGAGCATGATTGCAGGCTAGGAACGCTGGTCAAGGGAACAGGGTGTGATCACTTATTTCACTTTCTTGGCCTTCTTCCTTTGAGACTCCAAGGCCCTCCAACATTGGAGTGTAGGGAGGGCAAGAGAATGGGGAAGTGAGAGTTCCTACTGGACTGGTACTACGTCAAAAGTTGGCTTCCTCCTTTCTGGGACTGAATGTGTTCTAGAGCTGACCCTCTTTCTCGGTGCTTCTCTGTGGCTCCACCCGAGGTTCCGTGCTTAGGGTCCTTAGACAGTGTCTCCCACTGTCGGAGACACTGTCTCCGGAGGCCAGCCGAGTTTTCCCAGTGTGGACCTTTCGCCAGTGGTACCGGATTACCAGGGGCAAAGTTTAACTGCAGACTCCCAACCCCATCCAGAACTTCCCCTCGAGAACTTCTGGGGCCGGGGGTCTGGGAGACTGAATTTTAACAAGCACTCCCCCCTGCAATGATTCTGATGCCACTGGAGTTTAAGAAACACTGAACGACATAACTGTGAGTTCCTTACAACTGTGAGTCTCTAAAAGACCATGATCCCTAAAGCACAGTGTCCATCATTTCCCTTTTCTGCTCAAAAACCTGAAAAAAAAAAAAAAAGGCTTGTAGTTGCCTATTGAGTATGTGAAAGGTGAAATGAAATGGGGTCACTTATGTCACAGGATTTTGAAACGGAGCCAGGAGGCCATTAAGGAGATGGGCCTTATGCACGTCCTCACTAGAGGAACCACACACCTTTGAACTGGGCCAGACTGCAAATATTCCAAGGGCTGAGCCCCAACATCTGCGACTTGCTACTATAAGAGAATTTCCTTAGTGATAGGACTTAGCAACCAGTTATATCCCGTCAAGACCAGCTTTTGGCCACCAGCCCCAATCAAAAATTCTCTGTAAGCAATGCACACGAGCATTCTGGTTTTGCTTTAAAAATCCCCAACTTTTGCTCCCTAGTGGGACACAATTTGGGTTGCTACCCAGGTCTGTGTATCCTGAGTTGCAATTCTTTGATCCCAAATTAAAACACTCTTGCTAGATTATTGCCTACTGACAATTTCAGACTGATGGGTAAAAATCTGGCCAAGCCTTCCATGCTTTCCATAATCCAGACAATCCATACCTCGCTAATATTATCCTCCAGTACCCCTTCTTCAGAGACCACATTGAAAATCACCCTCTGTGCTGCAGCCCACTTGTCCCGAGTGCTTTCTCGCCCTGATCCCTCCGCTCTGTCTGTGCACTACCCTCCCCACTCTTCTTTCCACATCTGACCCCAACTTCAAGGCCCGCTCATCCCCATGAAGCCGCCTTCGGTCCTCCTGGTCACAAGTCACTCCCGTTTCCTCTCAATCCCAAAGGGCAAGCCTTTAAAAAGTGGTGACGTGGGCTAAAATGCCTTGCCACCCTTATTATCTGAGTTTTTTAATAGGAAGGTCCATGAATAAAAATTGGACTCCATAATCCCCCTGGGAACCCAGTCGTGCATTCAATCATTCTAGCAAGTAGTCCTTCCTTTTAACCAACTTAAATACTTCCTGCCGTACTTCTATGTGAAAGCTGCCCCCTCTTAACCACCAGCATGAACAAAATGTTCCTGGGAGGAAGGAAAAAAACAACAACAACACAGATTTTTGAAGTTTAGCCAGACCAGTAAGTGAGCTGCATTTCTTTAGTTCCTTGTGCACACGCGCGTGCACGCACACACACACACACACACACACACACACAAAGCCTCCTTGTTGACACAAGGAATAGCTACTCCTGTTCCCATGCGTCTAGGGCCGCCTCATTTGATACTGGGAAAAAGCCCCAAACATATTGCACTTGCTGGGCATCTCTATTAGCCAAAGTTGCGGGTGTGATTCAGGTCCCTGCCTGCCAGTCATTTAGCAGTTAGGACGGTTTCTATTTCAGGGGGCCCAGGAGTCACCCTTTCTAAGGGCACTGAAAATAAGCACCAATTAAATTCCGCTCTCCCAGGGAGAGCTCTGGCCAGCGCGGACCCAGCCTACGGCACCAAGTTAAGCTCAAAGCCCTTTTGGGTAATAACAGCTCCTGCCCCTGCTGACCAGGTGGGGCGAGTTCATCTTCGCGGCCTAACACTAGGTTCAGTTTCTAAAACTGCATCTGAGCTCAGGAGGCTGCTAGGATGACAGAGTTTCCTTGGGGCTAGTTTAGATTACATAACTGTGCCCTTCACCTCTACCCCAAATCTCACAACTCCTACTCATCCTATGACTCAGAGCAAATACCCCTGAACTCCTGAAAATGGGTTAGGTGCCATTCTGTGCCCGCACCCCATTAAATCATGAGGCCGGACGAACTCCCTGCTTCTCTCTGTGGCGGTCTATACACTCCTGAAGGCAGAGTCCGGTTCTTATTTTGTCCCTGCTTCTAGCACAGTGCTTGGCACACAGAACCATTTACTGAATGAATCAGTCCTCCTAAGAGGTCTTTGTTCCTTTGGGGAGCCTCCTAATGAAGGTTACTTTTTTCCTCAAATCAACAAATAACAAGAGGAAACTATCCTTCAGCCAGGTAAAAATAACTTCGACAGCATGGTATCTTTCCTGACATATTAGTGACACTCAGTCAAAAACACTCAGTTGCTTACTTGATTCGTTTCTTCAATCGGGAATCAGTCGATGAGTCCCAGAGGAACAGTCTTGGTTTTCACGTAGCACATAAGTGGCAAGACAACCAAGGGTCTTGGGGGGCCACAGTTTCAACATCTGAGCAACTACAGCGTAGAACCAGAAACCACATTGCTGTCTGCTAATATCCTTCCTCACCTCGCAGACACTCTCTTTTTTTCCTAATACCTTCCTTGCATCCGCTCTGCTCACAGAAGACGGGGAGAGCTTCAGCAGACCGTCCTCCTTACTCCCTTGTTTTTGTGCTCCTCCCAGGGACTAGCCCTGGGACAGAGAGAGAGCCTTTCTCATTTTTCTGGAGAATCACACTCCAGAGTGGTACGAGTCTGGGTACTCCAGACGTGCCTAGCATTGTAGTTTCCTGTTCCGTGTGGCAATTGCTCAAATATTGAAATTACGGCCCTCTGAGACCTTCAGTTCATTTACTTTGCCACTTAAGTGGTAGGTGGAAATCAAGTTGGATGGGAGGTTAAATTTATTTCTGGTTCATTTCTGAACTTCCCACCAGCAGTTCTGAGTTGAGTGAGCTTTCTAAACTCATTTTCTTCTTGCCCTGTGTGATAATCTGTCTCGATTACCATCAATAGATCCACAGCCAGGAATTATGTCAAGTTCAATGTTCATCATGGCAGCCAGTATATATCTGACAGTGCTTGATATAAAAATAATAGCTATCACATATAGGATTCACCACGTGCCAGATCATGCTAAACACTTTAATATACTAACAATTTAATTCTCACAACGACTCGCTGAGATAGGTACTAATATTACTCCCATTTTATAGGTTACAGAACTGAAATGGGAAGGTTAAGTAGCTTGCTAAAAGTTTTACAACTTATAAACAGTAGAAGCATAATTCAAGAATTCCAGAATCTGAACTCTGTTTTTTTCTTTTTAAGATTTTTTTATTCGAGAAAGTGAGAGGCAGGGGCAGAGGGAGAAGCAGACTCCCCGCGGGGCAAGAAGCCCGATGTCCCAGAACCCCAGGAGCATGACCTGAACAGAAGGCAGACACTTAACCAACTGAGCCATCCAGGTGCCCCAGAATCTGCACTCTTATCGGGCTGACTCTAATATACACAGCCCATAGGGTAGGGGGCTGTCATTGGGAATAATAATGATGACAATGCCTTCAGCAGCAATGACAACATACATCTTGAGGCCTGATGGCATCTTCGGGAGAGATCTTAATGATCTTCTTAAACCAATGAAAACAAACATTTCATGATTGAAGTCTTCAAAACTGCTGACCATTGGCACAGAGACGACACCCTTGGTCCCTTCTCTGTCATCGTCTTCCCATTTTCAGACATACCATCTTCACAGTTATCCAAAAACTAATTAACGTTTTTCCTCTCTCACAGTCCAGGATGAGAAATTTCCCCTAACTTGTATCAGAATTATTGTTCACTGTTCATTAATTAGTTGATTCATGCAATCAACAACCTAGACACAAAGACTCATGAGGCATGAGACATTCTGCCCTTCCACAAGCCACACGCTTGTCATACATGTTGTCATACTTGACATCTGCACATGGATGACTAAGGAGCATCTCAAACTGAACATGTTTAAAACTGAGCTTGTCAGCATCCACCACCCCCAACCCCCCCAACCTTCTACCATCTTCCCCATTTCCATTAATGACAGCAACATCCTCCCAGTTGCTCTGGCCAAAAATCCTGGAATCATCCTTGATTCCATTCTCTCTTTCTCTCTTTTTCTCCATCTGATCCCTTGAGATGAAAGGGATATCCATGAAAATCTATCCAGAATCTAATCACCTCTCCCATTCCTCTGGCCCAAGTCCCCATCATCCCTCACTTGGACCACTGAAATAGTCCCCCTCCTGCTTCAGCCCTCAAGCTCCCCTCCCCCGATCCCTGCAGCCTATTCTCAACTCAATGCTGCAGCCTGAGGGCTTCTTTTAAATATTTATTTATTTATGAGAGAGAGAGAGAGAGAGAGAACAGCGGAGGTGGAGGGGATCTCCAGCACACTCTCCATGTAGCGCAGAACCCAATGCGGGGCTTGATCTCACAATTCTGAGACCATGACCTGAGAAATCAAGAGTCAGACGCTTAACTGACTGAGACACCCAGGCGCCCCTGAGGGCTTCTTTTAAAACAGATCATGTCACTTCTCTCTCTCCAGCCCTCCAGTGGCTTCCCATCTCACACAGAATAGAAGTCAAAATCTCGACAATGACCTCCAAGGCTCTACATGGCAACCCCTCCCTCCCACTAATTACCCTCCCTCAGCCGAGCACATTTGGCTTCAGCCACACTACTCTCCTGTCATCTTCACATCCTCTAGATATGCGGCCACCTCAGGACCTTTGCACTTGTGGGGGGAGGGGAGAGCTTTCCTTAGCAGGGGAATACCTTCCTAACTTGTTCCCTGGCCCCCCTCAAATCCGTTAGAAATTACCTTCCCAGTGAGGCCCTCTCTGCCCACCCTATCACAAGTTTCAGTAGCCTGCCTTTTCCTGCTTTACATCTTCTCATGTGCACCTACTGGCACTTGACACACGATGTATTTTACGTATTTATTTATTTCTCCTGCTCATTGCTTTTCCTACCAGAGTGCAAAACTTCTGCTGTTTTGATCCCTGATAGATCCCCTGCCTTGAGCAAAACTTAGAACTGAGTGGGCATTCAGTAAAAACTTATTGAGCAAATGAACGAATGAAGACAATTACACAGGGGCGCCTGGGTGGCTCAGTGGGTTAAAGCCTCTGCCTTCGGCTGGGGTCATGATCTCAGGGTCCTGGGATCGAGCCCCATGTCGGGCTCTCTGCTCAGCAGGGAGCCTGCTTCCCCCACTCTCTCTGCCTATTTATGATCTCTCTCCCTCTGTCAAATAAATAAATAAAATATTTAAAAAGAAAAAAAAAAAAGACAGTTACACAGAAGAGTGCATTGAAGGGCACCCTGAGTGGTCGGGACAACAAGCACCGGGAGAATTAAGAGGAGGGAAAAGATAGCTTCTCGTCAGGGCAATCACAGAAATGTCAAAAACTACACAGTATCTGAACTGGGCTTTTAAAAACAAGGAAACCTTGGGGCAGGGGCAGGTGGTGGGGAGACCACAGCAGGGAAGAATGGAACAGGAGCAAAACCCTGGGAGCAAATAGGTCCAAGATACACTTGAGCGCAGACAGTGTGCCTGGGAGGGAGGTTCCCAAGGAAGATAATGCCAACAAGTTAAGCCAAGGCGGTTGAGGAAGCTTTGAATGCAAGCCAAAGAGCCTTATTTCCCACCTGATTTGTCCACACCATAATCGGAGTTGGCTCTGCAACGACAGCGTGTCAAATACGTGATGGGACGATAGGGCACAAGGAAGGTAGATGTCAGGGTTTCTTCTGAGATAGTCGTATTTACTGCACTATTCTCGGAACCTGTGTTACCTATTAACTTACTGTTCCCAAGCACGGAGAAGCAGCTTCAACCCCAACATCTGGAGGCTGGAACTAGGACTGTGAGCGATGCACATGTTAGAGTTATAAGAAGAAAACTCAGGAACAAATTGGAATTCTTCTTCCAGGCGCTAGGTTATGATTTTCCTGTACTACCATTAGGCATACATGACTGAGACTCAGCACACTAGAAGGCAGGCTACATTAAGTATTGCCCCAAATCTTGAAAAAATGTGATTTTCAGAGGGGGCATCCAGCAGAACATATAATTAACTTCCATGCAGCTGATAGACGGTTCCCAATCATTAGCCACTGTTGAGCCACAGCATCTTTCTTTGGAGCCACTCTTAGGAGAGTAAAACTTTTATAAAGAGGACCGGGATGTACTACTAAGTGCAGGGTAAGTCAACTACTGATTACTGTTCCAAGAGGAGTGGAATTCCCCCTTAGCAGTCCCTTAAAATTAAAAAGCTACTCAGACCACATCACAACGGCACTGTCTCCCATTGCCGGTTCCCTTAGAGCCCATGTTCTTGCCGCCCTACGTAAAAGGAGACACGCAACAGCATCTCCCAGTGACCCTCAAACAGCAGACTCCCGTCGGCATTGCTGTTAATCTGTCTGTTTCTATTTTTCTCCTGGCAAAATGCCAAGCAACGGACAACTAATGCTTGTTAAAGTAAAAACAGGGACGCAAGGCGAAAGCCAGGCAGCAAGTGACCCAGCAGCAGTACTCCTGTGGAAATAAGTGAAGGCCAACCCCACGAGAAAAGCAAAGGCTATTTGCAAGGTTGTCAGCCTCTGTCCCTTGCATTTTGGCAGAGATTCCGAGGCAGGCAGAGGAGTGGGGAAAGTTGTATAGTGAAATAGAGGGAAGGCTGCAGGAGCACCCTGATTAGAGGCTGTTGGCGTAGGGAAGCTGGAGTCAGGCTAACTAGAAGCGGGTCGTCCTATGTGACTTGGGAAGGCGGTTGCCTATTAGCTTTCTCTGATGAGTTCTTAGTTGGAAGTGGAGACAAAATAGGGAAGCTGCCGGTTATTAATCAAGTCCTGGCCATTTGGGGCTGATTGTTACAGGGGTTAGTGGTTAGCTTCCTGGGTTGTTACTGGAGTAGAGCCGTGGGACTTCGTACAAGCTTGACCCGTAGCAAGCTGCCTTCCTGGGTGTCTCATTGTAGAGCATGGGTGTTTGTCCCAGGCAGGCTGCTGCAGGGCGGGGGTCAGAGTTCGGTCTGCACATTCAGTCTCTGATTCCCAAGAGGGTTAGTGGCTCCAGCAGTTTGAAAGCACCTCTTCAGGCCAAAACACATGATCCAGGCACTCCTCGCTCCTTCCTTCTGCTTTTCAGACCGGCCCCCCACCTACGGCCCAGCAAAGCGGAGTCTTCCCTCCGTTCTGCCGGAACTGTCCCTCCCACGGTGCATGCACAAGAACTCTCCTTTACACTTGAAACCACTTGGAAATCACTTGTTGACAGGCCTCCCCAGAAAGTTCCAGTTCCCCTTCTTGCTGCAATTCACATGTCATTTACTTGTTTACCGGCACTCGTACTTATCATACGGTGTTAACATAAAGAGCAGTGACTGTGTCCTTTTTTCCAAGACTGTCCAGGGCCTGGGATCGTGCAACACCCAGAGAGGTGCATAGTAAATGAATGGCTCTGACGACTGATGACCTTTGCCTTAGGAAAGTGGGAAGCAATTCCAGTCTACTAGTCAGGGCAGTTTCTGGTAACCTGTTTAACTTCAGGGGGCATCTTTCTCTCCTCAGACCCTCTTTCTTGTTAAATTTAGAAACACAGCAACGGCATTTCCTCTATGTTTAGGAGGGAAAAGTCTCCCAGTTCTGTTTGAGAAATATATATATTTATCTTATCCAGCTACTGATTCAATTCTCACTTATGATAACTATTAAACTAAAAGTCCGAAGGCAATAATAACGAAATAGTCCCCTCCACATTCATAATCTAAACCACAAAATAAACTGGGTAGGTATAATGAGGGACGACAGACCAGCATCCAGACCAGCCATCTAACAATGCCCGTTACCTAGATCCGGATTGCCGTCTGGAACACCTCTGGCCTTCCCATTCTCCACCAGGAAAGTCTGATGTAGCATGAGCTTTTGTCCCATTTCTGGTACCAGATTCTAAATGAATTCCATTCAATTAAAATAAAGGGAGTTTGGAAAAAATATCTACTATTAAACTTTCAGAAACTGACATGGTCAGAGTCAGTCACTGCCATTTTAAAACAGCAAAAATACATGGACTAGTACCCTTTATTGAGATATTTGTCCAATTTATCTATGCCCAAAATCTGACTTCAAAAAGAATGTTCAGGAGGTCCATTATTTATAAATGCCAAATCTTAAAACTATAAAACTGCTCTGTTGATTATGTAAGTTCTTTGCTCTCTGTTCTGTCTCCTCTGAAATCCTCCCTTGGATACAGAAACCTCCCTGGAATTCAGCCAAGGACCAGAAAGAATACAAATAATAAATACCACTTCTCATTTGCATTATGCTTTACAGCTTATAAATCAGCTCATATACAATGAAGTCATGTGGACCACAAATTATGGGTGAAATATTATCAAACATCTGTGGTGTTCTATCTCTTAGAAGGTATCAGTCATTATCAGGGTGTGGGCAGACATGGGAATTTACACACGCTCCACGACAAGCTCATAAAATTCTATGATATCTAATAAAGTTGCCAGTGGACCTATCTCTCTGGATCCTATGGACATGTTTCTTCCTGCCTCCATCCAGCGTACCCCACAAGAGAGGCCAGGTAATTGCCCATGTTACAAATCAATAATACAGGATGTCCAAGTCAGCTGTCCGTGACTACTCCCTTCCCTGACCTAAAGATACTAAGTTCAAGTTAATGCCGGAGACTCTTCAGGCAATTGCCCAACTGCCCCCAGGTAACAAACTATTTCCTTCTCCCATTCTCTACCCTCTGGTCAAACAGGCTTTTAAAAATCCTATGCCAGGGTACAGAGGTGGCTCAGTCAAGCATCCAACTCTTGGATTTGGCTCAGGTCCTGATCTCATGGCTCATGGGATCAAGCCCTGCTTCAGGCTCTGGGCTCAGTGGAAGTCGGCTTGAATAGTCTCTCCCTCTGCCCCTTCCTCCCCACCCTGCCCTCTCTCTAAAATAAATATATAAGTAAATCTTAAAAAAAAAAAAAAAAAAAAAAAATCCTGTGCTGGTTATTTCTATCCTCTACTGTGATGGCCAGAAAATAAAGCATCCTGTCTCTATAAAATGAACACACTTTCCAGATGCTACCCATTGTAAGATTCTACTGTATGGAGAGGGCAGTCATGTTTGCAAATAGTTAAAGATTACCTTACTCTCCTTTGGTACCAACTATCCCCAATCCCAAAAACTACCTTAGAGATCTAGTTTGAGCATAAAATTGGTTTCTGTTGATTTTCTTTATATTTCCCTTAGGAAATATATCTTCTATCTACAGATCATTATCTTTATGATACACATTGGCTTATAGAATCATCGGAAAAAGTAACACTCAAGATATTAGCAGACTGAGATTCTTGACTTCCTAGATCAATGCCAAACATGGGATTATAGCTGGTACATGATATGCGTACTCAGTAAATAGTAGTTCAGGTAACAGAAACCAATGGGTACAGTTGTGCACAATAGGGAATTTATTATAAGAATAACAGAGTGTCAGGGCGCCTGGGTGGCTCAGTGGGTTGAAGCCTCTGCCTTCAGCTCAGGTCATGATCTCAGGGTCCTGGGATAGAGGGGCCCCACATCAGGCTCTCTGCTCAGCAGGGAGCCTGCTTCCCCCTCTCCCTGCTCTCTGCCTATTTGTGATTTCTCTCTGTCAAATAAATAAATAAATAAAATCGTTTAAAAAAAAAAAAAAAGAATGACAGAGTGTCTTCTAGAAACCCACAGGCAGGAGTGCAGCCAATTTTGGAACGCCCACCCTGCCCATGCTGCTGTTTATATACGTGACCCAATTCGTTTACCTACTCTGTGCCAGGCCCAGTGTGTGTGGCTAGACCACAATAGAAAACACAAACTGATCCACTGTTTTGCAGAAGTCCCAGAGCTTACAGTCTAGTAGAAAGAGACAAATCAAGTTATGACACAAGTAAATACACAAATACAACTGTGGTAATGCTGGGAAGGGCAGGTACGTGGTGCTGTGTGCAGAGAAGAACCTGACCTACTTAGGGAAGTCACAGAAGGCTTTCTGAGAAAGTGATTGCTGAGCAGAGATCTAAGTTTAAGCAAGCAATAACAAAACATTAGGGGAAAGGGAAGAGCTTTCCAGGTATGGAGAAGAAATGTATTCTGTGTACAAATCCTCCCTTCGGCAGGAGGGAAGCATGGCGAGGCACCAGGGCTGGAGCTCCCAAGGCTGGAAAGTAGACAAGGGCACAAGAAAACCAAGGTCAAAGCGCGGGGATTCCTGCCCAGATCTGCACAGCTTCTCAGCTATTTTCATTCCCCTGCCAAGCCACCCTATCCAGCAAACATCAACTTCTTTCCACTCGAAACTTTGCTTAGGGACAGAGGTCCATCAATTCACGCTCACTCCCAAGGAAGAAAAATCACCAACCAAGTAGAACAAGAAAAAGAAAAGCAAAGGCTTGGGCCAAAGAAACATGAGATCTCGCCCCGGAATTCAGTTTGTTGTCTTTGCTGAGTGTAACCAGTCTGGTACTGGGAAGTCTCGGGGAAGATCTATGTCAGCAGTACTCAAAAGTGTGGCCTCCCGACCAGCAAAAGCAGCAGCAGCATCTCCTGGGAACTTAATACAATCGGGAATTCTCAGGCCCAACCAGAGACCTGTGAGGCGGAAACTTGGGTGGGAGACCCAGCAATGTGTGTATTTTAACCAGCAAGACACCCTGCGGGGGCTTCTACCACACACGCAATGGTCCACACCTGTGCTTCCCAAACCTATGGGACCATGGTCACCACCTCGCCGGGGGGACTTGCTAAAATATTCCTGAGCTATATCCTAGTATCAACAAAACCCGAATCTCAGGGTAGGAACTTATATTCAGATGATCAGTTAGGTTTGGGAGCCAGCAAATAGTGACTGACACGGTGAACAATGAATTTTCAAACGCCACTTTTCCTTGCTCGGTAATTAAGGGTAATGAATACCACAGGCTCTGTAAGTCTGACTCAGTACCTAATTTGACTGACGTCTTTTTTTTTTTTTTAAGATTTTATTTATTTTTTTATTTGACAGAGAGGAGAGAGATCACGATTAGGGAGAGAGGCAGGCAGAGAGAGGGGGGGAAGCAGGCTCCTTGCTGAGCAGAGAGCCCGACCTGATGCGGGGCTTGATCTGAGCCGAAGGCAGAGACTTTAACCCACTGAGCCACCCAGGCGCCCCTTGACTGATATCTTCTTATTTTAATGACCTGATAACTTATTTCTTAATCTGATGGTTTTTGATGACTGTTTCCTATATCACAGTTTCCTATCATCACATCCACCAAACACTGTATAGGATTGAATAAATGCCTACCAAATTCACACCCTGTGATTTTAGTCGTGGTCTAAAAATTTGCTCTTGAAAATGTCCCCAAGATTCAAAATATCCAAAAAAAAAAGCACCCAATCTTGGAATACAGATATGTATCTAATTTAGAACTTTTTTTTCCTGCTTTTGCAAGAAGTAGATGTTCTATCACAATGATTCAGCATTGTTTTAAATATATATACACACAAATAAATATGGGAGGAATTGAGCCAATATTATGTCTAAAAACAAAAACCAGAAAATAACTTTCAGAGCTGAAAGGACAGACATTATCATAGATTCATTTTAAAGCAATAACATTTTCAAAAAAAAAAAAAAGCGATAACATTTTCAAGAATTTTCCCATTTTAGGATTCTTCCAAAATCTGGAATTTGTGCAGCTCATCTGCAAATAACACTGACTGGTCTACTGTAATTTTATGTGTTCTCAGACAAGGTAATAATTTATGACTTACCTCCCTCAAGATATAAGAAGGCCATAGTCCAGTGAGAAAGGGCCAAAAATAATCAGGGGTCACTGTGACATAAAAAAAAAAAGCCCCAATTATTGGTTATCTTCAGATAGTTTAGTGGTTAGAGCCAAAAATCTTGTATAAAATCAAAATTTGGGAAGTGGCTGCTGATAGTGACCACTGACAGTGACCACTCTGATAAGACACGGAAACAATTTCAGTAGTTTTTAAAACATGGAAAAGAGCACAGGACAAAAACACAGCCTTGATTAAGTAACTGCCCCTTACGATATTAAAAAGAAACCACTGTGAAATTACATAATACTAATGGATTCTTTCCTATTGTATGGTATCATCTTAAAAAAAAAAAAAGAAAAACAGAAATCCTTCTATAGAGCACAAAACCTGGAAGGCCATATCAAGAACATAAACCATTTTACCTGTAAAAATAAAGGAATTAGAAAAGCAAAACAGTTTAAGTTCCTCTTCTATAGTTTTACAGAATAAGGAATTAAAAAAGTAATAGATCCCTAATTCATGGTAAATGCAAAATAGATTAAAGATCAAAATATAGTATCACAAAAGTATTAGAAGAAAAAATCTATTTTAGGGTGAGAGAAAGCTGCGAAGCCATCAAAGAAAAAATAGTAGAATGAACTTCCCCCCAAATAAAAATACTAGCAAAAGACTGTAATATTTAACAAAAGATTGAGATCCATAAAGTCTGTGTACAAATCAGAAAGAAAAAAACAAGCAACCAACAGGAAAATAAAAGAATTAGAACTCACAATTCACATAATGCAATGGCCAAAAAAAAGAAAGAAAGAAAACAGGAAAAATGGTTGCCCTCACTAGTGATGTAGCAAAGACATTAGGGTTCACAGGCGATGGCCAAGAAAGAATCTTGAGACATCTTTGGTGCAAAAAAGTGATTTTATTAAAGCATGGGGACAGGACCTGTGGGGAGAAAGAGCTAAAATGGGGTCAGGAGGAGTGGTCCAATATATACTTTCAAGTTGGGAGGGGATTAGGAATAGTTAAGTCTTTAAGGAATTTGGAAGCAAGGTTTCCAGGACCTTGAGGGGGCTAGCTATTGTTGGAAAAAGGCCATTTATTACCATCTAATAAAACCTTAGTCAAGAGACCCTTCAGGGGTGCCTGGGTGGCTCAGTGGGTTAAAGCCTCTGCCTTCGGCTAGGGTCATGATCTCAGGGTCCTGGGATCAAGCCCTGCATCGGGCTCTCTGCTCAGCGGGGAGCCTGCTTCCCCCCCCCCCAATGCCTACTTGTGATCTCTCTCTCTCCATCAAATAAACAAAATCTTAAAAAAAATAAAACCCCTTCAGATGTGTATCAGTGGGCCATATGCTTGGAGGATGACTGCCAACACGTATCTTGGGGGGTTTAGAGATAAAGGAAATTTCAAAAGGAATTTTTGTATGTTAAAATAGACTTAAAGGATCCTGGCTTGGTAGGGGGAAGGGGGTGAGGTTAAGATTGTCTTTTGCCCTTAGCAAAGTATTAACATTGAGGCAGTTGAGTCCCTAGAGGAACATCACTGCCTGTTTCAAGGACTTGTCAAGGAAATTTAGTAATTTTTCTTCTGCCTTTGTTTCCCACATCAACTAGTGTCAGGAAAATGCAAAAAAAAGATGCCATTCTCTCACCTGATAGAATAACAAAATTACTGTATTTGCTGTTTGGGGACGTTCTTGTCCCTCAACAAGGTTGTCTAAATATAATGTGTGTTCCACATGAAAGGTCCAACACAGGACCTACTACTGCTCCAGACTGGCAGCTGAGGACAGGACCAACTCCCAGGGCAGGAGTATTCGAAGGAAAGGCACACCTCCCCAACCCATGCCACGTGGGATATGGAAGGGGAAGCCTGGGCACCACCTAGTCCTTCTCTTAGAGTCCCGAATCCTCTTCAGACTCCTGAAAAGAAAGCAGACCCACTGAACTCGGAGGAAATGTTTACATTTTTTTTTTTAACTTTCAAGTCCTTTAAGTCTTACAACAGCATCAGCAAAACCAGTAAAAAGATCTGTGATACATTGGTAAAAGCATGGGTAAAAAGGAACTCTTATGAATGTGTCAAAGAATAACTTTCAAAAGTTGGGAACAAGACAGTAAACACAGGTCAAAGACTTCTTTAACTTATTATCAAAGGATCCCAAAGGATGATAAAAGACTGGAAGAGAATGCAGGAGTAAGATTACAAAGTCAAATGATTAATGTCCTACAAGGCTAAACAACTATGATCTCCTTTCTTCTAGAGAAAATGAACAGGTCACTCTACCAAACACAAATCATTTGCAGCTTATCATTACTGTACAAGTTAACATCAGGCCTTACAGAATCTGGGCCCTAATCAATCAGTCCAACAAAAAGGGTCAGTTAACCATTAGGTGGATTTCTTAGATACCACTCTAGTACAGTGACTTCCCAAACATTTTGGTCTTAGCACTCCTTCACACTCTTAAGAATTATTGAGATCTCCAAGAGCTTTCTTTTGTTTATGTGGGTTATATTTATTAATATGTGTAGCATTAGAATTTAAAACAAAATTAAAGCATATTAATGTACTTAAAAACAAACCATTTACATATTAAATAACATTTTATAAATCTCTTGTTTTCTAACACAAAAAAATAGTGAGATGAATGGCATCATTTTAAAGTTTTTCAGATCACCATCATTTCAAAATAATAATTTATTGATGACATTAATTCAACAATTACAAGGTTACAAAGACTGTAACAGACAAACCAAAGATAGCTAGCAAGAGTACTGAGAATAACCTGAGTTAAGCTCTAGAAACCCATTTATGTTTATCCTCAACCTACTTTAGAAAATTCTAGACAACACAAGAATAGGACATTTCCCATTAGCTGTCATAGTGATGACAGCATCACATATCATATTAGCTTTCGGAAAACTATTCACTCATAAAAAATGAGAGGGAGAAAGGCAAATAATGTCCTAGAATTATGAAAATAGTTTGAATTTCACAGACCCCCTGAAAGGTCCTGGGCCAGCCACACTTTGAGAACCACTGCTCTTATGTGACACTGAGAGGGCATACCTGAATCTGTTTTCCTTATTTCAAGTTTCGATATGTTTTTGAAACATAGTTTTGGTAAGAATGTAATTTGATATAGCCTTTTAAAGGCCATTTGAACTTTGAGCCCAAGACTCCCACAGATACATTCATAGATAAAAACACACACAGAGTGTGTATCACTTTAAATTCAGCAGTGTTCACTGTAGTCTCATTAACATTAGAGAAAAATTGGAAACAAATTTCCCCATAGGGGAATGATTTTAAAAGTGAAAGCATATGTATGTATACATGCATATATTTACATACGTATACATAAATATTCATGATATATAGTCAAGTGAAAAATTTGCAAAGCAATATCTATGATGATTTTCCTATTTAAAAACAAAATTTATATGAGCATATTTAGATATCTGTAAATATATGTATCTCAAAAGTCTGGAAATACACACCAAACTGTTAACAGTGGTATCTCTGGGTAACAGGATGATAGGAATATAGGGCAAAATAAACCTCACTTTTTTATTTTATATACTGGATTATTTGAATTTTTACAATGAGCGTATTGCCATAAAAAAAACAACAAAAGGAACAACAATGTAACTGAGAGACCCAGTGGCTAAATGCAATGTGGTATCCTGAGCTGAATCATCAAAAAGGACATGATGGAAGACTGGAGTAACCCAAATAAAGCCTATAGTTTAGCTTTACAAATTAAATAAAAACAGAAAAACATACAGATGCTACATGTTCACAAATAGTTGACTCAGGAAATGGTGGTATTGCCCTCCAATGGCCAGCTAAAGACTGCCAGAAATCTCAATATGGAAACCTTCACACAACCTGTGAAAAGTTCCCAAGTGAGGATATGATGGGTTGTCCTGGGGGTGCACAAAGATACTTTAGAGTCAACTGGTACAAAAGATCAACAGAAGACCCCGAAAGTGTTGCACACACTGGCCACGGTGTTTCCTAGGGTGCACCGCACTGCAGGGCACAGTCTAGGGTAACCGAGATCAAGAAAGGAAATGTCAGTTCAGGTATGTTCTGAGTATCTGTCTTCTCTATTACTCCATTTACTCACGTTCACTGGTTTTCTCCTCTTCCAAACGATGAAATAATCATCGTTTCCTATGCTACTCCCAAGAAGCACCCAGCTATGCTAACAGGAGACTGTTCTGGAACAAGCTTCCATCACAGTCCAAGTGGCTCTCCTTTCTCCATTCAGTCCATTTCCGCCTCGCGTATCAGGCAAACAGGTACTGGACAAAGGAAGTCAATAGGGCAACTTTCAAATGCCTATTAAATACATGGCAAACCTTTGGCCTCCAGCAGAGCTTTCCTCTCCTCCTCTCCCCTCACAACAGCAGCAGTGGAGAGCTCTACTGCACGGCGCACTGCCGTTTTTGTGTTTAAATGAAGATATGTAGTCCATTTCAGAATTTAAATGTCTACCTTTTCATAGAGAAGAGGAAGGTGACAGTAGTTAAGTAGCAAGTTGAGCAAATTTTAAGTATGTCCAAAATACATTTTTCCAATCTGGCACTTGTGATACATGAACAAGGTACAAAATGAAATACCCAGAATGATCTCAACTGTGTTAACAAGTTATAGAAACTTCATTTGTCTGATTGGACAGTTGATGGTCTTAAGGAATTATTAAAGACATGGTGAGGATTTTTTTTAAGTCCTTACCTTCTAGAGATATATACTGAAATATATAGGAATAAACTAATAAGATGCCTGGGCATTCGCTTCTAAAAACTCTCAGGGGGGGTAGGGAAGGCTAGGGGAGGTGTGGCTGGAACTAAGACTGGCTGATACAGAAGACAGACTGATGGAGTACTGAAGCTGCAGGACAGCTGGTCTTGAAGAGGAGTGGCATTGCATTACTGTCTATACTTTTACATACATTTGACATTTTCCAAAATGAAAAGCTTTTTAAAAAGCCATAAAAAGGAAACAGGGTACCTGGGTGGCTCAGTTGGTTAAGCATCTGCCTCTGGCTCAGGTCATGATCTCAGGGTCCTGGGATCGAGCCCCACGTTGGGCTCCCTGCCCAGTAGGGAGTCTGCTTCTCCTTCTCCTCCTATTTTTGCTCTGTCTCTCTCTCCTATGCATACATGCTCTCAAATAAATAAAATCTTAAAAACAGCCATAAAAAGGAGAAATTTTTTTAAAGAGGCTTGCCCTAAAACTGAGGAATATAATGAATGAAGAAATTAAAATTCTAAATTAAAACAAATTCCTTGATATGATATTTATTGAAAAGAACTGGATATTTACAACAGGGAAGGAGTACAAAAGGTAATATTGGGATGCCAGTGGTTTTGAGAAACTAAAGTTCCTCACAGTGTTTCTTAAAATGTGGTCCTCCAGACAAACCTTGTCGGCATCACGTGTTAACCTCTTAGAAATGCAAATTCACAGGCCACATCCCAACCTGCTTATAATCTTCACGGGTAGGACCCTGCAATCTGGATTTAACAAGCCCTCTGGGTGATTTTGATGTCCACTGAAGTTGGGGAGCCACTATAAAGCTGATCAGACTGACAAAAAATAAGAACAGAGAGCCTCAGCCCCAACCAGCCAAAGAGACAACAATCAAAATGGTGAATGCAATCCCAAGGATACTCTAAGCTGATTCAATAAGTAACAGAAAGGTGGGGGCCTCCAGCTGCGACCGTCATGTCCTAACCTTGCCCACCTCCAAAACCAAGTGACTGGCGGGAGTGGGAGAGTTCTGTCCTGGAGAGAAGAGTTCTATCCTCAGAATCAAGCCCTCTGTATTTTGGCAAACAGAGGGACACGGTGACTCTCCAGTGATGGGGCTGAGGATGGGACAAGAGTCTTGATCCCTTTCCCATTCTCCATCCATATATTATTCAAAGTCTGTGTGAATGAGCCCTCTTTTTTCAGCCAAGGTAAAAGTCTTTTGGAGAAAAGAGGCCTCATACCAATGTGGGGGAAATCCACACCCAACTGCCAACACATTAATCAAGTGAATCTCTTTCATATATTAGAACGATCCCTTAAAGACAACAAATAGTGGTAAAGATAATTAATAAATCAATAAAACAGTTGGCAACAGGTAACATGAGTAATTGAAGGAATAGAAAAGAATATAAAAATTCCAATTGAGATCCCCAGAAATGTAAGGGTACCACATCTATGAAAAAAGCAGTCAGAACAAGAGAGCAATCTTGAATATTTAAAAACAAATGACTGAACTTAAAATGAAATAGAAAATTTAAAATATTAATGTAATGGACACACCTGAAGAGGGAATCAATGATCTGGACAATAACACCTGAAGAAGAAAAAAAAAAAAAAATAATAACATCTGAAGAATCCTTCCAGAATGGAGCAAAAAGACCAAGACAAAATATAAATGCCCAGCGACAGAGGACCAAGGCAGGAGGTCCCAAACTCACTCAATAAGGGTTCCAGAAAAATGAAACCGATAAAATGGAAAGAAAATCATTAAAGAAACTATTTTAGAAACTGCCCTTCGTCCAAGAATGGTACAATTCTTCAGAGTGAAAGGACCATGGGGCATGACAAATGTCCCATGTACCTAGGTGAAACTTTTCAGACTCAAAGCATAAAAAGAAAATTCTGAAAGTTTTCCAATGACAGAAAAAACAGGTTTTTAATCAATACATAAAAAGAGAAGATGAGGGACGCCTGGGTAGCTCAGTTGGGTAAGCGTCTGCCTTCCGCTCAGGTCATGATCCCGGGGTCCTGGAATCGAGTCCCACGTCGGGCTCCTTGCTCAGCGGGGAGCCTGCTTCCCCCCTTGCCTGCTGTTCCCCGCTTGTGCTCTCTCTCTCTGACAAATAAAATCTTTCTTTAAAAAAAAACAAGGGAAGGTGAGAGGAGATTGGTGTCTGGGTTTTAAATCAGCAGCACTGGATGCTAGCAGACCATCATGTTGGGGCTTCAAAATTCTGAGGGGAAAGGATTTTGAACCTAACACCCTAAACTCAATTTTTAAAAAATTCAAGTGGAGGATTCAACCTGATGGGTTAACTGACGATATGCTGCAATAAACCAAAAAACTAACTTTGGGATGAAAGAAGCAGCAGTGAGAAGGAAACAGTAAAACTTACAGTTGTCTAAATAACTACACATACTGTTACAAACACACAAACACATACATCGAGATAACAGAGATTAATCTGAAACAAATCCCACATCATTACACCAGGAGGAGAGGTCCAGGTAGGGAAATGCAAGAATGCTAAGGGAGAGGAATGGGAGATGCAGACACCGTAGCTGCAAACTCAGAGAAAAGAATAACCACTAAAGGAAGAGCAAGAGGTTTAATTCTTTCCAAGGCACTAGAAAGAAAAACTAGAGAAAAACCAGTACTCAATCATGCCGCTGAAATGCTGAAGTAAGATACAAAATAAAATGGCAGGGACGATCCAAACATTTCAACAATTTCAATTAATATAAATGGATTAAATTCCCCAGAGACTATTAGACTGAACTCCCCAAAAGCTGTTTTGACTACATTAATTGGGGGAAATAGGTCACTGCATAGAGTCCTGAGGACAGAGTATTTCACAGTTATAAAAGGCACAACTCACCAAGAGCATCACATAATGCTTTCTTTCACATTCAGAAATCAACTTACTATATGAACGGTAAGACAGGAATGTAGACTCTATGAACAATTAGCAAGCTAAATAAAAAAAATTCGTATCCACGAATAGGCACCCCTCCCTCTGAAAATGCTCAATATTTACAATTGACCATGTACTCCATAAAGTAGAAACCACATGGGCTGTATTCTAGGTGCTTAAAAATTTTAAACGCACTTGAGGAATTCCTGGGTTAATTACTGAATCTGGCAACTGAATCTGAAATTACCCACTTTGAAATAAACAACGACAGGCATCAGAGCTCCAGACTGCCAGACACAGCCAAGGCAGTACTCAGAAGAGTGTTTTCAGTCTTAAATACATTTATTAGAAAGCAAGAGAAATTGAAAATAAAACTTTCTGTACAATACGCTTTAAAAGCAGTGATTGTGAACATTCCTAGAGTTATAGAGGTCTGTGAAAGCAGCCTAGGAGTCGGAATTCATTTATGTATTTAAAGTCTATGGAATTGGCATGCCAAGCTATGATAAAACTGAAGACTAAATCATATTTTAGAATATCAACCCAGTTTTGTAACATTGGTTACTTCATTCTGATGAGATGAACTGGTTTAAGAGTCACAGCTTTGAATAATATAATAATTCATTGTTATGTTATATTCAATAATATATTGAATAATATAATAATAATAAAATAATAAACAATAATAACTTGACTCCTTCAAGTCAGGCAAGGCCTCATTCATTTTTATATTTTCAATCCATGCTTATAGGCAGCACCTAGGTAAGCACTCAACAGTGTCGTATAAACTGAATTAAGTAATGTGGTGGATAGATAATTTTCTAAAACATGGGATTCACTGGAAGAGGAGAATGAAACAGAACAAGAAGGTCTGTATGGTGGTTACAAAGTTGGGAAACACTGGCCTAAATATGAATTTTGATCTTCTCAGGTCTGTAATATCATAGTGTTACACGCCAGGTGCTCCAGGATTCTGGATAAGATCTTACAAACCCACAAGAGCAAGAGGTCTTTCTTCAGGGCCGCCATCAGCTTTCTTGCCTTCCTCTTGCAGGCAAGATTCATGGATTTCAATAATCACAATGTCAGATAACGTCACTTTTTCAACTACGACAGACTAATTTTTAAAAAACCCAGGCAAAAGGGGAGGGCTCCAGCTCTAGCTAGCACAAATGACTGGAACATAAGATCAAAATCTTTGGTATTAAAGGACTCAAAAAGATCTATTTATTTAAAACATTTTAAAAGGGTTCAATTGATCTGTTCATAGGATGAATTTTAATTAAATCTTAAAACTGGTTTTAAGGCTTTACTTTATTTCACAAACTACTGCTTTGGCTATAAATTAGATGGACTTCATCAAGTACCATGCTTTATATAGTTTTCAACAGAGAAATTAAAAAGGTCCAATTCTAAACCATACCAAAAAGAAGCACGTTCAGTGAATCTAAACACACACAAGGGCCTTATCTATATTAATATTCCAAACATTCAATATTTGAAATATTTAATTAGTGTCAATAGGTGAACTTCAAAATGTCCTTTGAAATAAACAGGGAAATTTTAAATTTCAAGACCTTCTAACATATTAATTTGATATGGCTTATTTTTTAAATAATCCCCCTTGCTACAGTTAAAGAATGATTCTTGCTCTCCTGCACTAAAAACAAAATGACTATACTTCCCTCCTTAACCTAGTTGCGCATAATTTAACATTTTTAAAGCTTTTCTCTTTACTACTAAACCAGTATCTTCAATTCTTAACTTTCCCCAGAGCACACTTCCTTACCTGACAGCAATATGTACAAATAAATATAAATAAAAAATAGAATTCTGCCAGCAAATACTATGTATAAGCCCAACAATACAGACACAGTCTTAAAAATCAGTTATGTATTTATTTGCATAGATTCAAAGGAAAGAATTAAAAATCCAACATAACATCCCATGAGGCCTACAATTTAATTACTAATCTAGTTTTTTTTGGTTTTTTTTTTTTTTTTAAAAAAGGATTTCCTCCACTTAGGATGGGACTATTTCACATGAGTGCAGAAACCATACCAACAGATACCTATATATCTTTAGTTTTTGCAGAATTAGTATTAAGTCCAAAAAAGTCCTTTTTGATGATGTACCGAACACACTGCAAAATCACATTTCTTTCATGTCGAATGTCTGGAGCTAAAAGCTAAAAAATAATAAATAAAACGATTAGCCGGTAAATAAAATATATCTAAGAAACACAATCAAAAATATTATGTGTCTCCCCATATAAAGAACAGAATAAAGATATATATTTATATACTTATAATACAATAATTTTAGTAAATTTAGATACTATATTTAAATTATTTTGTTAAAAAAACAATGTAAGAACATTTCCTTTTAACTTATATCAAGACTCTCTAGCTTTTTAAACAGCACAAATGTTCACACTGGGTGTCCTCTCTGGGAGTATCTAACAAAGGACAGGAAATACAGGTTCAAAAGTCTGCAATTCTTTAATCTACAAATCATGTCAATGAGAACCATCCTAAACCCAAACCTACAAACAGTATAAAAACTGATAAGCAGATATAGTAAATATAGTAATGATGAAACCAGCAGTAAAAAATCCCAACATTCCTGGACTTTCACAACTTTTCATTTTGTGCTTATTGTAATTGAAGGAAATCTAAAAATCCCTAGTATTTAGAAGTAATACATAACCAAGGAATCATCTGTGATTTGCCAAAAGGGGTAAGATCACTCAATTTATTTTCTGATGTCATTAATGTTGTTTAGAAACATCACAAAGGAATGAATGCTCAGTGAACAGATGATTTAATTTACCACTTACAAGGTATTTTAAAAATGCAATTTACTTTATATAAGCACGGAAATTTACAAAATAGAGAGTCCATTCCAGATCAATTTAAACCAGAAGCAACTGTACCTACATGTAACACCTCAAAGAGTGTAGCCACAGAACAGACCAGCTATAGCATAAGCACTTAGCTGACAGGGCACAAACGACTTTCACACATTGTCAATAGTTCTACGACTCTAATAAAAATTTTGGAATATTTTCTTATTACTTCTAGCATGAAAGAACTGAATCTTTGAACAGCTTCATATCCATTACTTAGAATCAAAAGATGTGCTGCTTCCTCTTAAAATTTGAAGAAATCGACTTTTCAGCACATCACACTAAGAATAAAGGCAATAAGGCACAAAATAAACACATAAAAACCTCATTTTCCCTTCAGTCTGCCTTTGTATTTAGCTGTGATTTCAATGGAAGCTTTAAAAATGTCAGTACACCTCAAAACATATTTCCTTACCAATCAGTTAAATCTATAGAGTCTTTTCTTTTAAGCAGTTTTGAAAGTGTACTATTCCACATTTACGGAATATCAGCTATATTCCAAATGCAGCTTCAAAATTAAGATACACAAATGGAGTCTTCAAGGAGCAAATATCTTTGGTAAACTTTAAAAACATGCATGCATGAACCCATGAAGAAACCCAGTGACTCTATCTTCATCATCTGAGAACACAAAGATTACAATGTAAAGAAAATCATTTACCATTTCCAGGAGATATGGATGGTGTGTCCTTGGCTCAAATAATGTTTGAAAGTTGTGATAATCTCTTTTCCTCTTAGGGTTTGTCTTTTTAAAACTTTTCTTTTGGCTCTCATACTTCCTAGCAGTCACTTTAACATTGGGACTCGGTCTCTTAGGAGTATTGCTGTGAAGAACCTCATCTGCCACCAGAATGTCTGCTTCAGTCTTAATGGGAGCTTCTAAATGTAACAAAAAACAAATACAAAGATAACAAAAACAAACA
>CM053605.1:119284319-119323126 GCA_028646535.1 Procyon lotor | reverse complement strand
CCCAGCACCACACCCTCTGAAAACTGCTGCTTGTCAATTTTAAGCTTATTATCTTTTCTCATGAATTAATAAGGGGAAAGAAAAATAGTGCAGTTCTACATACAAATTATTAGTGGACTAAACAGAAATCTATAACAATATTAACATGGAGACTATTCAATGCACTGTTTGAAAGATGATAAGGCAAACTATTATTTCCATCTAAGACCCAAAGAGAGGTACTAACAAGCACAATACATCTGACTATAATGCTCTTTAAAAGTATGAGCTTGTTTAATCCTTAGGAGGTATCATTTTCACTATTAATTACAGATGATAAAACCAAAATTCAGAGACTCTGAGTAACTTTTCCTTCGGGTAACAAAATTATACAACAGTTGGATCAAAGTTAAATCTGGGCTGACTCCAAATCCTAATACTTAACTAATGGGCTAGAATCTCCCCTACAGATACATAAAGTCCTCTTATTAAAATGAAGCCAAAAAAATAAAATAAAATTAAGCCATCCTACCAAAATGTTTCTATGGTTAATAATAATGCTAATAAATGTCTTTTCTTCCAACTACAGTTCCGTTTCTCTGTTCCCTGTTATAGCAAAACTTTGACTCCAAATCCCAATTCTTAACTAATGGGCTGGAGTATCTCCTACAGATACGTAAAGTCCTTTTACTAAGATGATGCCATCCTCCCGAAGTGTCTCTATGGTCAATAATAATGCTAATAAATGTCTTCTTCCAGCCATGGTTCCATTTCTCTGTTCCCTGTTACAGCAAAACTCTAAACGACTATCTGATGCACTTAGATGTGAACAAGTACAAGCTACAGGAGGGAAAGGGTTTGGCTTTGTTCAGTACTGTATCCTCAGAGCCTAGAACAGTACGTTAAGTGCTAAACAAATATTTGAAGGACAAACTGTTGCATGAATGAGGAAAGACACATTCAAAAAAGGCTAACTGGTACAGAACGATAGGGCTAGGAAAAGGTGGAGCCACAACACAAACCTAGCTGGTTCTGTCTGGATTCAAAGCTCATTTTTCTTTCTTTCTTTCTTTTCTTTAATAACATGATTCCATTTTTATTTTTAAAAATCAAACACGTGTGATATGAAAAACATTAAAAGGATATACAACAAAATGTGAGCAGTAGCTGCCTCCATAAGATAGTAGAGATTTCTTTAAATGCTCTTCAGTTTTTTCTGGTTTTACCATCAGAATATAATAGAAAAACATAGGAAAATAAACCGTGGAGGAAAGTGTTTCCTCACAATTCAACTCAAGAAGTGGAGGGTAAGGCTTTATTAGGCCTATATATCGCCCCCTTTCCTGCCTTCCCTTTTTTAAAAACTTTGTATTTGAAACAATTTTAGATTTACACAAATGTTGCAAGGATAGTACAGGGAACTTCTATATCCCTACTGTCTTGCTTCCCCCTTACCCAACCATGGCACATTATCATAGCTACCGAACTGACACCGGGTAACACTACCGAAACTACAGACTACATCGTGATTTCACTAGTTCTTCCACTAATACTCTTTTCTTGCTTCAGGATCCAATCCATCATATCACATTATATATTTAATCATCATGACTCCTTATCTGGGTCTCCTCTAAATCTGTGACAATCTCTCAGTATTTCCTTGTCTTTAATGAACTTGACACTTTTGAAGACTACTGGTCTGTTATTGAAGAATGGCTCTTTGCTAGGGTCTATCCGATGTTTTTTGATGATTGCACAGAGGCTATGGATTTTAGGCAGTGCCCTTCTCATCACATCATACCAGGAGTCTGTGACATCAACAAGACTTATTACTAGTGATGTTAACCTTGAGTTCTTGGTGGTCTGCCTGGTTTCTTTGCTTATAAAGATTTTTCTCTTTCATTATTTTTTTTTAATGATTCATTGTCTCGCCCACATTCAAGGGGAAGGGAATTAAGCTCCCCTTACAGTAAGGAATATCAAAGAAATTTAGACATGTTAAAACCACCACAGTAACTAATATTTAGGGGGAGATATTTTGAAACTACATAAATACCATGTTTTAAAGTTTAGCCATTAATTTTACCATTCATCAGTGGGTCTTGCCTGAAACAACTATTACTGTTCTGTTTTAATGGTGACTTTTTATTTCCGTCATTTCTTCCACATTTATTAATCAGAATTTTTCTGAAAGATCTGTCCCTCCTTCCACATTTCTTATTCACATCAGTATGGACTCATGGATATTTATTGTGTTCTGTGGGTTATAATCTATCATTATTTCTCTTGTGGCTCAAGTTGTTCCAACTTTGGCTATTCAGAGCATTTTCCAGTTGGTCCCTATATCCTTCTGACATGTCCGAAATTCTGATTGTTTTTTGAGCACTTTCTAACCTTCTGGCACTATTAAGATGCTCTAGGTGCACTTTGTTATTTTCTCTGTCCCAGCTCTACAATCAATCATTTCTCTAAAAGGCCCTGGTTTCTTCAATTGGAAAATGGTAAAACCACAATTGGGATGCTTGGTGTGTATTCACTACCAGGACTGTCACAGAGTTCACTATACTTGAATGTCTCCCCGTGGGTAAGAGTTAGGAATTTATACAAATGAACAACTGCTCCCCTAGGTCATTCTCCCTCAGTTATGTTTCAGGAATCCATGATACATAATAATACTTCCAAACAGGTATTGTCCTTTTGGTCCTATCAAAACATCCTCTATGGTGACTTTTTATCTGAAGGGGGAGGGGGTTCCCAAAGTCCCTTGGGTCTACTAGCAGTTCGAATATAGGCATTTTCAGCAGTTGGAAAGATTATATTGAAGGCATTGTACTGGCTGACAAATTAATACTGAAAAAAATTCACTCACTTTTTAATAAAAACAGCCAAAACAACTCTCTAAACTAAAAAATGCCAGTAAAAAGATAGGAGCAATGAAGACGATGAAATCAAACTTTAAAATGATTATAAAATACCACCTCAAATAACTTCTCATACTATTAAAACCCTAGCAATACTCCTCTTAGGGTAAATCTCACCTCTCTCTCTCTCATACATACACATCATGTACCCTCTGACCAGATACAGATAGATATAGATATAGACATAGATATGGATACATATAGAAATATATAAATCTAAAATGTGTCACCAGACTATAAATTTCTTGAAATCAGGAAGAAACTTCTCTGAATTTTGGATGATGGAATGATGGACAAGCAGAATGTAGGACCTCAAGTAAATCCCTATTAAAATGAATAAAGGGGAAAAAAACCCCGCCCTTTATAAGTCTTGGTAAGTATAAACACTAGTTGTAAAAGCACCCCATTTGGATTCTTTCTACAACTTATTTCTTTACTTATCTCTCCACCTTCATCCCCTTACTATTTCCCCTTACTATTTCCTATTGCCTTTTATGAAGTGAAACACAATTACATGCTCTAGCCTCAAGAAAATTAATAGACTGATTAAGTATCCTTATAAAATTAAAAAAAAAAAGAATTTATTTATTTGACAGAGAGAGAGAGAGGGAGAGAAGATCACAAGCAGGCAGAGAGGCAGGCAGAAAGAGAGGAGGAAGCAGGCTCTCCGCCGATCAGAGAGCCCGATGCAGGGCTTTGATCCCAGGACCCTGAGATCATGAACTGAGCCGAAGGCAGAGGCTTTAACCCACTGAGCCACCCAGGCGCCCCTAGACAGATTAAGTACCCTTAAGAAAATGCAATTATGTTGAAAAAGTCATCTGAAAAAATGGAAATCTTGCTTTATGGTGTCCAACTCTCAAAAACAAAAATTAACAATGAGCATTCATAACAGCTGATGTGCTGGCTTATATTCTTATTTTAATATTTACCTTTTAAACACCAAGAGACCACCCAGCCTAACGTCAGTGCACACACTCATGTCCCCCAGTGTCCTACGACAACAGCTATATTTATACGATAATGAACGACTAACAAATTGGGTCTTTTTCATTTTGTGGACACCGAGGCACTTCAGTCAGTGATGCTTGATGCCCATTACTGACCAGTTCTTCTCCTTCTAGCTCAGACAACACTTCCTAAAACCACAGGTCAGGAAAGTCATAAAACATGTTGTATATACATTTAAACAACAGCCACAAAATAAATGAGTCCTAACTAAAGAAATACCAAAAAAAAAGATGTAAAACAACAACACCTTGAGGACACTAGTTAGCAGAACATACAAAGAACTAAAAAAAAAAAATATGGCGCCATTAAGGACGTCTGGTGAAAACAGGCCATATTCAAAACTGATAAACTGGGAGACTCCAGATGACAGGCTTTCCCTTTGAAACACTATCAATCTCCAGTTTAAAGCACCTGCACAAGTAATGAGAGTTCAATACTATCAAATATCACAAAAAATACTGATTTTCTAAGCATGATCTGAAGTCTGTAAAGATTCTGCAGAACTGTTGTCTTGTTTAAAATGTGAATGTTGTTATCTAGATAAGGTTCTGAGCCAAAAAAAAAAAAGGAAAAAAATGTAAGGCATTGGGAGATCTTCATTTTACAAGTGAAATCAGTGATGAAGCCATTAACTACCACCTGAGAGCACGAACAGGGCCACATCACTGCAATGGTGCCCCGCTAACGACAATCCGAATAATAAGCACAACAACTGATCTTAAGGTTAGCTCCCTCTGGCCCAGGGAGAAGGAAGCTGCCTCCAAACAAGTTTAAGACTGACAGACAAAAAAAGAAAAAAAAAAAAAGACTGACAGACGAGACAGCAGACACGCTGAGAATATTTGGGCATGAGAAAAAATGATACACAGAGCTTTTCGTAGCTATACCTGGAGTGAAAAGTTGAAGAACCAACGGTCTAAATATTGATCTGGAAAATGCAAACATCCAGAAGAAATCCCAAGTAAAGGATAATATAAATTTAAATGAAATCTTTCCTAAAAAATAAAGTTACCCTAGCTTAGTCACTGGTTTTCTGATTTCCTTAAAGAATAATATTATAAAGTTGTAACTTACTTATAAGATTTTTATATTCAAGACTTACATTATCATCTTTGACCCTCAATATAGGTGCATTCCTATCTTTGACCCTCAGTATAGGTACAGGCTTACACATTTACACCGGAACAAAATTACTTGAGGTCTCTCATACAATTGCTAAAACACAAAAGAATCTGACTAAACACTTTCTACCATGAGGATGAAAGATACTACTTTTCTCACATGTAAAGCATCTCCTGAAGACCTAGATACAGGCTTAAGTAGAACAAAATATATAATCATCTTTTTGTTTATATTTCACCAGATCACCACATACTGAAATACTTCCTTAAAAATGAGAAAACAGGGGCGCCTGGGTGGCTCAGTTAACCGTCTGCCTTTGGCTCAGGTCATGATCTCAGGGTCCTAGGATGGAGCCCCATATCAGGCTCTCTGCTTAGCGGGTGTCTGCTTCTCCCTCTCACTCTCCCTTTGTGCTCTCCCTCTCTCCTTCTCTCTCTTAAATAAAATCTTCTTTTTCTTATTGTGTTATGTTAGTCACCATACAGTACATCATTAGTTTTTAATGTAGTGTTCCATGATTGTTTGCAAATAACACCCAGTGCTCCATACAATCTGTACCCTCCTTAATACCCATCACCAGGCTCACCCAAAATAAATAAAACCTTTAAAAAGATAATAATAAAATAAAAAATGAGAAAACAGAGAGGGGCCTGGCTGGCTCAGTCCATACACCATGCAACTCTCAATCTCAAGGTCATTAGTTCAAGGCCCATGCTGGGTGCAGAGATTACTTAGAGAGAGAGAGAGAAAACAGAATTACCCATTTACCAAAGCTAATGGAATGAAGACTACTCAACATTACAGAGTCCCTTAAATGTTCATTTAGAGAATTGCATGAAGTGAAGAATTACATAATTTTCAGATTAGTAACTTACTAATTTTAACAGTAGTCTATTTGTGTTTCAAGTATTTTAATGACATGAAAGTTTATATATGGATACAGATGTTTTTTATCATCAAGGTCACACACTGTAACTCTGAAGAAGTGTGTGGGCTCCAACATCTTTTGAAGGAAAGAAATCAGTGCCCAAGAGTAAACTCAGTGCTGGCCCCAAAGGTCACCTGCCTTTTCCCTGCTATCAGCAAGGATACAAAGATGCCTCTTCTAAACTCTCTCCCACATCGCAACTATGCTAGGCTCATACACTATTTTTTTTTTTTTAGATAAATTCAGACTTCTCATTTAGAAGAAGCACAGTGTTCTCATTTAGAAGAAGCACAGTGTCTAGTGGAATCAGAATCTTAAATTCAAACTCTGGTACTGCTGCCAACTAATAGCTGGGCTAAATTACCTATCCTGTGTTCCTCGGTTCTAAAATGCAAATAGCAACAGTACATATCCATTGTAAAAGGAAAAGAATTAACATGTATAAAGCATGTAGAGCACTGTAACTACCTTAGTAAGTGTGAGCTGGTGCTAAAATAATTACTATTATTCTAACTAAATTATACATTATTCATAGCCCAACACTCCCTATGCCAAGATCCTTTCCATCCCAATTCAGTCATTGAATTAGTTATCCCATTTCTTACCATCCATAAGTTTAAATATTTGCCACGTGCTTATCATAGAAGCCATTGTGTTCCAAGTTAAAGAGTCTGCTAGTATCAATCCCCTCACTAATACTACTCCTTTGCAGAAGAGAAAACACATATAATAAGATAAAGCCTCGTGATGATATTGGAAGGAAAGGTGGTAGAAATATTTACATCTACGTTTTCATTTTTCAGAAGGGAAAATGGAGCGTCACGCTTGATGAGATCTCTGTGTGGTAAGCAGCATTCTGGTCCTTTAATTTTTTAACTTACTAAACAAGAGTAAGGGAATTCAAAGCTAATATAAATATACTGTATGCGCTAAGAAGAACAGTATTAAATACAATGAAATAATATTATTTACCCAAAGAGATCATTTTCATGCTCAGCAACATAAATCATACTGGCTTTCACTGAAATTACCCACCTCACAGGTGTGGGGAAATTAACATAATTAAGCAAATTTGAATCTACAGCATCAATACATTCAAAACAATCTTTGTGTTTTCTCTGAAGATTTATTTTAGAGAGTGAGAGTGCAGCAGAGGGGTTGGGGGGAGGCAGGAGGATAGAGAATCCCAAGCAGATCCCAGTCTGAGCACAGAGCCTGACATGGGGCTCCATCTCCTGACCCTAAGATCATGACCTGAGCTGAAAATCAAGAGTTGGATGCTTAACTAACTGTCACCCAGGCACCCCCATACAGAACAATCTTAAGACCATTTCCAAGATTATACCATACTATGAAAATAATCCAATAAATATCATCTTTCTTCTACATCCCGCCTGCCTCATGCACCCATTCCCTAAGAATCAGAAATGAGGGTTTGGACAAGATACTCCTACTACAAATAAAAACAAACAATACTGTGAAGAATCAACTTCAGCATCATGGTGTATACACTTATAAACATGCTACTTTCCTTTCAGCTTACCAGAATCAGTGTTTACCAAAACACCCAGAGGGTCTGCATTTGCTTCAGGTGGATCTTCAGGCTTCAAATCACGCAAGCAACTGCCAGATCCAACGTATGCTTTCTGTCCAACACGGTCATTTTTCCATTTGTGATGCCTGCCAGGACTTCTGATCTTTGCCATCTGTGAATGTCTGGACATCCCCTTCATCTTGCTGGAGTGAGAAAAATGCCAATTCTATGTATAAAAGGCACTGACCTCTCAAGAGAAATCTAAAGGAGGGTACTGAATGCAAAGGAAATTTAGCTGTCGTATCAATTATTTGTAGCCTGGTACATTAAAGAAATCAAAATAAGTAAACTCAATGGCTTCCAAAGACAGGGAACTTTATGGTAGATCTTTAAAAGAATAACATACCACAACATACTACACTTTATCAATCCTAAGAGGCATTTGTCCTCCCATATTTTAACCCCTCTGAAAATGGTCTATGTTGTATGATCAATAGCAGGTCAGTTTAACTGGCAGAATTTTTTCATTCTGATTATACGTAAGTGTTTCTTCGATTTTAAAGTATGTTAACTCTTGTCTATTCATTCTCCAGGAGTCTTGTTTGATCTTTCTAACAACTCTTTGAAAGTAGATTAGACAGGTACAATTCTCTTCACTTTAGAGGATAAACTTAAAGATCATAAAGTGAGCATAATTTCACTGCGACCTCAAGTCAAGTGCCCTCTCAACAACTATAATTACTCCTCTTATAAGACAAATGCTTGTCTGAGCATATTCTAAGGTAAACTGTGTAGGAAAAAATTTTCAATAAAAGGTTCATTGTACACTCTCAATAGAAAGCAATACAAAGTATCCTTTGGTAAGGCTGACTTTTCACAAAAATACATGTTTTTTTCTAATTTGTCATTTATTGGCAGAATTTTTTTTTCATTAATAATGGAGGCTGCAGTTAGGAATACAGAGCTTAGGAATCTGGGTTCAAATTCCAATTATGCCACTTACTAGCTGTGCATCTTAGACAATATTAATATCCCTGCGTCTGTTTACTCCTTCATTTGTAGAAAGGAATCAGAAAGACACAGAACTAATAATAAAGTGCCATACTGAGCTCTTAATAAATGGTAGTTATTATCATAATAATTTCTAAATAATTTTCTAAACCAACATATTTGGTTAATATTTCTGCAATCCAGGGGCGCCTGGGTGGCTCAGTCGTTAAGTGTCTGCCTTCGGCCCAGGTCATGATCCCAGGGTCCTGGGATCAGGCCCCGCATCGGGCTCTCTGCTTGGTGGGAAGCCTGCTTCTCCCGCTACCATTCCCTCTGCTTGTGTTCCCTCTCTCGCTGCGTTTCTCTCTGTCAAATAAATAAAAAATCTTTTAAAAAAAAAATTATTTCTGCAATCCATAGGTTCTTAATCCTTTTATTTTAGAGTCACCATAACCCTTACAGTCTCGTTCCAAAAAATCATACATCTACTCCAAATTTTGTAGAAAACCATGCACCAATTTCCAATGTGCAATCACAGAAGTCAGGCCTGAACAGCGTCATCACAGGTAAAACAGGTAGTTTCTGCCTCTGGCCCACTGGCCCCATGAGGATAATGAAGAGATGCCATTTTCCTTAGGCTCCCATTCACAGATGCCTTCCCTGTATCCTACTCCTATTGTACCTGACCACAGATGGCTTTCAAATGATCATCTTAAGGTATTCACATTAGTGAATGAGTTAGAATGACTTTTTTTTTAGATTTTGGGTTTTTTTAAATATTTTATTTATTTGAAAGAGAGAGAGAGAGACGGAACAAATGGAGGGGCAGAGGGAGAGGAAGAAGCAGACTCCCTGCTGAGCAAGGAGTCCAATGTGGGATTCAATCCCAGCACCCCGGGATCATGACCTGAGTCAAAGGCGAATGCTTAACCAACTAAGCCACTGAGGTGCCCTGAGATTTTATTTTATTTTTTTAAGTAATCTCTACACTCAACATGGGGCTAAATACTCACAACTCCAAGATCAAGTCTCATGTGCTACCAACTAAGCCAGCCAGGTGCCCCTGGAATGACCTTTACCTGATTGGATCAATAAGACTTCATTATTTGCACTACCCCTACCTTTGAGAGACTAGTTCTTTACACTGTCGATTGACAATCATTTAAAAGGAAAAGTTTATTTATTCAGCCCTTAAAAATACTTACACAAAGCATAATGTAAGTAAAGATGTAGACACACATGAAGTATAGAGATTAAGGAATAATCATAACTAAAAAGCTAATAGAGGAGAAGCAAAATATTCAAAAATTATTCAATTAATCCAAAAGAAGGGGGAGGCCTGAGTGGCTCAGTTGGTTAAGTTTCCAACTCTTCATCTCCATTCAGGTCTTGATCTCAGGGTTGAGTTCAAGCCCCTTGTTGGGCATGGAGCCTACTTAAAACAACAACAAAAAACAAACAAAAGAAGGCAAGGAAGGAAATAAAGAAAAAAAAAATAGGACATATTAAAAAAAGCAAACAGGACAGTGGTAGGCTAAAAACCCAACTATATTAGTAATTATTTTAAATATAATTAAAAGATAAAGATCGTTGGGCTAGATAATACAAAATAAGACCGAATTATATATTCTCTAAGAAACACACTTTTAAATATACAGATATGAAATTTAAAAGGAAAGGGTTGAAAAAGCTATCCTCTCCCCACTACACCATATTGCCACCAGCCATAAGTCAGGGGACTGTTTACCAAAGAATCTTTTTGTGGACTGTATTCTGTTCTGTTTACCTATCCTTGAGCAATGCCACACTACCATCATCTCTTTCTTAGCTGTCTAGATCCTTCTGGTTTTCATATAAATCTTAAAGCTTATCAATACTTATCCACTTCCACCACCCTACAAAACAAAACAAAACTTGCTGGGATTTTGAATGGGATAGATTTGGAGAGAAAATCTATATATAATAATATATATAGACATATATTATCTATATGTTAATATAGATAGAGATATATATTATTAGATATAAACTCTAATATTGGACTTTATGAAAATTGAGAACTTTTATTATCAAAAGACATCTTTAGGGACTTCTGTATATGGCCAAAATAAAATAACCGGGACTAGATTTATTCTCCCACCTCAAACAATCAAAAATCTAAGCAAAATACAGAAACAGCAGTTTTTAAGACGCTGGACATCAGGTAACAAGAGCAGTGAACTTGGGAAAATAAGAAATAAATGAGGAGTGAGCCCTATGACTACCCCGTCTTACTGCCTTAGAAGGTTTCAGACTGCAGTGCAGCAAGAGAACCTGGCATTTGGTAGACTCCTTGAAATGAGAAGACAGAGCTAAGGGGTGCCTGGGTGGCTCAGTGGGTTAAAGCCTCTGCCTTCGGCTCGGGTCATGATCTCAGGGTCCTGGGATTGAGCCCCACATCGGGCTCTCTGCTCAGCAGGGAGCCTGCTTCCCCCTCTCTCTGCCTGCCTCTCTGCCTACTTGTGATCTCTCTCTCTGCCAAATAAATGGATAAATAAAATCTTTAAAAAAAGAGAGAAAGAGAGAAGACAGAGCTAAGATCCTACAGAAACCAAGATACCTAAAGGATCAAACTGTTTCTAAGTAATTTAGCTGTGTTCCTAGGAAAAAGTTCAAGAATATTTACTGAAATATGAAAATACCCAACAAGGTAAAGTTCCTAATGTCTAGGATCCAATAAAAAATTACCAGGCATGCAAAACAGGCAGGAAAATATGACCCATGATAAAGAGAAAAATCAACCAAAATGAATCTAGAACTGACACAAATATTAGAGTTAGCAGAAAAAGATTTTTTTTTTAAGATTTTATTTTTTTGACACAGAGAGAGGGAGATCACAAGCAGGCAGAGAGGCAGGCAGAGGGGAGGGGGGAAGCAGGCTCCCTGCTGAGCAGAGAGCCCGACGTGGGGCTCGATCCCAGGACCCTGAGATCATGACCTGAGCCAAAGGCAGAGGCTTTAACCCACTGAGCCACCCAAGCACCCCAGAAAAAGAGATTAAAAGCTATTATATCTATACTCCAAAATGTTCAGAAAATTTAAAGTAGAGACATGGAAGACATTTTTAAAAGATCCAAGACAAACTTAAGATGAAAACGACATGTCTGTGATGAAAGATGCAAAATACATACCAAGAGATTAATGAAAGATTAGATACTGCCTAAAAAAGATTAATGAACATAAAGGAAGCACAGCAAAACAAACTACTCAAAACAAGACAAAGAGAAAAAAGAATTTTAAAAAGTGAAAAGAGCACCTGCAAGGTAATGAACAACTTCATTTAATATTGTATTTAAATGTAATCTCTAAAAGAGCTAGAAAAAAATACTTGAAGAAATAATGGTCAAAGTTTTTCCAAAATTAATAAAAACTATAAACCTATAAACTGAGAATTTCAACAAATCCCAAGCACAAGAAACATGAAGAAAATAATACAAAGGCATATCATTAGCAAATTGTTCAAACCAGCAATAAAGAAGAAGTATTAAAAGCAGCTAGCAAAAAAAAGCATTTTATGTATAGGTACAAAATAATGATAGCAGCAGATTTCTTTGGAAACAATGCAAATGAAAAGAAAATGGAGCAAAATCTCTAAAAAAAAAAAAAAAAAACCTAAAACTAAACAAAAAAACCTGTTAAACTGGAATTGCATATCCAGCAAAAATATCTTTCAAAATGAAATGCAAAGAAAGACCTTTTTAGACACACAAAGCTGAAGAAATTCACCTCCAGCAGATCATCACTATAAGAAATGCCAAAGAAAGTCTTTTAAGCAAAAGGAAAATGCTATTAGATGATGGATCAACACTAACACTAACATTTGTATATATACAAATGGTAACAATGTAGGTATTCCAGCTTTCAGCTAGGCTAGGCTGGCCATCAGCTAACCAACCCCCAGCTGTTACTGAGCCTTGTCAAGATCAGCAGATAGGTCTAACTGAACGCCAAATGACCCCAGACGTCTGAACAATTAATACTTACTAATATATGGGGGGAAAAAGGATACCCATTAAGAAAGTAAAAAGGCAAGTCACAAACTGTGAGGATATACTTGCAATACACCTCTTCTGCTCAAGAAAGGATTTGTGTCTAAGTAAATAACTCCTACGAATCAAGAAAAGCAACCCAATTAAAAACTGGTCAAAAGGGGTGCCTGGGTGGCTCAATGGGTTAAAGCCTCTGCCTTAGGCTCAGGTCATGATCTCAGGGTCCTGGGATCGAGCCCCACATCGGGCCCTCTGCTTGGCAGGAAGCCTGCTTTCCCCCCTCTCTCTGCCTGCCTCTCTGCCTACTTGTGATCTCTGTCAAATTAAAAAAAAAAAACAACCAACCTGGTCAAAAACTTGAACTGGTACTTCACAAGGAAATATCAAAAGGCTGCTAAGCATATAAAAAGGTGTCCATCATCATTAGTCAAGAGGGAAAAACAAGACGTAAATAGAAGGACATGAGGAAAAGGTGTAACCAAGCATAAACCAAAACCAGAACAATTAGATGCACAATCAGGAGTGTAAACTGGTACAACAATTACGGAAAATTGTTTGGCTCTATCTATTAAAACTAAATATACAGATGCCCAGTGGTTTAGCATATATGTATGACCAGTGAAAACTAGTACTTATGTCCCCAAAAGACATGTAAAAGAATGTCCATTGCAGCTTTATTCATAATGACCCAAACTGGAAACAATCCAAATGTCCAACAGCAGACTGGATATTCTCACAAATGAGTTCTACACAACAATAAGAATGAACAGTTTAGAGCTACACATAATATGGGTGAATACCACAAAACAATTCCAAACCATAGAAATCACACACCAAAGAATATATATCATATGATTCTATTTATATAAGGTTCCAAGAGCATGTAAAATAAATCTGTGATTACGGAAATCAGGAAAGAGGTCATCTTTGTAGGGAGGCAATGAACTAGGGAGAGCTTAAGAAAAATTTATAAGGTGAAGACGTTTTGAATATTATTAACCTGTGTGGAGGTTACATGGGTATGTAGATGTATGTACGTGTATAAATTTGAGTTGTACATTTGAGATTTGTATCTTTTATTTATATAAACTTCAGTAAAAATTAAAATGGAAAAAATTCTGAAAAAAATTCTATGAAAGTGAGGGGCTGGGGAAAATAGGGTATTTCATATACTGCTGGTGAGAGAGTTAACTATGACAAATATTTGGCAGTTAGCCATTGATATTACAAATACATATATATCTGGGGCACCTGGGTGGCTCAGTCAGTTAAGCTTCTGACTCTTGATTGTAGCTTAGGTCATGGTCTCAGGGTCATGGGATCAAGCCTCAAGTTAGGCTCTGCACTCAGCAGGGAGTCTGAGTGGGATTCTCTTCTTCTCCCCCTCCATCTACCCCTCCCCACCATGCTCCTTCCTCTCTCTCTCTAATAAATAAATAAATCTTTAAAAAAACTAAAAAACAAAAACAAATACACATTATTATCTTTTGACTTAGCAAATCCACTTCTAGGAATCCGTCCTCAGGAATACTTGCATATGTGTAAAATGTATGTACAGGCCAATAACGGCAAATTTTTATTAGTAAAAGACTGGTAAGAATTTCAGTATTTGTGAATAGGAAATTTGCTTAAAAAAAACCCTGTGGGACACTCTTAGGATTCTACACATCCTTGAAGAATGAGGAGGCTAGTTATGCATTAATAACACCAAGTATATCATTTGGCTAAAAAAAGCAAAGTTTAGAATAGTGTCAAAAAGGGGAAGAAAAAAAAGACTATTATGTGCTATATACAAATGAAGTATCTCTAGAAGGATAAAATGGGTTGTCACTGGGGAGGAGAACTGTTTAGTTAGGAGACAGAGACAGAAGATTTATTAACAATAAATCTTTTTGAAAACCTCATGAATATAGGGTACTACTTATTTAAAAATATAATTTAAAGAAATTTTGAAGTAAAAATGTTACAAAAACAAGGATTTCAGAATTAGGAGTGTAGAAATTTTAAGACTTTAGTACATACTCTTGTTTATTATTTGTAAGTATACTCATTTGAAATAAGCATGGAGAATGCAAGCAATTTTAAAGAACTTACCCATACTGTGTTGTTGTCAAAACTGCTCCTCTCTTTTCTTTTTCAAGTTTTAACTTTTTCTTTCTTTCGATATTGGCCAGAGTTGGGTAGTTTCTAGGAAACAATAAAAGTCAATTATAAAAGGGCTTTTAGAATACAAATATAATTATGCAATCAAGCAATTACTGCATTTAGCAATTTTTGTTTAATGACTAATACAATAAATCACTTTAAACCTTTAACTCTTTCTAGAATTTTTTTAAGGGAAAAAAAGTAGACTGTGCCAATGCTACTCAAAATGTAGCATTTTGTAGGTACATTGTATGTAGGTAAGGTAGGTAAGGAGCTTATACTAGAATTTGAATCAAATAGCATAAAATGTGCTCAAACTGAGCACATTTATAGCTCATTTATTTGCCATGTACCCATAATACTATTTAAAAAAAAAAAAAGTAAGTCTATGCAAGAACTTGTGCAAATATATACTAGGTACACCCAAAGTTACCAAAATGAGGAAGAAGAAGTTCTCAAAAAGGCAGTCTGGTAGAAGGATGAGAAAAGCACACAAAGAACTATAATAAAGATCAAAACATAATAAAAGTACCCCCAAAGAGTATAAAGACGAGGCAGGAGGAAAAGATCATATCTAACTGGAGAAATCCAGAAATCCAGAGAGAGAAAGAGAAAGACGAAGGAAGGAAGGAAGGAAGGAAGGAAGGAAGGAAGGAAGGAAGGAAGGAAGGAAGGAAGGAAGGATCTTACATTGTGTTAATAAATAGAAACTAGATGGAAAAGCTTCAGTGTTCTAAGCAAAGCAAACAATGCAAACAAACCAAGGCCTCAGAAGGCGTGTAAGATATCCAGGGAATGGCAAGTGGTTTGTTTTGTATAGTTACAAGTAATCATACAGAAAGGGAGGCTAAGGCCATTAAATCACACGTCTTGACTACCAAACTAGAAATCTTATATTTAATTCAGTGGCAATGGGGAGCCACTGAAAGTTGTGAACAGGGAGAGATATGTACAAGGCAGTGATTAAGATTAAATGTGACGAGAGTGTGCAAGGTGAATCGCTCACACAAAGCTTTCTTTGTTCCTTGGCACGGCTGTGTGGAGATGGGAGCACCAAACTCCAGTGGTAAGGGAAAAGATCCGAGGAGTACAAGAAAGTACAAATGAGGGGAAACATAGCCCACTACCACTCAGCTTGGCTAGTCATCAGAGTAAATTTTAAGAAATACCAACAAATTGTGTCCTGCCATGGTTTCTAGAACATTGTTTCTCCCTCTTTTTTTCTATCTTTTTTTTTTTTCTAAATCTGCATCACTGACTTGAATGGCACAGAAAATAGGAAGCATCTGGGTTGGCCACACTGGAAGATAAGCAGGGAAATGACACTGAGTAAGTGGTAAAATAATTAGAAAAAAAGGGCAATGAATTTCAATGAGGACAGTGCAAAGCAATCCAGCCAAGAAACATAAACTCCATAAATAAAAGATGATGAATGCATAAGCTATAAATAAACATAAGAGGGAAAGATCAAGGTCATAAGAGATAAAAATCTGACAACCCGTCAGCACCATATGACTGGACTTTTGGAAAGCAAACATCATCTAAGGTTATGTGAAATGGAGTCTGGTGTATGTACAAGTGTGAAATCACCCTCTCGTAGTACTCAGAAGTGGTCAGAAATTCTCGGGGCACTGTGTCCAGTTTTGTGCTTCTAAATCGAAAAGGAATGTTAAGGAAAAATAAAACTTGGATGGGATTCAGGAGAGACTCAAAGATGATTAACAGACTGAAAACTAAAACCTCTGGGGAAAGATGAAAGGAACTGGAACTATTTGCAGTCTCTAAAAGAGGAAGAGAAGTGACAATAAATGCTCTTACAGAAAGGATGGTAGCCAGCTGGTCTCAATCTGAAGACAGAAATATGCAGAAGCAGAAATGGTGAGAAAAACAGTGATGACTTTCACAGGCCCCACGCTGTCTAGGCATATAACTCACAGCTACTCAACACCCTTCACATCTCTGAAATGCACTTATTCTTACTGGTCAGGTCTCTTCAGCATTTTTCTTCTGAGTAATGCAGACCCTTAACGTGTTGAGTCATATGCTGAACAATAAAGATTTGGTACTACAGTGTACCCTGTACAAGCAAGCAGATGCTACCGAAGTGCTTCCCAATGGTAGAAAATGTAAATGTTTGTTATAGCAAGTGGATTTTACATGAGATCTAAGAAAGGATTCCTTAAACAACATATCGAGGATGTTGTGTAATCTCCTTTGGTGGCAGTCTTTTAAAACAGCTCACTTTCTCTTTCTGGCAGATCAAAGTAACACTTCCTGAAAGGTAAGGGATCTTTCATCATACCTTACAAAGCTAGAAGATGCCATTTTTTTTAGTGCTTAAAATAAAACCCTCTTACAAAATCTGTATCATTTTTATTTACACAGAACCGAGAGACAAAAACTAGGAAAAACAATGGCACTAGAAAGCAAATGATAAAAAAAAAAAAAAGGAAACCAGAAACACAAAACCTTGTTACACATACCAAAAAAAATCAGAAAGCCCCCTCCAGCAACGTAATACTGAAATACAAGAATAAGGAAAAGTCTGGGGCTTTGATAAACAAAAAAAGACAACCAAAAAAAAAGAAATGCAGTTAAGCTTCCTAAAGTACACTTAAATCCAAAAAAGACTATTGAGAAAAAAAAATCACAAACTGTCTTATGTTACACAATTACAAACAGACAAAATTTAGTCCAGTGTCTCCTTTTAAAGAATGGGTATTATGAACTTATAAAGCTGTGACAAGTGTTATTTTCAGTTGGTTTCTCTGCTTTTACCTGCTAAAATTACTTTTTCCCTACACTTCCATATTTCCCCAATACTCCACAAGGAACTGGCCCTGAAACCATTATGTCCTTTTTCCTTCTCCTTCTTTCATGTCTTCCCTACTCTTTGTCCTCCTTTTGCTTAAGCCTTAATCTACAGTGACAATCCTTAAGCACTGCCACCAATAAATGGGCAAAACTGTACCAACTGTGATCCTAGCACACATCATTTTGGTTACATTATACTCTGACTCTTTCCCTCTCAAATCACCACCCACTTATTGACTTGTCCCCTAAGCCTATTCTCTATAAAAAATACAATCCCTCTTTACTGGCATTTACCCACAACTGCTTCAACACAGGCCATACCACTGTATTTTTATTTCAAAGTCTTTGTGAACTTCAAAAAGACATAGCATTTTTTTTTAGAAGCTGAACCCCTCTGTTGGAATTCTGAAAGAAATGGAGATATAGTTTAAAAGAATTTCCTCAGTCCCACAGTAACCACTGAAATATAGATCACAAAACTACTCCACCTAGTGGACTCACAATCTACTGTAAAATGTTTCAATGTTTCTTGCAAACTTTTACCACTATTTTCTATAATGCCCAATCATATAGCATTTGTACCTCACAGGTCAGGAATTAAAGAATCACTTCTGGTAGGGTGAGGGGTGGGTTGAAAGTTGTTAGTAGAAAGCCTTAAAGTTTGTAATTAAACACAGCGGACACCTCTGGGTGTGGCTAGATAAAGGAATTAGAGCAATGATGTGCCTTCTTCAAAGGACAATATACCAAGCAAATCTTTAGCATTTTCTTCCAACTCTAAAATTGGTATATGAAATATACCAATTGCTATATGAAAGTCTTTTACAAAGTTTTCGAATATAGCAATTACATAAAGATCTTACCTTTCCGGCATGTTAAAGAATACGGTGCCTTCCTCAGAAAGAATGTGGCCCTCAAAAGAAAATTAAGACAGAAGGACTATTCTGCCACATCAACATGAAATTTATTCTTTTCAGGCCTTCAAATAACATTTTTTTAAAGTTGAGAATGATAGAAATTTAGAAAGTAAATATATTTTTGTAATAAGTTCTTTAAAAACTGCTAGTGGAAAGAATGTTAATGTATTCTTGAGAAATGTATCAAATGTGCCAAAAGAGAAATGTTTCCCATACTTTTTATTAATAAATTACATTTATAGAAATAATGTATGAGCACATTACAGCAAAAGAACTTCAGAAACAAGATATGGAATAACTTCAGATGAATCAGCAAGTGCCAAGCAAAAATTTCAGAACACTGTATTAACAAGACCACATCACAGGTACAAATAAACTTCATCTGAAATCGTCATCCTCACCCAATTTCCTCATTCTCTTTAAACCTCCCTAAATTTCACAAATCCGTAATTTCATTTATTCACTTCAAAGGTCTTGCCCACTCCTCTTCCGAGATATTTCTGTCCACTATCACAGTATACCTTCCGTCTACATTCTAGAAACTAGAACTATACTCCAGCCTATCCCCTGTTCCCTCACCTATCTTAAATAAAAATCATCGCCAATAAGCATATTAAACACTTTTCAAGTTTATTCCTTATTCAAGATAGACGTGCTTCCAAATGCCACTTAAGAGTTTTGAAAAACAATAAGCTTTAAATTCTGCCACCAAGCACTGAGGCAAACACTCCTAACTGCCTGTTCTCCCCCTCTTCCTTAACAACTTCATTTTCGGATGTTCCGTCAACTCTGTTGTCACTAAAGGTGGTCGAGCAACCCACTTGCAGCCAATGAGAGCTACGTGGAAGTCTCCTGGTTGGATCTAAAACACAAAGCCATTGTCCCAATTAAAAGAGGCAAATTCAGTTTTGTGTGCCTTTTGCCTTTTTCTCATTGTGCTGCCTAGAATGAGGGTCTAATATTTGGATATGCAGGAACCTGTTGGTGGACACGAGGATGAAAGCCATCTACTAAGGAGCAACAAGCAAGAAAATGTGCCTGATGGTACTGCTAAGCAGCAACAGTAGCCCAGGACTTTCTTCTACCTGGGAAAAATAGCCCTCTTTGTGCTAAGCTAAGGTAGTAAGGTGGCTGTTCCATTTACTGAAACAGGATCCTAACTGATGCAAGCACCACTGCATCCTAGCCATCCTCTTTCACCTGAATGCTCTCCAAGCCCTACTAGGCATATTTAAAAACTTGCCTCCTAAAAACAGGGTTTCTTTTTTAAAGATTTTATTTATTTGAAAGAGAGAGTGAGTGAGAGAAAGAGCACAAGCGGGGGACTGGGAGAGGGAGAAGCAGGCTGCGTGCTGAGCAGGTAGCCCGACGCAGGCTCGATCCCAGGACTCCATGATATGACCTGAGCCGAAGACAGATGCTTACCAATTGAGCCACTCAGGCACTCCCCTAAAAGCAGTTTCTTATAAAGTCAACCATATGCTTCTATAAAATTATACTTACTATATGACAAAAATATCCCACTCTCAGGTATTTACCCAAGTCAAAAAAAAGTATAAACAAAAACCTGTATATCAACGTTTACAAAGGCTTCACTCATACTCACCAAATACGGGTAACATCCCAAACATCCCTTGATTGGGAAATGAATGAACACATTGTGGTAAATCCATATAATGGGACAGAATAGCAACAGAAAGGAACTGACTACTGCTACATGCACAGCACACATGAACCTCGAATGCACTACAGCTAAGTCAAAGAGTCAGACTCAAAAAGCCACACACTATGTGATTCCATTTACATCATGTCCTGCAAAGATGTGAATATAGGAGCAGGAAAAAGATCAGTGGTCATCAGGGGCTAGAGCTGGGGATAGAAGTTGACCACAAAGGGCATGAGGGATTTCTGGGGGGTTAATGGAATCAAGGTTAATACCTTGATTGTGGCAGTGATTACATGACGATATACATCCGTCAGAACTATGTATTAAAAAGGATGAATTTCACTGTATGCACAACATACCTTAAAATAAACAGGGAGGACATTATATGTTAATAAAAATTTAAAAAATAAATAAATAAATAAAATAAACAGGAAGGATGGGTGGGCAGGCACTATACCTCCTACGGAAGTCTTGCAAATCAAATTAGTAGTCCTGCCTTCCAAAGATTCCAAGTATCCCTTGTCCAAACATTATTATCCCTACATGGTTAATATTAATGCTTTAGTTGCCTGTGGTGTCATGACCATCTCACATATATTTATCTTATATTTCATATTAGGCTAAAAGTCTTAAAGGCAAGGCAAGTGTCTACTCCTATATGTTTTTCGTGATCTCATCCATATTAAAATCCTTGCCTTTTTACTGAATGTTTACCTCCAATTTTTAAGCTAAATAATTGTCAAGAAGTTAGCCAAAGGTATCATAACATACATTAACATAAAGTATCAAAACAAACATATAATTTACATTAACATAATATAAATTCAAAGGTTACTAAGATTTCTCGCTAACATTAGAAAATCAAAGAAGCCTTCTACCAGAGCCTTTACACTTGCTACCTGAGCTGGTTTTTGTCTTCCTATGTTAATATACCTTAAATTTCTCTAGCCAAGGGAATTTTTTTCCTTTAAAGCACTTTTTACACAAAACCACAAGGGGGCATAGTGCATATTCACACAGGAAGAGTTAATCTAGAAAGTAATGCATTCAAACACAGATCACTTTGGTTTGTCTAATGACAGTCTGTCCTATATAGTGAGAATTTAATGTTTAAAACCACAGCAGTTTAAGTGCTATTAGCTATTATAACTCATTTCCAACCATAATTACCAATCAGATCAACACACTTTCACCCAATTTCTTTAAAAACAACAAAGATGGGATGCCTGGGTGGCTCAGCTGGTCAAGAGCCTGCCCTCAGCTCAGGTCATGATCCCAGGGTCCTGGGACTGAGTCTCACATGCACCAGGCTCCTTGCTCAGCAGAGAGCCCGCTTCTCCCTCTGCCTGCCGCTCCCCCTGTGGGTGTACGCAAACACGTTCGCTCTGACAAATAAATGAACAAAATCTTTAAAAACTAAAAAATAAAAACAGCAAAAGTAAAGAAAATTAAAAATTAAAATGACAAAGGTATAGTTTGAAAGATGAATTAAAAACATGAATCTCAGCAAGATATTTACAACCACTTACTTGGGTATACCAAAACAGAATTACATCATAATAAAAACATTTTCAATCCCCATTTACATATACCAACATTTACAACCATCCCTTGGATCTATGGCACCAGGGAATATAAACAGTCACATAAAAAGTAATTCTTATGTTTCTAAAGACTATAGTCTTTTTTTAAAAGACACATATGCAAAAAGTTCATTAACAAGATCATAAAAGCCATCTATACTAAAGCGGCAGATGGAAAAGGACAACTAGACATTCCTCTAGCCAGATGAAAAAAAAAAAAAAAACAACCCTCAAACATCAGGATTTCAAATGATCAAGGGCAAAACTCAAAGATGGAAAAGGTAAAATTTTCTAGAAGCAAGAGCACGAGCAAAACTGAGGCTGAAAGGTCAAAAACCCTGTTTGGGATACACTAATAGTAAGTCTAGTTAGAACAAAGAGCTCTCATGAGCAAGTAATGTAGGAATAATCAGAAAAGACATGTTAAGTCCACATTACAGAATCCTGACTGCCAGTTTCAAGGAGCCATCTTCACCAGCATCTTAGTTGGCTAAAATAAATAAAATCAGTTTAACGACTTTATTTTTAAATTTTATTCTATAGTCACCTTTATAACTAAGTAATATAGACCTACTGAACATCTAATTTTACACAACAAATACAAAGAAAATAACATAACCTCATCAGTCAAGTCAGTTCCTTAAGTGCAATAGCACTGCTGAGTATTCACTTGCAGAGAGCATTTCAACTGTGTGATTTTCTTGAACAGCACTTAGCAACTGAGCCAGAGCTGAGATTTTGCCAGGTAAATGCAATGAAGGATGAAGGAATAAGGGAGCTGGGGTACTGACCCGAGTAGCTGAACTGGGTAGTTAAACTGAGTACTTAAATTTAGTAGTTAAATTTTAGCTGAGTAGTTAAACTGGGTAGGGAGAGGAACCTGGGTGGTGCAGTCGGTTATGCATCAAGATTCTTAGTTTTGGCTCAGGTCATAATCTCGTGCGTTATGAGACCAAGCCCCAAGTGGGGCTCCACACTCAATGGGGAGTCTGCCTGAAGACTCTCTCTCCGCCCCTCCCTCTACTCATGCATGCATGTGCATGTGCTTTCTCTAAAATAAATGAATCTTTTTAAAAAATTAATTAATTAAAGGGATGCCTGGGTGGCTCAGTCGGTTAAGCATCTTCCTTTGGCTCAGGTCATTATCCCAGTGTCCTGGATCAAGTACTGAATCAGGCTCCATGCTCAGCACGAGCCTGCTTCTCCCTCTGCCTGTCACTCCTCCTCCTTGTGCACATGCAGGCTCTCTCTCTAACAAATAAATAAAGTATTTTAAATAAATAAATAAATAAATAAGCAGATAAATAAATACATAAAACTGGGTAGGGAGATGAAGACAGAAGGGGATGACAGAAGGTAGAGGGGGTAAGGGACGGGAGGTCTCACATACTTCGAGACTAGGTAGAGGTAACAGTGAGAGCTGGATAGAATGGGAGTTATGATCAAAGAGGAGTATGCCAAAGGGCACCTGGCTGGCTCAGTCAGTAGAGCACAAGACTCTTGATCAAGATTGTGAGTTCATGCCCCACATTGGGTATAGAACTTACTAAACAAATTTTTTTAATTTATAGAAAGACAAGTATGCCCAGCTTTAGGATTTCCAAGGCAAAAAAATCCAGAAGGTAAGATCCAGACTATGATCATGAAAGTGAGCAGCTAAAATTGCATGGAGGTGAAGGACACCAGAAATCTGAATATAAAAAGGCCCTAATGAACTATAAGCTTTGAGTCTCAAAAAAGTCAGGGGAATTCAAAGAACTGAATATCAGAACAATTGTTCTGTTGGACATCCAACTGTTGGAATATCCAACAGTTCCATTGTTGGAACATCTGATCTGCCAACGGCAGGTGGCAAAGGCAACTGCATCCCACTGGAAACCATCTTGTTACAACTCACTGGGGAGGGTGTTAGAACTGCAGAGAGCTGTGTAGACAGATGGCAGGAAATTCAAAGTGTTTCAAAATTCACTTTCAAAATTCAAAATTCACTTTCAAAATTCAAAATTCAAAGTGAATTCAAAATTCTGTGTTCACATCAAGAAGGCCCTACATGTCACAAAATCAAATAGTCACTTTTTGTTCTTGTTTTATTTCTCCTTTTCACAGCAAACTACACTGCTACTACTAATCACATCTTCCCTCTTGAAATCCTCCCCTCTACTGGCTCCCATGACATGTCATACTCCTAATTTTCTTCTACCTCTCTAGCTCTCACTTGGAAGTCCTATTGGTTTTTACTCTGTTGGGCTGTCTTCTCCTTTCACCCTAACCTCTCTCTCTAAAGCGAATGTCTTTACATTTATAATGTTAGGATTTAAAAATATGTATCTCCAGCCCAGTCTGGTCCAAGACACAATGTCTATGCAAATACATATCTCAGAATCTCCTCATACTCAACAATGTCCAAAATCAATACATCCAAACCTTACTTCAAGATTCACTGTTCAGAGGGGCTCATATCAAGGACCCAGAAGTCTTCTCTCAACACCTCTTTCCTCCTCAACCTCTTATCATCCAATCCGCAAATAGTGCCCATTTACTACCCAAGTGTTCTATAGCCACCTAGTTCTTTCTGTCCATATCACTGCCATCTTTTAAAAACTTCTATCATCTTTTACCTATACTCAAGTTCCTTGAACATGCCAATCATCTGGATACGACCCCCTGCTTCCCCTCTTTTCCTGGTTAGATCTGAACTCAGTTCAACCTCCCTTTGCCAAGAACCACTGCACCCCTCCAGACTACATGCTGAGAAAGAGGAAGGATTGTGAGAGAGTGAAGTAGCTAGACTTGTAGAACACAGTCATTAAAGTGGTGACCATAATTAATACTGGTCTAATTTTCTCAGAGTTCATAATCCAATTTATACAGCCACTAGAGATAAGAGAACCAAAGCTGGCAAATTAGAAACTCATCTCAGACCTTTCCTACTGCCTTAAATGAACTTAAAACTTGCAAGATTCAACAACTAAGTTTAGTTAACTTCCCAGCTGCTTTATAATCTATGCTGACCAGCAGTCATTGTCATCCTCCTCAAAAGAAATTAAACATTTATGAAAGGGCCTGGCACCACTGAGCTGCACTAACTTCCAACTGCTCAAAGTCAGGGCTAAGTAGCAAGGGGAACAGCCTAGTGTTTTAGCAGTTAGGTCACTTCCATCCCATCTAGCAGGGTACGATCTTCAACACTGCTGGCACTCGCTCTTCAAAAACTAAGTATCAGAGGCACCTGGGTGGCTCAGTGGGTAAAAGCCTCTGCCTTTAGCTCAGGTCATGATCTCAGGGTCCTGGAATCGAGCCCCGCGTCGGGCTCTCTGCTTGGCAGGGAGCCTGCTTCCTCTTTCTCTCTGCCTGCCTCTCTGCCTACTTGTGATCTCTCTCTCTCATTGTCAAATAAATAAATAAATCTTTAAAAAAAAACCCAAAAAACAAAAACTAAGTATCAGACAGGAAATGGAGTTAATTCTTCTTGTTTTGTTATTCCTCTGTGTAAAATAATAAAAAGATAAAACCTATTGATAAAACAAAGAAGCAAAGCAAAAAACAAAACACAACAAAATAACCACATACTTAGGGATCTGTGAGGAGAAAAAAAACTATACCCATAAAGAAGCCAGCTAAAGGGAGCAAGCTGCTTCAATGTGCCATACTTCAGAATTCTTGGCTAAGTCAGACCAAGTCATGGTCCTAACTACTCTGACTTCTAAGTTTGACCATGCAACTGGCCAAGTTCCCTTCATGCTGAGACTGGGTGTTCCTACCCTGCACCAATTAAAAGAAATTTAATCAATAAATATTTATTCTCCACATACTAAATTCCAGACACAGTGCAAAGTTCAGTGGAACCAAAGATGTCCAGGACTAGGGATGACACTAAAGGTGCTACCATGGTTGTATTCATAAGCTACATAATCACAAATGAGGGAGTCCATAGTACCTTAGGGTAGGGAAGTCCATGGAGTGGCAGCCAATCCACGCTGATGCCAGAGTATAAGCCAACTATGCTACTAAGTTAAATATTTAGATCAGGTGACATCTTTTCCCTACCAAGATTTTCTCTCAATAAAAAAAGTAATATATCAATTTACATTCTGATACAAGTTCCTCATCTCATTACAGACTAGCACTCTGGCAGCACCGAGATAAAGAAAATGAAGATTAAGAAGAGATTGATAAGTCAGGTGGCACTTGAGTGAGGTCTTTCAAGACAGTAAGATTCTGCCAAGGAGGTAAAGAGAAAAAAGCATTCTAGTATCCTCTACTCCTGGTGGCTTAAATTCCTTCATCTGTCAGCCAAAGATGTGACTAAAATTCTATAAAATCCACCAAGTCCATGCCGACTGGCTAGATTCTACTTGCTTCACAATTAAATTCTTCTGATTGTCCCCTCACCCTCATCCATCTCTGCATTTTATAGTATTCATAACTGATATTTTATATACACATCAACAAAATTCTATTTGTTCTCAATTGGTTCTAAATCTTTATGCTTATGCTGGTTACCCATAGAATTAGCCCTGTCGCTTTAAAGGGCAGTCACTAACTTTTTCACCTAAGAATATAACATCTGCCACAACACTACACATGCAAGTGGCTTGAAACTAAAAACTTAAAGATACCATGGATGGACCTAGAAGGAATTACGGTAAGTGGAATAAGTCAGAAAGAGAAAGACAAATATCATGTGATCTCACTTATATGTGGAATCTGAAAAATAAAACAAATTAAATAATAAACAAAAAGCAAAGTCAAACCTATAGGCACAGAGAACAAACTCATGGTTGCTGGAGCGGAGGTGGGTAGAGGGACAGGCAAATAGGTGAAGGGGAGTGGGAGAAACAGGCTTCCAGTTATGGAATGACCAAGTCACTGGAATAAAAGGTACAGCACAGGGAATACAGTCAATGGTACTGTAACAGTGTTGTATGGTGACAAACAGGAGCTACATTGTGGCACAGACTTGTTGAACTACTGCACTGTATACCTGAAACCAGCACGACATTACGTGCCCACTATACTCAAATATTAAAAAAAAACCAAAAACATGTATTTTAAGAGATTTACAAGGGAGACAGCGAGTGATATATCAAAGCATTAAGATACCCTGGGGTGTTTTTCATTGGTACATTTACTCACAAGTTCACATTGTACCCACGGCACATATTAACAAACTAATAAAACATGCCATGTCATATCTGACTGTTTGCGGGACATCTGATCCAGCTTACCTCCCTCACATACCCAAGACTTGGAGGATGACCACAGCAGTGATAATAAGTACCCATAATTTTATTAACACCCTCTTTTCATAACGTCAACACGGTCTCAAATTATTCATTACAAATAAAAATGTTGAATTTAAAAATAAACTAAAAAATTAAGTTGAGCAAAGCAAAAATTTGACCTGCCGGTCCAAAGAGTTTTAAGTATCTTTCTTGACCTCAGAAGATAATTATCCCCCTTTCTCATCTCAGGCTCTCCTCATTTTTATATTCCAGAAAAACATCATCTGACTTAAAAATGCATTTGACCATTCAATAGTTCTGCCTGGTTTCGGCTTCAGGGTGAGCTGTCATATTCCTTTCTGAGAAGACAGTACAAGAGTGTCCCGCTGGGATTTTTCATGAGTATATTCTAGCTAGACATCTATTAAACTTTCTTTCCGGAGAAGCATAAAGTCACAAGTCACGTTGTGGCTCAATTTTCTTAGCCATTACTCATAGGAAAGTATTCCCGGTCTGTTTTTTTAATTAGGGATAAACCCGTGTATCATTGCTATACTTCCTCTACCTAGCGTACTGCAGTCATTCAACAAATTTTTGTTGGGGGAGAAAAAAAAATCAAAAGAAAAACATAGCAATGTATTATATATTTTTTAATAAGAGCACCCACTCATGAGTGCCTGAGCACTGAGCACCTAACATAGGTGGCATGTAGTAGCTCCCCTCAAAGAGTGAAGTATGGTCCCATTGTGACACCAGTTAATCACAAAGAGTTCCTACTAGGTCTTCTCAAAACTTGTTCAATAATAAACCTCATATAATAAAACTCACAGCCCCATTCCCTACTACCAACATTAAAAGGGAATTCAATGAATCAAAACTGCCCTAGCAAAAACTGCATGCTTCTTAAAACATCAAGTAACAATCTCAAATTCACTACATACCAACTCTGAAGAACAGCAAAATTAGTACTAGTCTTTTTCAGAGGAGTACTTGCAATGTTAAAAAAAAAAACACCATTATTGCCTTTTTCAAATGACTCATTAGGGCCAGAATGGACATTATTTGGAAGTAGTCAGCCTTGCCACAGTACAAGAAAGTTATTTCACTAGTTCTGAACTCTTGACTCACTTCCTTCTTTCTTCCCTCCATCTTGCAATCTCCTCTGGAGTGTCTAACTTGATCTTCTTCATACCAGGAGCATGCATCTAGGGAGAAAAAGCCTGCTGAACATCAGGAAGCATATTGTATGTGTTGGTTGTCTTTTGTTTTTTTTAACTTTTTGTTTTTTAAAGTAGGCTCCATGTCCACATGGGGCTTGAACTCACAACCCTGAGATCAACAGTCACATGCTACACCAACTGAACCAGCCAGGCACCCTCATACTGTATGTTTCTGACTAAATTTCCAGTATAATGAGGGATAATGGAGACTGTACATAACATTAAATTTACTAGCAGAAACAATTTTAAAACAAAGTAAGCAGGTTTTATCTATCCATTACTATAACTTCTCCTTTAAAGGAAAAAGAGTAATTTCTTATGTGTTTATATTAGTGCTACTGATAAAGAAAAAAGGAGTAACGTAACTTTGGTTACAAAGTAGGTATGTCACCATTTTTCAATTGACATCAAATACCCAAATGAATGACCTACCAACCAAAATTGATTGAGGTAGCTAAAGAAATAATAAATATTAAACAGAATAAATAATAAATAAACAGAATAAAGAATAATTCTGTTTAAAATAATAAACAGAATGATTTGAAGCAGTACCATGTAGTAAAACAAGTATAGAATGTCTGGTCAAGAAACTCAAGTGCTAAGGCCCTGGACAATCATTTTTTTTTAATCTATTAACTCTGCCCAATATTTATCTGCTTCACTTAGTGGTTTGTGAGGATAAAATTGAATAATACAAAGTACTCCATGAATGTTTTTATTAGGCTATGCAAAGAGCTGTGAAGATAGCAAATCAATGAAATAAAAAGAGGATGAATTAAAAAAAAACAAAAACCCACACAAGAACTTACATTTCTCCAATGGAACTGAACAATCTTCTCATGTGCACTAAAAGAACAATCTACTTCAGGACACTGCAAGAGTTTAGGGAAAAAAAACCATTCAATATTTCCATAATAAATGTACCCCTGTACTACGTATTCAAATATAATCTGTTGAATTACATAGTTATCCCATCTATGTGGTGTTATCATCTGGTACTTATGTCCACAGCAAAACAGGATTGTATTTAAAAAGGAATGACACTCTCAAAGCATATAAACAATAATATGTATCACTTACTTCTCTACTTAGTAAATGCATGACATTGGCAATGTTATAAAATTTTCTTAATTCCCAAAGTTGAAGGGGAATTCCTATCAACTGAAAAGAACCTTTCCAAATTAAGAATATTCTGATTAAAAATATCTTTAAAATACTTGATAAGGTCCAAACCATCCTTAGAGAGTAATGGGCCATTACAGTGTGATTAAATGGTCAAGGGCAGCGTTTAAGGGGAAAAAACTGCACTGGAGGTGAGGCCGAGCACTCTTACAAAGAGGAGGTGCACACGCAGCTGTCAGACCTCCCTTCTTTGCTGCCATCTTGCCTCTTCCTGAAGCAGTGGGCTCCCCACCCTCAAACTACAAATCCCAGGGTCTCAATTTGTCAAGTAATCAAACAACTTTTCTATGAAAACTTCAAACTTTTAGGGAAAAAAGTTCAGAATTTCTACCGAATATACCCATTTTGCTATAAATTTCAGGGCAACCAAGAAAAACCTACTTTCGTATGTTCAGACATGTGTTTTTCATACTTTTCTTGATTTTTAAAACCACGATCACAGGTATCACAAAAACAATGAAACACTGGTTCCTTTCTTTTCTGTGAACAAAAATAGAGAGGCATTAGACTTTTGATAAAAAATGTTTAGTCAGTAATAAAAACATAACTATCATTCCAGTGGTATGTACTTTGATTTTTCACAAAACCCCTGTATGTGGGAGAACTTCTGAATACATTTCTAATGAAGGGATAATTCTGTTTCTTTTATTTTATTTTTTGGAAATATATTAGGAAAAGCCAGGCATGGTAAAGAAATTTTAAATCTAAATAAAGTGAATATAATCTGTGAGTAAATTCCAAATTGGTAATCTAATTAAGAGTGCAGTATATGTCAAAATGATCAAATAATCAATATTCATGGTAAAAACAGCATTCCAACTTTTAGGAAAAACAACTATATAACATTTTTTTAAACCCCAAAAAGAAGGGAAAAAAAGCCAATCATTTACTAAGGTCAGTTATTTTTTCCAAATTTGCTATTATTATGCTTAAACATAAAACAAAAAAAGATTACCACCACGACAGACTATATAGGAAATAGTCTCCATTGTTTAATGTTGGGATTATGTTAATAAACACATAATATATGCACAATATTTTCTTAGTATTAGCTACACAATTTCCATGCCAAAATGAAGAAGGATACTAATTTCATGCTGTAGACTTTATTCAACTCATTCTAAAATAACGACATTACTTTTTTTTAAGATTTTAAGTAATCTCTACACCCAACTTGGGGCTCGAATTTACAATCCCCAGATGAAGAGTCACATGCTCTACCAAGGAGCCAGCCAGGCACCTTGACATTTATACACCTTAAAACAGACCATATTTATAAGACCCATCATAATAAAAGAAACCTGGGACACCAGGGTGGCTCAGTTTGGTTAAGCATCCAGGACTCTTGATTTCAGCTCAGGTCATGACCTCAGGGTCTTGAGACTGAGTCCCTGTCTGTTCAGTGCTCACTGGGGAGTTGGATTGAGATTCTCTCTGCCTCTGCCCCTTCCCTCTGTGCACACCTATGTGCAAGCTCTCTCTCTCTCTCTCCCCCTCCCTAAAATAAATAAATAAATAAATCTTAAAAAAAAAAAAAAAGAAGAATAAAGGAAGCCTATTTTAAGATTTGGTCTCTGAAGCATAACCAAGGGTTGATCCTAATTTTAAAAAAATAACTTTTTTCATAAAAATGATAAATACCCACTTCTGAAAAGAACTGAAGCATTACAATGAATTAAGATAAACAAATAATAATAATAATAACACAAAAAAACCTTGTCTGAACAATTTCAGGCATTACTTCAGGCAAAGAAGATAAACTAATTACAAACATTAAATTTAATTTTAATTGAATTGGGCACAAGAAAAACTGCTGCAAATGCTTTTTTTAAACACAGAAATATTTGTTCTTAAAAGATCTGTGTCATAAAGAAAAAGATCATAAAAAATAAAAGGTTTATGTCATTGTAATTTGTTCTTAACTCCATGCTTTCAATTTTACAAGAGAAAAGTTTAGATTTCCATTCCTTCTCCCTAAATTCCATCCTTCCCGTCCCAATTCGCTAATATCCATATATACATGTATATTTTTTTAGTTCAGCAAGTTTTAGTAACATTTACATTTACTAGTAATGTAATTCTCAATTATATTCATGAAAATATACCGAAATGGATTGAATGTTTTCTTTTTCTACAATTTCTCCATTTATCTCTCAAAAAGATTTTGCTTAAAGTTTTTACTTAAAGCTAAGATCCTATTATAGCAAGGCCTCACTGTGTCAAAAATGGATGCAAACGCTGAGACGGTTATGATAGAAACACAAGGCATGAAACAGTGACATAGACCCAACTGTCACATTTAAGAATATCTTTAAAAATACCTTTTTTTTCTGTTTTCTACTGGGAGGGAAGTTGACATCAGTGAACTTTGGATCATATTTTCGTGGAAAATAAGGATGTTTAACTAAAAAACAAAAAGAAATCCATAAATATTTGTGACTACACAATTTTTTAATTTTTATTTGCCCTAACATATTACAAATACTTCAGCAAAAACTATCTCTTCCAAGAAAAGTAGTTTAAACATATTAAAGATTAAGACTAGTCTGTCAAATAAACATTTTTTCAAATGAATACATAATTGGTAAGATTACATGTCCATAAATACTTTAGGTGTCAAAGTAAAGAAAGAAGTGGCCACTCTAACCTGATGAAATTTCTTGTAGTCATTTCAAACATTAGAAATATAAACAATAGGGGCACCTGAGTGGCTCAGTTGGTTAAATGACTGCCTTTAGCTCAGGTCATGGTCTCGGGGTCCTGGGATCGAGCCCCACATTGGGCTCTCTGCTCAGCAGGGAGCCTGCTTCCCCTCTTTCTCTGCCTGCCTCTCTGCCTACTTGTGATCTCTCTCTCTCTCTGTGTCAAATAAATAAATAAAATCTTTTAAAAAAAAAAAAAGAAATGTAAACAATAAAATCCCAATGTAGTGCTTTCGGCATCAATTTTACACTAGGAAAACAGAGCCTTGAGAAATACATTTTCTCTCAAATTCTTTCCTTTCTTATTGCCATGACCCAACTCTGAAACCCTTATCTTTCACCTTGATTACTCTGACAGCCTACCCCATTGTCTTCCGGTTCCCTTCTCTTCCAACACACCCTGCACACTGACACCACAAAAATAATCCTCCACTGGTCACAATCCCGCTGGACAATCAACAGATGGCTTCCTAGAATCCTCTAATGAGATCCCGGATTATTTCCTCATCCTACTCTCCCCCCCACGCCCTCCACTTACTTTGCTTCAGTCACACCAGAACAGTGTAATTCTCAGAACTCACCTTGTACTCACATCTCTTTGCCCCTACCTAAAAAGTATCTCTTCCTAAACCCTAAACATCTCCCAAGACACTTCTTCCAAAACCTTTCCCCAACTTCCTCTACACTCTGAAATCACCTTTCATATGCCTCCATCACCAGTCATGCTGTGTTGATTTGTATTTATGAGCCCATCTCATCTGACTTACAACTGTCTTAGACACATTCCTATTCCCAGCATTTGGCACACAGTAAACACTGATTTGGATTCAAGTTAATGTAATATTCAAGTTAATGAAATATTATGCAGAGTGAACAATCTCATGGCTTTAAATATGATCTATATTCTGATGACACCCAAATTCAAAGCTTCAGCCACAAATCTCCCCTGGAAAGTACAAACTAACAGCCTATTCAATATCTCTATTTGACACAAACATAATCCAAACTCAACTCTTGGTCTTCCTTCCAAATCTGTTCCACTCCCATCCTTCTGCTTGTTTGGCAAAAAAGTTTAAATTGTTCTTTTCTCATCTTTACTTCACACTTTATATCTGATCCTTCAACAGATCGTGTTGGCCCTACCCTACCTTGAAAATAGATCTGGAATCCAACACTTCTCATCATCTCCTGAGCTCCACCCTGGTCCAAGTCCCTAATATCTCTCACCTGCATAACTGCAAAAGCTTTTAAATTCATTTCCCTTTAAGTCAATTCCCATCAGTAGCCCATTAATCCTTCTAAAATATAAATCAAATCATGTCACTCCCTTAAACTACCCCTATCACAGGAGTAAAAAGCCAAAGTCCCAACAGCTATAAGGCCCTAGCAAGTCTGCCCTCTTCCTCCATCTACGATTCCACCTGGGGCTCCTCCCTTTCTAGCCATATGGGCTTCGTTTCTGATCTATAGCTTCTGCCTCAAGGTCTTTGCACTTGCAGCTCATTCTGCTTCCATCCCTATTCCCCCAGATGTATTCACAGCTCTGATCTCGCACCTCCCTGAAGTCTTTGCTCGAATGTCACCTTTTTTATGACTGACACTGACATTTACAACTGCACTACCTATCATTCTTCTTTGCTGTGTCTCTCTCTGTAACATTCACTGCCTTCTAACACGCACTGCTCTATTCTGTCTTCTGCCACCGGGAAATGTTAAGTTTCATAAAGATAGGGATTTTTGTATGTTTCCTTCATTGCTATGTTCCCAGTTCCTGGTACATGGCTGGAATTCAATAAATAACTGTTGAACTGACTGAATAAGCGGGGAAAACATTACTGTCGGACAAATAGTGAGACATGAATGAACAGACTCCAAGAGTGCAGGGCAGAATCAGAAGTAGAGAGAGGAAAAAGGGGAAAGTGAGAGAGGGAAGAATGGGAGAAGAAAAGTAAAGGGATGGTAAGGAGAGGAGTAATAGCCTACCTGGAGCGTTCTGATGCCCAGGAAAAACACCAGGAGACTGTCTCCAATACCACGATGTCGAAGCCTGGAAATTCCAGGAAGACTGGCCGTTGAGTTGAGGCTGAGAATCAAGGGGGGACTGGGCGTCGAAGGGAGGCTGTGCCCCGGGAAGAATCTGGGCGTCGAAGGGAGGAGGCGCCTCGGGGAGAGCCTGGGCCTCCTGGAGGGGCTGCTTCTCTGAGGAAGGCTGTGACCCTGCCACGGGGGGCGACGACGAAGACGGTGGTGGCGGCGGCGGCAGCATCGCCCAGAGCATCCAGTTGTCCCGCTGCGTGGCAGCGTCGCTTGGAGACCCCAACGTGGGGGTCAGCTCGGATGCTGGAAACCACCCCGCAGAAGTCAGGAAATCACTGGCCGGCTCAGCCATGCCTCCCGCCAGGTAGAGAACCTAGCATGCGAATGTGGAACAAGCCTTAGGCGTCACTTCCGTTCTCGCGAATTACACGACTCTGCCAACCACGGGCTGCTACGTCATTGGTAGGCGCCGGAAAAACTTCCTGCATTTCCGACGGATCCCGGGCTGCCTTTTGGGTAGACCTGACTGCGTGGTTACAGTTGTATTCTTGAGCAGTGTCCGCCCCTGCGGATGGCGAGGGATCTGATCGGGCCAGCGCTGCCGCCCGGCTTCAAGGCCCGCGGGACAGCGGAGGACGAGGAGCGAGACCCCAGTCCTGGTAAGCGGCGGCGTGGACGCTGCCCGCCAGGCCTGCCCGCCCCTTCTCTGGCCCGGCCCCACTCTCTGAATAGAGGTCTTAGGCCTGAAAGGGCGGAGCGGTGGCAAGTGGGCGCGGCCGAACCGAGCTAACTTTGCTTCTTTAGTAGCCCTAGCGGGGTAGAGGGGGCTGGTAATCATTACAACGATGATGTATTCTCATTTAGCGCTGAATGGGCTGGCCCCTGTGTTAAACGATGGATACACATCCAGTCAGTTCATTCTCCTAGCAACTATATAAGGTAAAGATTATCATTTCATGTTACAAACGCCAACACTGAGGCCCAGGCTGTTGCCCAGATCACACAGCGGATAAAAGGTGAGCCCGATTTAGAACACGGCCAGTGCTCTAACCTCTATGCCATTTTGCCTTCTGACAAATGATGCTCTTGGCTCTTGCAGAAGATGCCTTGCTCCCTAGCCTCCAACCTGCTTTCCCAGCCCCTCTTTATCTCATTGTATCTGACACACACAGCCCAGTACTGAAAACCAGTCCGAGTTTCTGCGCTGTTCCTCAATTCTCTAGGCTCCTTCTGGCCTCACAACACTTCCTGACGTACTCCTACTCCATTCTCCAAGGCGCAACTTAAATGTCAGTGAAGGCTTCAGTGAAGCGTTTCCATACTCTCTTACGAATTGTCACGCCTTCCTTTTCCCACACGGGGTCTTCTTTACTTAATTACATAACATATTTAATATTCTTTTAAAAAATAACCTGTGACATATCTGCCTCACCATGACAGTATGATCTTCTTGCCTTAACAGAGTGAGCACTTACCAAATAAATGCTTCCTATCTATCTCCCTTAATGTTTGTTCTAATTTGTAGATTGAAATTGACACCAAAGTTGGAAAAGAGTAAAGTTGTAAAATTAACCCCTCCACCCCCCTTTTTTTTTTAAGATTTTATTTATTTGAGAAAGAGTGGAGAGAGAGTGGGAGGGAGAGAGAGTACAAGCCAAGGGGAGAGGCAGAGGGAGAGAGAGAAGCAGACTCCCCTCTGAGCAGGGAGCCCGATGTAGGGCTGGATCCCAGGACCCTGAGATCATGACCGCAGTGGAAGGCAGACGCTTAAGGGACCACCCAAGCCACCCAAGCTCCCCTAACCCTCCCATTTCTTAATCTAATTTTCATTCTTTGACGTGGGGTCTGTCGGGTAGAGGGCATATTTCCACCTAGAAGTTTTCTTCCAGATCTCCTTTCTGTTAAAATGGCCAACAAGTTGTGTTTTTATTTTTAGCAAGGAAGAATCTGCTCAACTAAAGTTGAAGCAAAGTGGGGTTAACCAGGTTTTTAAGTTGGGTTTCTACATGTATGTTATTTTTGGTTCACCATAGTCCCTTGATCTTAAACCAAGGCAGGATTTGCAGATAAATAACCACTATCTCCCAAATAGATACTTTTATTATGATTTGCTTCCATCATTCTGCAGCATTTATTTCAGGTACTCCTTTCTCTGTCCACTCTCTTGTGTTTGTTTCTTTTGTGTATTCCTTCTCTTCTCACCCCCACCCTCAGCACTTAACACTGTCTGTGTACGTACCCCCCTCTATCTTGACCAAGTTTTACCCCTGCCTGGCACGTAAAAGATCCTTGGTAGATATTTGTTGGCCACTTCTTCACCAAGCACAATCTCTTGCACACAGCATGTCCTTTTAACACCTAAAATCCCCCTCACTATAATTCCATTCCCTTCATAACCTCCTAGATGGCTGATCCTATAACTGTTGCCAAAGAATCTTGAGATATTTCTTATCTCATTATTCTTCTGTCTGGTGTCTTAGGTTTATCGGTGTCAATATTCTTGAATTCGGTCACACCATAGAAGTTCCCTTGGTACCATCTTCGAGTCACTACCTGCCTCCCCATCCCTCTTTCAGCCAAAGGGGAACTACTGTCTTGACTTATCGTAGATTGGTTTTGTGTGCTTTATGTAAATGGAAAAAAAAACAGTATGAACTCTCTTGTAACCGGCTTCATATTCTGGCATAACATTATTTTGTGAAATTCATCATGGTGATTTGTGGGTGTTACCGCAGATTGTTTATTGTCACTGCTGTTTAGCAGTCTATTATGTGAATGTTCTGCAATTTCCTTACCCATTTTACTCTTGATGGACATTTGAGTAGTTTCCCTCTTTTGGCAGTTAATAACATCCTGCTGTGCATTATAGTACATGTCTTTTAGGGAACACATGTTGCATTCCTTTGGAAATTTTTGGAACATAGGGTATGCATCGATTCAGCTTTAGTGGATCATGCCAAACAGTTTCCAAAGTAGTATCAATTTACACTTCCACCAGCCTGGGTGAGAATTCTCATGATTCCATATTCTCACTTAGTTGTCTCTGTCTTTTTAATCTGATGGTTTGTAGTAGTGTCTCGTGGTACTTTTAATTTGCTGTTCTCTGATAACAAATGAAGTTCCCTACCTTTTCATATGTTTTTTTGGGAAATGCTGATGTGTGTCAGTCTTTTGTTCATTTTTCCACTCATTTGTCTGCCTTTCCTTATTGACCTATGGTTCCTGACAAGTCATTTTTCAGTTGTGTATTGCAAATATCTTCTCTAATTCTCTGCCTTCCCTTTCCACTCTCATTAGTATGTTTTGATGAACAAAAGTTTTTAATATTAACATATTCTGATTTTTAGGGGTTTTTTTCTTTTATGGTTAGAGCTTTCTGTACCCTATTTAAGTAATCCTTGCTTCCTCTGAGGTTAGAGTTATTCGCCTTCATTTTATCCTACAAGCGTTATTGTTTTAGCTTTCACATTTATATTTGCAGTTCATCTGGAATTGATATCTCTGTATGGTGTGAGATAGGGGTGAAGATTTGTTTTTTTCCTCACAGATATCCAGTTGGTCCATCATCCTCCCTTCTCCATGACACTGTAATGTCACCTTCTTTATATACCATGGGACCATATATGTGCATCTAGTTTTTTTCTTTTTCATTCTGATAAAATAATACATAACATAGCCCATGCTAACCATTTTTAAGTGTATCATTCATCATTAAGTACATTCACATTGTCCAACCATCACCACTATCCATTTCCAGAACATTTTTCCTCTTGCAAAACCAAAACTGTACCCATTAAACAGTGAGTCCCTGGTCAAACTTCCCCTATCCTCTGGCAATCACCATTCTACTTTCTGTTTCCATGAATTTAACTACTCTAGGTCTCTCGTTATCAGTGGAATCATACAGGAGCACCTGGGTGGCTCATCAGCTAAAAGTCTGCTTTGGCTCAAGTCATGATCCTGGGGTGCTGGGATCAAGCCCCGCATCAGGCTCCCTGCTCAGCGGGGAACTTAACTTCTCCCTCTGCCCCTCCTCTCACTGGCATGCTCACTCTCTCGCTCTCTCGCTCTCTCAAATAAATAAATATCTTTAAAAAAATAAGTGGAATCATACAGTATCTGTCTTTTTGTGACTGGCTTATTTCACTTACCATGTCTTCAGGGTTCATCAATGTTGTAGCATGCCCCGGAATTTCCCTCAGATGAGAATTCTTAAGCCCAGTTGGATATCTGCCCTGTGTTCCTCACACTCAGCTACCTCCCTGAAAGAGATCACTGACAATTCGGAGGAGGGAGTGAGCACACAGGTCTGAGATGGAACAAATGAACTTTATTCAAATACTCTAGAATATTGAATGCTGGGAAATGTCCCCTTAGATCATGTCATTAGAAAAACTCGAGGGAGAGATGTTTTCTCAAGACCAGTCCATATACTCCAGATGCTGCTTTGTCGAACCTAAGTGGAGCCTTGGCTCTTTTGACTCCAACTCCAGATTCTTTATGTGTAATGACCTTCATCTCCACTAATTTCAGCGGTATTTGTAATCACACACTGGACTCTTCCGTCTCTGAAAACTTAAATTCAAATTTCATTCGGAGCGAGAATCCCTTACACAGCCATCATTCTCGCTCAATTATTCCTGTTATACTTGTCTTTTTTATTTTTGTTTTAAAACCTCAGTAAGCTATCCCATCTCTACCCTCTATCCTTCTTGGCCTCCTTCTTTTAAGAAGCTACGATGCAGATGCCCTGCTTGACCTAGACTTCACCATCCATAACTTCATCCACTCTCTTGGAGTATT
>CM053605.1:119260125-119284219 GCA_028646535.1 Procyon lotor | reverse complement strand
AAAAAAAAAAAAAAAAAAAAAAGATCTTCCTCAATTTTCTGTCACTGTGCCTAAAACTTGCCTGAATCTATGCCCCACATTTTTGTCTTCTCTTTGATTACAGTAGAAAATGTACACTACCGTCTTCTAAGGCTAATCCTCCCATTTTTACTCTGAATCCCATGCCTTATTTGTTCTCTGGGCTCCTTGCCCGTAGCATTTGACCAAAGCCTTCCAGTCTTTCCCATCTTTATGAAAATTCTACTCTACATTCCCCTGTAGCTAGTATTCTTTCTCTCTGGATCCTCTCCATCTTTTCTTTACCCCCTGCATCGTAGCTTCTTAACCCACTACATTCTGGCTTCTGTTCTTGGCAGTACACTGAGAATGCTGTCACTAATTCTACTGTGAAATAAATGAAGACCACCATTTCAGCACATTTTGCTAAATCCAAGGCACTCTTTTTAGTCCTAACCCTGCTTGACCCCATAGCAACATTTAACCCCATGGATGCCTCCTTTCTATCCATTCTTGGTTCCAGCCCCTGATCACATTTCAGTTTTTCTAAATGTGGTAGGCCCTTATGTTTCCAGTTCTTTGTAGACCTCTGCCTGGGTGGTCTGTTCTCCAGTCCTCACCAGCTAAGTCCTTGAACCCTTCAGCCCCACCCCAACCATCACTTTCTCCAAGAAACATTCTTTGACGTAACTATTCTCTACAAAAGACTGAGCTGGGTTCTTACTGATATTTCCATGCTTAATCTTGTCACAGGATCAGCAATTTTTTTTTTAAGATTTGATTTATTTATTTGATAGACCACAAGCAGGCAGAGTGGCAAGCAGAGAGAGAGGGAGAAGCAGGCTCTCCGCTGAGCAGGAAGGCCGACCCAGGCTCGATCCCAGGACCCCGGGATCATGACCTGAGCCAAAGGCAGATGTTTAACCCACCAAGCCACCCAGGCGCCCCCAAGATCAGCAGTCTTTTCCTATAAAGGACCAGATAGTAAACATTTTAGGCTTTGCAGGTTAATGGGCAAAATCAAGATTAGTGTGAAAGTATATATACAATAAGAGAGAAAACAAATTTTCATAAATTTTTGTTGAAATTCAAAATATAAAGGAGTACAGTTTTATTGTAATGTATAAGTCTACTAATGAGAAGAATGGGTTGCTTTTGGTGGAAATAACATTTCATTTAATGGGGGTTCTGAGTTAGTGTTCCCTATCATCAGAATCCATTGCTGATCTGTAATGAAGGTTGTTTCTTTAAGAGAAAGAGAGCACTTGTGTACATTGGGATTTGGTTGTGGGGGGAGCATAGGGAGACAGAGAGAGAATCCCAAGCAGACTCCTAGCTCTGTGTGGGCCCGATGCAGAGCTCAGTCTCATGACCCAAGTTGTGACCCAAGCAGAAATCAAGAGTAGGATGTTTGACCAACTGAGCCACCCAGGTGCCCCAGTAATGAGGTTTTATTTACCATACTGAATATGCTTTTTTTCTCTGCATAGTTTTGTGTTATAGATGTTACAAGGGAAAACTAATGAAATATAAGGCATAACCCCTATTCTCATGGAATTAATTATCTATTTGTAAAATTACCATTGCAGTGGGAGATCTACCTTAATAATTCTAATATAGCAGTACTGTTTTAGGACAGAGATGAACTAGTTCATTTACAAGTGTCTAAAATAATTTTGAGACTATAATTTTGAGACAAATTTGAGACAGTTCTAAAGAAGGATACCTATAAAAAAGTGAAGCCAGGTGTGTCCTTAATTTTATTAGAAAGTCTATAGTGTGGCTTATACCAGCTTACATTTTCAATATTCTTTTTCCTTTTGGGGAAAGGAAATCTCACCATCTCTTAATATTCTGTTACTTCATTATATAATAGTTATTTCCTTTGATACAACCCAAGTGGAATCTCACTCTTTTACATTATTTTTCTTGTGATCATTTTTAAAAAATAAGACTTTGCATTATTCTCAGATGAGTTTTATCTTCATCTATTTAACTATTCTCTTTTTTATATACCACACTTGTTTCTTTAAAAATTTAAGGCAAATTTATCTGTTAGTTATAAAACCAAGGACAGCACATATTTAGACCATTTAGTCTTCTAATCATTTTGAACTTTATAAAAGAATGGTAAAATCTCTTTATTTCTTAAGGTTTTTTTCTTTAAAGATTTTATTTATTTATTTATTTATTTGAGAGAGAGAGAGAGACCGAGATAGCCAGAAAGAGCGTAGGTGGGGAGGAGAGGGAGAAGCAGGCTCCCCATTGAGCAGAGAGCCTGACAGTGGGACTCTATTCCACTGATTCCAGGACCCTGGGATCATGACCCAAGCCAAAGGGGCGCCTGGGTGGCTCAGTGAGTTAAAGCCTCTGCCTTTGGCTCAGGTCATGATCTCAGAGTCCTGGGATCGAGCCCTGCATCAGGCTTTCTGCTCAGCAGGGAGCCTGCTTCTCCCTCTCTTTCTGTCTGCCTCTCTGCCTACTTGTGATCTCTCTCTCTCTCTCTCTCTCTCTGTCAAATAAAAAAAAAAAAAAAGGAAGCAAAAGAGAAAAAAGCAGGGGAGAATCTTCTCTTTAATATGTAGAATGAAGAGGGAGATGTAAGAGCCAGTCACTCTGAAGGGAAAGGTAATTCCCCAGTCATCTTCGTGGTACAACTGTGACCTCTAGAATTTTGAAGAAAGGGTTATTGATGGAAGATGGTATCCTCCCCTTCTTACTGTATAGTCTAAAAGGTGTTTTCTCTAGGAATTGATATACATAAAGAGGTAATTAAAAATTATTAAAAACATTAATCATTAAGGTTGCAAGTCAGATACAATCTCCATGTATAGTTGGGAAACACTTACTTGCTAACTATGCGATCATTCTTGAACAAGAGTTGGAGATATTGTTCCTATCCCTTAATTCTTAATGTTTTCCTCTTTTGCTGCTTGATTGTTCTTTTCTAGGCATGCTGTATTACTAGTGTAGTGTGTTCTAAAATTCCTACTTTTATTTAATGACATACAGAAAAATATTGAAAAAATGCATCAGATTTTTAAAAATAAAAGTTTGGATGTTTAAATCAACTTACTATGTATTGAGTATTTGTTCTATAGAAATACATGAAGAGGGGATAGGAAAAAATGTTCAGAAATAGACCAAATGTTCCAAAATTGGTCCTAACTTTTCCCTCAACTTTAAACCAGTAAACCCAGTTACCCAGTGGTAGTGCCACTGACATGTTTAGTGGTCATGTTAAACTTAAAATGTGAAAAGCAAACTCTCGGGGCACCTAGCTGGCTCAGTCAGACGAGCTTGCAAATCTTGGGGTGCCGGGGTGGCTCAGTGGGTTAAGCCTCTGCCTTCGGGCTCTCTGCTCAGCAGGGAGCCTGCTTCCCCCTCTCCCTCTGCCTGCCTCTGCTTACTTGTGATCTCTTTCTCTCTGTCAAATAAATAAACAAAATCTTTAAAAAAAGAAGAAGAAGAAAGAAGAGCTTACTAATCTTGATCTTAGGGTCATGAGTTCAAATTCCATGTTGAGTGTAGAGATTACTTAAATAAGTAAATAAACTTTTTAAAAAAGCCTAAGAAAAAAAGATGCGGGAAACAAATTCTTGACGCTTCCCCAAAACCTGCCTTCCTCTTAGTTTTCCCCCATAGAGAGTAGCATTACCAGCCTCCTGGCTAGCCAGTCCGGCCAGAAACCTAAGACTCATCCTCAAGGCCTTTTTTTTTTTTTTAATTTCGCCTTCACTTCTCCCATCCAGACCATTAGCAAGTCCTCTTTGCCCTTCCTTCAAATTATGTTGGAAATCAAATTATTTCTTACAAGCTTTCTAACTCCTCCCTTACTGCCAATCCCCCAGTCTATTATCCATAAGCAGACAAGTATTTTAAAAAAAAATGTAATTCAGATTATGTCTCTCCAGACTTAAAACTTCTCAGTCTCTGCCTATCATTAAAATCCAAACTCCTTACCACATCTCATATCAGTATGTATTGAGTGCTTCCTGTATGCCAGCTACTGTGTTAGATGCTTTGCATGTGTTAACTGATGTAATCTTCACAACAGCCTTGTGAGACTAGAAATATTATTAACCTCATTTTACAGATCAAGAGTATAACATGGGATGGTTAAATAACATCCAGGGGCACCCCGGATGAGTGACTGGCTCATCAGTCAGTTGAGTGACCGGCTCTTGGTTTCAGGTCAAGTTGTGATCTCAGGGTCGCAAGATCAAGAAACACATTGGACTGCCTGCCACTCAGTGTGGGGCAGAGACTGTCTGCTCGAGATTCTCCTTCTCCCCTCCCCCCACTTGCACATGTTCTCTCTCTCTTTCAAATAAATAAATAAATCTTTAATACATAAATAACATCCAAATCACACAGCTAGTTAGCAGCTAAGCTAGAATGCAAAGCCAAAGAGTCCGACTCCAGAGCGTACAGTCTGGCCCCATTACCCCAGCCTCATTTTGTCATTTTGCTGACTTGGCTTGTCCTTCAAGCATATCAAGCTTATTTCCGTGATAGGACTTTTGCACTCGCTATTTCTCCATCTAGAATGTTCTTGCCTCAGATTGTTGGGAGGCCACTGTTATCTCATCATTTAAGTTTCCATTCAAATGTTTTGTCTGAGTGGCCTTCCCTGACCTCTGTCTTTAAAATTACTTTCCCACATATTTATGGTCACCCTTTATATTTGTTTCCTTTTTATGTCGCTTTTGTCGAAGTATTTACACAGTAAGTATTTGTTGGATAGATGGATGTTGACTCTTTGTTGAATGTTGCCTGCTATAGTGATTAAGGGTATAGGCTCTGAAGTCAGACTTCTAGGTTCATATCCCAACTCTCCTGTTTAATTGTATGAGGTTGAGCAAGTTGCTTTCTGCCTCAGTTTCACCTGAAAGATAGAAATAATAATACTGGGGCACCTGGGTGGCTCAGTGGGTTAAAGCCTCTGCCTTTGGCTCAGGTCATGATCTCAGGGTCTTGGGACCGAGCCCCTCATCAGGCTCTCTGCTCGGCAGGGAGCCTACTTCCCTCTGTCTCTCTGCCTGCCTCTCTGCCTACTTGTGATCTCTCTCTGTCAAATAAATAAAATCTTAAAAAAAAGAAATAATACTTCCTAATAGGATTGTTATTAGAATTAAATAAGTTAATGGTAATGCATGTGAATCTTGTTTTTTTAAAGTAGGCTCCACACCCAGCATGGAACCCAATGCAGGATGTTCTAAATTTGTGACCCTGACATTCAAGACCTGAGCTGAGATCAAGAATCAAACACTTAACCGACTGAGCCACCCAAGTGCCCCTTGCATGTGAATCTCTGAAAGCAGGGCATAGAAATAATAAATAAATAAACAAACAAACAAATAGGTCATAGAATGGGCACCTGGCTGGCTCAGTCAGTGGAGCATATGACTCTTGATCTCAGCGTTGTGGGGGTAGAGATTACTTTTTTTTAAAAGTACATAGCATATCAGATCTCAAGGCAAATTATTTCTTTTATTATTTTCAAGTTTTTGCTGTTATTAATATTGAATGAATAGCATACCAGGAAAGCTCTTTGGAAAATCATATTTTCAGGCCCTACTCTAGGCCAGCTGAATCAGAATCTCTGTGGAAAGAGCCCAGGAACCTTTTTTAAAAGATATTTTGGCTTGGGGCATAAATACATACACACACACACATATATAGTTGTACATATATACATTATATATATGCAAATATATATAATTTTTTGGCGATTGCGATAAATATCCAGGCTTAGGAACTATGGCAATGGAGTTTTAGCATCACTGCTCAGGTTCAACATAGACAGGTGTGACATGACATCATGCAATGGCATTATACAGTAATTTGTAATTTGCTGACAGTAATTTGTAATTTTGCTAAGCTGTAGAGAGCAAGTCATTGTGGTGAGTGGGTCCAGAAGACCCTCAACCCCTATCTCTGCCATTGCCATCCTGGTGTAGCCTCCTTCTCTTCTCTCTGTCTCTACTCTTAAGCAGTAAAGCTTAAAGTGTAAAATTAGTAAATTAGTAAAGCTAATTTTGGTTTCAGCTTGAAAAATCATCTCAGAAAGAAAACAGGGCACCTGGGTGGCTGTGTCAGTTAAGCATCCCCTACCTTCAGCTCAGGTCATGATCCCGGGGTTTTAGGATCAAGCCCTGAGTCAGGTTCCCTGTTCAGCAGGGGAGTCTCCTTCTCCTTCTCTCTCTCCCTATGCCCCTGTTTGTGCGCTCTCTCTCTCTCTCTCTCTCATTCACTGTCTCTCAAAGAAACAAAATCTTAAAAAAAAAAAAAAAAGAAACTGAGAAGTATGATGATGCCAGTGAAGATACTTTTTAAAGTGTTGGTTCTTGGGATGCCTGGGTGGCTCAGTTGGTTAAGCAGCTGCCTTCAGCTCAGGTCATGATCCCAGGGTCCTGGGATCAAGTCCCACCTTGGGCTTTTTGCTCAGCGGGGAGCCTGCTTCTCCCTCTGCCTTTGCCTGCTTGTGCTCTCTCTCTCTGACAAACAAATAAATAAAATCTTTTAAAAAAATAAAAAAATAAATAAAGTGTTGGTTCTTAATCAGAAACCAGAATGGAAAAAAAAAAAAAAGAAAGAAACCAGAATGGATAGTTTTGATTATTGATATATTAAAGTATGGAATGGCAAATTTGTTGCTTGGCTAACACCGTGACATAAATATTGTCTACTAAATGCTGTCTGTAAGAACAAAAACTCATGAAACTATCTTGGCAGTTGCACCAACCAAAATTGCAACCAATGCAAAAATTAAAAGATGTCAGGGAAGTTATATGCCATTGTTCTAGCTACAAGTTTGGGTATTAATTTTTTTTTAATCTCCTACTACATAAGACACGATTGCTGCCTTTCTGGAGTTGGAAAGACAAAACCACTGCACACACAACAGAAACAAATGAGATTAAAGTTCATAATAAGTAATAACCTACAAGTGCTGTGAATTGCAGAAGAGAAAATATGTCAGCTAGGGGGTTCATTGAAACAGTGGTGGCTAGTTAGGACTTACACAAGAAATTTTGTTTAGTTGCAGGACCAGCTCTGCCCCCTAATTATAAAAGCAGTAGCTCGGAGTCCTCAGACAGCGATGAGGACAGTGGTTCGTTGTACGAAGACGAAAATCAAGAATCGGAAGAAGATGACACTGGTCCAGCAGCAAGGTCAGTCACTTAAATTAAATGATAAACCAAGCTTCCAACCTAGTAGACATTGGCTGGAACAGATAGCTAGTCAGAGAACAACATATCTGTATTTTTACAGCACAAGAAGAAATCTTTTCGGGGCACCTGGGTGGCTCAGTGGGTTAAAGCCTCTGCCTTCGGCTCAGGTCATGATCTCAGGGTCTCGGGATCGAGCCCCGCATCTGGCTCTCTGCTCAGCAGGGAGCCTGCTTCCTCCTCTCTCTCCGCCTGCCTGTTTACTTGTGATCTCTCTCTCTGTGAAATAAATAAATCAAATCTTTAAAAAAAAAAAAAAGAAGAAGAAATCCTTTCACACAGTATTGCCTCATGAACTATACTGTGGAGAAAGAAATTTATTCTAGTAGCAGATAGCTGTGGAGATACCTAGGATTTCAAATTCTTATAGTAAGGATTTTTCCCAAAAGTATTGTTGAAGTGACTAAATATTCTAAATAAGCCATAGCATTTCTTTTAAGAATTATTTATGCAGTAGATGGTTTTTGCTTAACTAAATGAATGATTTCCCTCTAATAATCTTACTTACCATCGGTCCATGTAAATAAGAAGTGGAATCTTTGTTTAGTATTGGGTAGCAAGGTTTTTTGATGCATTTTAAAAATTATGAGACAGAAATAGCAACTTAAAACCCTTCCTGAATGAGATTAAAATGGAGAGTCATGAACTTTTTGCTCAAAAATTTTCAGCATGTAGACTGTTCAAAACCTCAGCATGTGGAATCTTTAGTTAACACTGTAGAAAATATAGAAAACTGATAAAGTATTCCCACTGTAGAGAATTAACCAATCTCTATTCTAGGCCAAAAATAAATTCCAAGAAAAGGTTAGTGTGTGATCTACTGTGGTATCCGTTTGTTGTTATTGGCAAGATTAATTTATTGTTACTATTTATTGTCAGCATTTATACAACTAGTTGGAAGTTAATGCTTCCTTTAAAACTCAAGGAAGCAACTTTATGAAGAAAGTTTGCATAAAGTTGCCCTACTGTGTTTTTAGAAAACAAAGGAGAAATCAAGATGACGACGACGATGATGATGATGATGAAGGGTTTTTTGGACCAGCTCTTCCTCCTGGATTTAAAAAGCAGGATGATTCTCCTCCAAGGTGATAATGTGTGATAGTTCAAGCCTGTCTTTTCTAAATATTTCAGTTAGTGTTTGTTAATTCACCAAAAAGTTGTCTAAAATTGTTGTTTAACTTACAGATTTAGATAACATTTGAAATGCATAGGGAAAAGTAATTGTTTCCTATAACAAAAATAATTAATTCCGTATAAATAATTTTGTAGTTTATAAAAAACTTTCGCATCTTTCTTAGGTTCATTCTTGTAGACTTATGTTTGTTCTTGTATACCTCCACATCATTGTTGGGTCATTGGTGAGGACAGTGTTTAGATTTTTATACTACCCTGGCACACGTAATCATAAATTGCCAACTTCTGTTGTATGTGTGTGTTGTTTATATTCTTAGAACTCAGTTTCTACTTAAGGAGTTCTGACTACAATTAGATTGCCCCTGAAGAATGTGTCAGTGAACAGTGACGCTCAAAAGTGAAAGCCAAAGCACAGAACAGAAAAAGGTCTTCATAGGCTTTAATTCTTAATAAGGACTTTTTAAAAATTGGTATTTCTAGGTGCACCTGGGTGGCTCCGTGGGTTAAAGCCTCTGCCTTTGGCTGAGGTCATGATCCTGGGGTCCTGAGATTGGGCCCCTCATCGGGCTCTCTGCTCAGCTCTCTTTCTCTGCCTGCCTCTCTGCCTACTTATGATCTCTCTGTCAAATAAACAAATAAAATCTTTTTTTAAAAATTGGCTTTTCTATTTAATGTAGTTCTTTTAGGAAGTGGGCATACACCACTGCCACAAGGATTGAGAATTACTGGTTTAGTATCTTAACATTGACTAACAAAATAGAAAGTAAAAATGAGAAAATTAGATTTTTTTTTTTAAGATACTACTAAGTGGAAAAATACTAGGTTATAAAATAAAAATGTATGTTAAATAAAACTCTCATTTTCAACATTTGTTATTATTTGGCTTTTATTATTATTTGTGAACTTTTATTCTGAACTGCATTTTAAAGTCAGGGAGAATGCTAAAGGTACATTTTATTTTTCAGGCCTATAATAGGTCCTGCACTACCACCTGGTTTTATTAAATCTACTCAGAAAAGTGACAAAAGCAGAGATGAACCAAGACAACAAGTATCATCATATTTCAACTCTGAGGTTTGGAAAATTTTTTATTAAAGAATAAGATGTAGCAAACTCAAGACTTTACAGAGTGATAACTGTTATCATTTGGCTCAGATGTAACGAATATGCAGCCCTATTGGCATGCGTCTAGGATTGTTAAGGTGTTAAGGTGTTAAGATGAAATCAAAAGCTTGTCCCAGAACTGAGATGTTACAAAAATAACAAGACAGTTACATGATGACAAGGATTTTACTTTTCATGCTTCTCATCTTTGAAGGGAAGCTTTAAAGTGCTAGAAAATAGAACATGATGAAAAGTTTAAGGAATCCTTATGATTTGACCTGCAAAAGAGGAAGCTAAGGAATTTGTTGACTATGATCTTTGCCTTGAAATCAGCTCTTACCTATGCAGCTAGAGTGCCGATATATATCAAAGCTGGGAGTTAAGTGATGTTATGAAAATGTTAGGTCAAATGATTTTAGAGTCAAGTGTAAAAGCTGTTTTCTTGTTAGAGGCCTGGTCCTTATCAATAGCTGAGATTTGTAGAGTACTTTAAAACTTGTAATGCTTTTTCCCCATCTATGGATGGATATTATTTTTATCTTCTCTGCAACCATATGCAATAAATATGATCTGCCATCTCACAGATGCTAAAAACCAGAGAAATCAGGTAATTTCCCCAAGATTGCAGTTTACACTTATCAAAGCTATGACTTAAACCCAGTTTTTGTTTTGTTTTGTTTTGTTTATGATTTTATTTTAAGTAATCTCTACACTCAACTCAGGTTTGAAGCCACAACCCCAAAATCAAGAGGCACTCACTCTACTAACTGAACCCGCCAGGTGCCCCTTAAACCCAGTTCTTAAGACTTTAGATCACCTGTTTGGTCTGTTATTCTCCAGTAGCTTCCTGTACGTTCATCTCTACTGAGTGTTCAGCAGTTACAGTGAGGCTGTTAATAAGGAAAATAAAATGCAGTGGTTAAGACCATGAACTTCAGAGTCATTTACTCATTCCTTCCACCTACAATGTATCAGGCACACAGTCACAGAAATGAGTCTATCAGCAAATCCTACTGTCCCTACCTTCATAAGATATCTGCAGTCCGACCATTCCTGCAATCACCTTGGTCTAAGTCAACATCATATTTCACCTGTTTTATTAGTCTTGATACTTTAGCCCTTGTTTTTCTGCTACCTCTTCTCAACACAGCAGCTAGAGTGGCCCGGATCAAATGAAGTCAGATCGAGTCACTCAGACTCAGATTGGTCACTCTCCATCAGATTGCTCCTTCTGTCTCTGCATAAGAGCCAAAGCCTGGGGCGCCCTATACAATCTGGTCTCCTTTAGCTCCCTGATTTTCTCTCTTATTTTACTCTGACCACACTGTGCTCCTTGCTGTACCTCCTCACATAGGCTGGGCAGGCTCCTACCCCAGAGTGTTGACGCCTCTAAGTCTCTCCAAAATGGCCTCCCCCAGATATCTGTGTGGCTCACCTCCCAGAACTTCGATTTTTGGCTGGAATATTACCTTAATGACATCATTTCTAACCTCCTAATTCATAATTGCTAACTCCTCTTCCCCTTACTCCTCTCTCCTTCCCTCGTTTAATTTTCTCCAGAGCATCCATCACCACCTCAGATACCATTTATTTTACTGTTTCTTCTTGTTTCTTGTTGACCTCTCCCCGCTAGAATGTGAATCTGGTGAGGACGAAGATTTTTGTCTTCTCTCTAGCAAACATTCGGAAGTGTTTGTTGAAGGAATGAATAAGTTAGACATAGTCCCAGCTAATCACACCTACAGTGTAGTGGAGAATACAGACATTAAACAAACATCTAACATTATGAATGACTAGTCTAAAGGTGAGACAAAATACAGTGGAACCATGACAGACAACTCTAAACTAATCTGAAGAAATGAGAAAAAGTCTTTGAGAAAATGTCTAAAGATTGATGAATTGGAGATATCTCAGCAAAGAGGGCAGGAAAGATTGTTCCAGAAAGTACAGATAGCATCTTTGAAGGCAAAAGTGTGTGGGGAGGGAGAATTAGGATTTAAGAAGTGCACTGTGGTTGGAGTGGAAAGAAATAGAGAAGGCAAGAGGCAATCTAGCTTCGAATCCTGGGTGAGCTTAGTTTCATGTCAGTATCATGTGAGTTGTTTTCCTTTTCTTAGAGGGTTATTTTAAGGATTAAGGCAGAACAGTAGGTATTCAACTTATAGGAGCTCTCATCATTGTCATTATTCTTACCATCTTCACTACTGATGCCATGAAAATGTCTTTGAAAAATTTAATCTAAGTATAAGTAATCCTTCTAGCAAGGTTGCTAAATACAAGAATAAATTAGCAGAGGAAGTACCTCCAGGCACATGGAAGACTGAGCTGACAGGTCACGCTCAGGTCTCCCTGCCACAAACACAAAGAAATGCCCCGGCAGGGGAAAGAGCAACAAAGTTAATACACAGCTAAGCTCAAAAGAAAGAAAGGGAAGTCTACAGGTGCTAGTGACATTGAGAGAATTCAAAGCTAGAGCAGGAAACACAAGCTTAAGCAGAAGAGGACCAGGGTGGTTTTAGGGAAGCCAGCCATAAGCCCTAGAGCTGGACTTGGGGACCAGAGTTGTAGCGTCGGCCGTGCAGGCAGAGGAGAGGGAATTGAGGTCTCTGAATAAAACCCCCAGCCTCCAAGTTCTACTCTGTCTGCAAAAAAGAGTCCTAGAGAAATATAACTTGCAGCCCTTGGAAAGTGAGAGGGAAGTTTCATGCTCCCCATAACCTACTTTCAGGTGATTCCCAATATGTCTGTCTATCTGTCTGCCTCACACAGAGGGCACAAAGGAATGGGGAAAGAAAGATAAATATGGTAAAATGTTAGCAGCTGATGAATTTGGGTGAGGATACATGAGTGTTAGTTGTGAACTACATTTTCCCAAAAATTTGTTAAAGCATAATTGAGCTTTATCCATGCTTGGACTTGGTCCTAACTCACATAGACAGCAGTTGGATAGTTTATATAATTCCCTGGTGGTATCTATTCTATATTTTCTACTTCTCTCAGCAAAGGGTGAGGGGTAAGGGTAGGGCAGGGCTTACACCATCATATACCATTGCACTTGGTCGTACTCTTGGTTCTGAATTATTTGCTTTATAATTTCCCTTTAATGAAATCTTTTTCAAAAAATACTTCTTTTTTGTTTTCAAATTTCACTTTTTCAAAGAGGGGCTTCTCTTGGTCCCTCATTTACAACACATACCACTAAATTAAGACATACACAGTAATACTAATAGTTAGCATTCGTTGAGCACTTACCATAAGGCTGACACTGCAAAGCACAACATAAACATATATCTGCATGGTTAATTATGTTCCCACACCGCATAAACTTAATTTAATTAAAACAACAGTCCTGGAAAATGGTGTCAGCCAGAAAGTTTTTAGGTGCAAATAACAGAAAATCCTACTCAACATGGAACTTTGTCCTAAACTGCTTCGTTAGCAAATGGGCTGTTTATGTAATTGCCTGGATGATCCATAATCTATATTCCCAAAATAAGGAGAATGTGTTTCATATGTAATAAAAGGTATAGAACTGGGGTCATTCTAGGTTGGCTGATTGAGCACCCTAAATGATATCTGTGACTACAACTTTCTCTGTCTTTTCTGTCATCTACAGTATGTTAATTCCTCTTAGGTGACCCTTCATTATACCAGGAAGCTTGTCAAAGTTCTAAGTTTCCTATGCACATGCCGATGTTAGACAGAAGAGGAATGATCCTACCATGTGCCCCTTTTGTAGAGGAAGGAATACCTTTCCAGGTTTCCTATAGACTTCTCGGGTTTCTTTAGCCAGTATTGGATCACATGCCCACCCCTTGGCCAGTCATTTGGGTGGGCATGTGGGTAAGTAGAAAACATACACACAAGAGGAATTCAACCAAATTGATTGGCTTAGAATTACCAACATTTTTCCCTAGGAGTTAGAGAGGTTCCTAGATTCCTGAGAAAGGCATGGCTCCAAAGAGGATGAACAAAAACAGGGTTTTTTTAAAAATAGAGTAGTTACTGGTTGGAGCTGTTGTAATCCCAGTCTGAAAAAGACAGAAAACCAGAACACCTGGGTGGCTCAGTCAGTTAAGCAGCCAGCTCTTGATTTCGGCTCAGGCCGTGATCTCAGGGTCCTGGGATTGAGCCCCACATCAGACTCCACGTTCAGTGGGGAGACTCGTGAGGATTCTCTCCTCCCTCTGCTCTCCCCTCCCCCACACTGTCTGTTTCTCTCTCTAAAATAAATAAATCTTAAAATACATAAATAAATAAAAGATAAAAAAAAAAACCAAGGCCTAAAAAGGCTAAATAGCACTCCTGAGGTCACATGCTAATACAGTAGCAGATTGAAGCCTTGAAACTAGTTCTAACTGCAGTCCACAGTATAAACCAGTGAGCTATATGATTTCTACTATATTTCTGGATAAAATAATTCACCTTAAAAAAATTTAACTCAACCAGGACATCAAAATGATTAGACCTCTAGATTGGATTTGGATTATGATTCCAGTTTTTCTTTTTCAGTTTAGTGTGTTGGCCTGATTTTCATTTTGCTCCCTTAGTTTATAACTCCCAACACCCTAAGTGATCTTTATTTCCAAAAATTCCAGGCATCATCCTACCAAGACATGCAAGATGTACCGAATTCTATCTTTATAAAATCATCTCGTTAGATGGAAATAAAAATACTATTCACTTACCCCATACTTTAATACTATTTTAATGTCATGCCTCTTATGGTTGTAAAAGTTTGTTGTATCTTTTATATTTCCTCATTTTATGTTACCAAGTATTATTTTGTGAGGGCTATAAATATGTTTACAATAATGGCTTTGACGTTAAAGAGCTTACCCTCAGAGAGATGAGCTATAAACACTCAAGGTTAAACATTAACAGTTGAAATAAAAAAAAAAAAAAGTAGAGGAGAGTCTCTAGTGTAAGTAGAAAACATACACTAGCCTTAATCTTAGAATATTTTTATCTTAAATACCAGTTTTATAACCTTGAACAAGTTGTTTAACCTTCCTAAATAGACTTCCCCAAACCTAGGTTTCCTGGAAAAGAAAACAGGAATAATAATGCCTTTTCACACTTGTGTTATAAGGATCAAATGATGCATTATATACCGAAGTCCATAGTTAGAGAAAGTGGGTGTGTGTGTGAGTGATTTAGAGTAAGCCAAGAAATAATATGTAATTATCTAATTATTTGTACTAATAACAATTGCTTTAAGGGTGCAGAGAAAAAACCAAAGATAGAAGGTTACCACTGAGTAGCTAGTGGGGAAAATGTAAACAACACAAATGAACTTTATCCTGATAATTTGAAAAAATTACAAGCAAGAAGCTGCCCCTCGGAGCTGGAGGACAAATGTCTTATTGTTGTTCATCTTAACCTACCTCCTCCTTGAAGCCAAGGACTGCTTGAAGCCCTAGAATATCTAGGATTTAACACAGAATCTTATATACAAACCCTTTATTCAGATGATTTATTGAGAACAAATTGAATTCACTTATTACAATACTATTACGTGTTTAGGGCCAAGGGAGCATTTTGGAAATGAAGTTAATTCGTTTGGGCCAGTACTTGTGGGCTGTTGCATAGCATTTGTATTTCCATGCGCCTTGCTGAGTCATAAAGGCTAATACAGCTTCCAAGAACTGTGTCTTATTCCAAAGAGCTTTTTCTGTACCAGAAACGAAAATGGTTTCAACTTGTGTCATCTCTGACCAACTAGTAATAATTACCTGGACTATTACTTTGGGAAGAATTGTGAGGCCACATCTGTGTCCTCCAGGAAGAAAGCTGAAATCACTTAATGAGGTCTGCCATGAACAGGGGAGGGTGGGGACAGCACACGTTCCGTGGATTTGTCATCTCTGTACTGTGTACTTTAAAAAGGTGGGGAAAAAGTCCTCGTTGTTCAGTGATCAGCAATATATTGTTTGCATTTTTGCTTTAGTGTCTCTAGGTAATCAGTTTTGGCAAAATTTTAAGTAATTTAGGATCATTTTCTGTAACCTGTAGCTCTGTTCCTGGTTTCAAGCTAATGTCTTATTTCAAAAGGAAACGGATAGCAGTGAAGATGAGGACATTGTTGGACCGATGCCTGCAAAAGGACCAGTTAACTATAGTGTCACAACAGAGTTTGAAAAAAGGGCCCAGCGAATGAAAGAGAAACTGACCAAAGGAGACAACGTAAGTTTTAGAGACAGTACTCTGAGAGATAGGCTAAATGGATTAAAATCTAAATTTTAAAAATAGACATGAAAGAAAATATATGCACATATGTATATAAAGAAAATTTAGGAGCAGCTTTCCAGAGGCTGGAAAAGGAAAAGACTGGCAAATTTGCCTACCTAAAAAGTTCTGTATGGCGGAAGGTAACAAAGTCAAAAAATAATAAATTAGATGAAGGTATTTATAACATGTATGACAAAGTATCAATCCTTTATATTAAATTCTTTCGCTTAAAGTGTATTTCTTAACCTTAAAGCCTCAATTGAAAAACGTGGCCACTTATAGAATATTTTACACACACATACACACGCATGTGCGCGCGCACACACACACACACACCCCCACACACACTATCCAGACAACTTATTATTTTTTTTTTTTTTACTTTTTACTTCTCTTAAAGGACTCATCTAAACCAATGACAAGAGAGTCATGGATGACTGAGCTTCCTCCAGAAATGAAAGACTTTGGTCTTGGGCCCAGAACTTTTAAAAGAAGAGCTGATGACAAATCTGGGGATCGATCACTCTGGACAGACACTCCAGCAGACAGGGAGAAGAAAGCCAAGGTGAGGGGGTTCGTTTGTTCATGTATTTCTGCCCACGTTCACTCTATTTTGAAAAAATATAAGGCATAATTATTTCAGGGTACTATTTTTAAAAGTCATGATTCCAAAGGGAAACTACAGAGTTCCCCCTGAAAGAAAATAATGAAAGTGACGCCAGTTGCTTACTATGTCCCAGTGAACATCTCATTTAAATCTCGAGAAAACCCAGAGAAACGGACTTATTTACTTCATTTTATAGAGAAAGAAACTAATTTTTATGAGGTCAACTTTTCTGGAATTAGAGGGCTGGTAAGTAATGAACAATACTTGTATTTTAAACGTTTCTATAACAGGAAAGGAGGCAACAAAAGAGGAGATGTGGAAGCGAGCCTCACACTTTGAATAACTAATGTTGGCGTGCCTGTCTACTCTCTTAACTGGTCTTTTATAAAAATAATATATTGGCATTTTTATAATTTAGCCTTTAAGATTGTTTCAAAAAAGACATTCCCTTGTTTATTTGAATTTATTCATGCCTACATATATTTTTTTTATGTTTCTTTTTTTTCCCCCAAATACGTTTCTTTTATTTTTTCAGTGTTACAAGATTAATTGTTCATGCACCACACCCAGTGCTCCATGCAATACGTGCCCTCCTCAGTACCCACCAGTTGTGCTTTTCTCTGTCCTTCTATTCCTCATGATAGGTAAATAAATGTCTAGCCTATGGCCAGATATGCAAGCAATCTTCCTCAGAGGACAATATCATAGAAAATGGAACAAATGGAAATTTAGACAACACAGTGATTTTAGGCCCGGGGATTGAGTTCTTTAGATCCTTTTCTTTTCAGTACTCAAAGTGTTTTGCTCAGTTTTATAGTGACCTCATAAAAGGATTATTAAATACTCCTTAAATTTTTTTTTTTTAATAAATAAATTTTATTTATTTATTTGACAGAGAGGAGAGAGATCACAAGTAGGCATAGAGGCAGGCCGGGGGGGGGGAGAAGCAGGCTCCCTGCCAAGCAGAGAGCCCGATGCGGGGCTCAATCCCAGGATCCTGAGATCATGACCTGAGCCAAAGGCAGAGGCTTAACCTACTGAGCCACCCAGGTACCCCAATACTCCTTAAATTTTATGCTATACAATATTAAGCATGAAGTACCACAGACTTGTATTTATGATGTGAACTGTATAGTATCTGTATCAGAGAGCTATTCATTTTTGAGGTAGTCCTAGTAGTTTATTTTTTTATTTTGTTTCCCTTGCCTCGGGAGACATATGTAGACGAAGTTGCTAAGACCAATATCAAAGAAGTTACTGCTTGTGTTCTCTTCTAGGATTTTTATGGTTTCACGTCTCACATTTAGGTCTTAAATCCTTTTTGAATTTATCTTTGTGTGTGGTGTAAGAAAGTGATCCAGTTTCACTCTTTCGCATATTGCTGTCCAGTTGTCCCAACACCATTTGTTGAAGAAACATTCTTTTTCCCAGTGGATATTCTTTCCTGCTTTGTTGAAGATTAATTGACCATATACTTGTAGGGTCACTTCTGGGCTCTCTATTCTGTTCCATTGATCTATGTGTCTATTTTTGTGCTAGTACTATACTGTCTTGATGATCACAGCTTTGTAATAGGGTTTGAAGTATGGAATTTTGATGCCTCCAGCTTTTTCTGTTCTGAGGTTGCTTTGGCTCTTTGGGGTCTTTTGTGGTTGCATAAAAATTTGAGGACTGCAGCTTCTAGCTCTGTGAAAAATGCTGTTGGTATTGGGATAGGGGTTGCATTAAACATGTAAATTGCTTTGGGTAGTATAGACATTTTAACCATATTTGTTCTTCTAATCCATGAGCCTGAAATGTCTTTGCATTTCTTTTTGTCATCTTGAATTTCTTTCATCAGTGTTTTATGGTTTCCAGAGTACAGGTCTTTCACCTCTTTAGTTAGGTTTATTACTAGCTATCTTACTGTTTTGGGTACATTTGTAAATGGGATTGATTCCTTAATTTACCTTTCTCTTCCTTCATTACTGTTGAATACCAGTGCAACAATTGATTTTGTTCTGTGTGACGTTACTGAATTCATTTAGTTTAGCAGTATTTCGGTGGAGTCTTCTGGGTTTTCTATATAGAGTATCATGTCGTAGGAAATAGCGAAAGTCTCACTTCTTCCTTGCCAATTTGGATGCCTTTTATTTCTTTTTGTTGTCTGGTTGCTATGGCTGGGACTTCCAGTACTATGTTAAATAGCAGTGGTGAGAGTGGACATCCCTGCTGTGTTCCTGACCTTTAGGGAAAAGCTCTCAATTTTTCCCCATTTAGGATGATCTTGGCTGTGGTTTTTTTCATATATGGCCTTTATTATGTTGAGGTTATGTTCCCTCTAAACCTTACTTTGTTGAGGATTTTTATCATGAATGGAGGTTGTACTTTGTCAAATGCTTTTTCTGCATCTATCGAAATGATCATATGGTTCTTATCCTTTCTTTCATTAATGTGATGTCTCAGGTTGATTGATTTGCAAATATTGAACCACTCTTGCAACCCGGGAATAAATCCCACCCGATCATAGTGAATGATTCTTTCATTGTATTGTTGCATTTGGTTTGCTAGTATTTTATTGAGAATTTCTGCATCTATGTTCACCAGGAATATTGGCCTATAGGTATCTCTCTCTTTTTTTATTTTATTTTTTTTATTTTAAGTAGGCTTCCTGCCCAGCACAGATCCCAGCACAGGGCTTGAACTCATGACCCTGAGATCAAGACCTGAGCTGAGATCAAGAGTCGGATACCTAACTGAGCCACCCAGGCACCCCTGTAGTTCTATTTTTTACTGATATCTTTATCTGGCTCTAGTATCAGGGTAATGCTGGCCTCATAGAATCAGTTTGGAAGTTTTCTATTTTTTGAGAATAGGTAGTAACTCTTCTTTAAATGTTTATTCTTTGTGAAGCCATCTATCTGGTTCTGAACTTTTATTTGTTGGGAGTTTCTGATTACTGATCAGATTTCTTTGCTGGTTCAACTAGTCTGTTCAACTTTTCCATTTCTTCGTGTTTCAGTTTTAGTAATTTAATACGTTTCTAGGAATTTATCCATTTCTTCTAAATTGTCCAGTTTGTTGGCATTTAGTTTTTCATAATATTCTCTTAAGCTTGTCTGTATTTCTGGGGTGTTGGTTGTTATTTCTCCTCTCTCATGATTTTGTTTATTTGGGTCCTTTCTCTTTTCTTTTTGATATGTGTGGCTAGGGCTTTATTAATTTAAATTTTTTTTTTTTTTTAAAGAATCAGCTCCTGGTTTCGTTGATCTGTTCTACTATTTTTTAGTTTGTCATTTATTTCTGCTCTAATCTTTACTCCTCCTCCTGCCTTTAGGCTTCATTTTTTGTTATTTTTTCTAGCTCCTTGAGGTGTAAGGTTAGGTTGTTTATTTGAGATTTTTCTTGCTTCTTGAGGTAGACCTGTATTGCTAAACACTTCCCTATGAGGACTACTTTTGCTGCCTTCCAGGGGTTTTGGACCATTGTGTTTTCATTTGTTTCCATGTATTTTTTATTTCTTCTACTCATCATCTTTTTTAATACTTGACTTCCCAACATAATGTCTCATGCTACTAAGTTCTCCCATTCACTTAACCAACATGGCCTAAAAGAAGTAATATTACTATTTAGAAAGAAATGGAAGTGCTCAATATAAATTGACTGACATCTCTTGTGCCCCCACCTCCCAGTCTTGACTAGATCTATTAACTCTTAGTATTAAATGGTTAGGTTTTTATCTTTATCTTACTATAACATCATTTCTTCCTTAATATTTATAAATGAAAGCATCTGTTTTCTAGGAAAATTTTTATGAGAACGTAAGAGCTGAACTATTCCTGTGTTTTTAACAGCACTTTATTAAATACAGCGTTGTTTTGTACAATTTTTTTAAAAGTAGGTTCCATGCCCAACGTAAGCCTTGAACTCACAACCCTGAGTTTGAGAGTCACATGCCCTACCGACTGAGCCAGCCAGGCATCCCTGTTTTGTACCTTATTAAGATAAAAATTGTAGATGACCTCCTTGCAGATAACCTCTTAAGATAGATGACCTCTTAAGCAGATAACAATAGTATAAAAATATGCTTTGAGATTTGTTGGAAATTTACCTCAGTACTTCATCTTGTGTATGCATTATTGTTAATTTTTTTTTTTTTAAGTTCAAATTCTAGTTGTTCATTGTCAGTATATTTTGTAGATTGACCTTGTATCCTGCAATTTTCTATAGTGTACTTGTTTATTGGTTTCAGAAGTATTTTTGTAGATGCTCTGGAGTTTTCTATATAAACAATCATGTCATCCGTGAATAAAGATAGTTTTATTATTTATTTTCCAAACTTTTTAAACCTTTTCTGTTTCTCTATTTTTTCCCTCAAGAGTGATTATACTAGTTTTAAAAATAGATAATGTAGAATTTCTTTTTTCTAATTATATTTTTTAAGTAGTCTCTAACCCTCAGTGTGAGGCTTGAACTTATAACCCCAAGATCAAGAGTCACATGCTCTACCAACTGAGCCAGCCAACCGCCCCTGTAGGATTTCTTTTAAAGCCTTATTTTCTCTCCTACATCTCATCATTGTTTGTCAAACTCCTCTGTGAGTTTGATAAATAAGTGATTTCTTCGAGTTAGTCAATTGGATAGGTTTTCCTTGTTTTTAAGAAAATCATAGAGTAGAACACCAACAGATCCCTTATCAACTATATGTATATTTATTCCTAGTAGGAAAAGATACAGCAATCTTAGTTTAGTCTCTTAGTACTCAATCTGAGTAAAAATAATAGTATTTCTTTTTAGTTTTTCTTAACTATATGGTTCAGTAATGTGTTACCTGTGTTCTTCTTCAGGAAGCACAAGAAGCAAGAAAGTCGTTTAATAAGAAGGATGAAGAACATGTATTATCAGGAAGGGAAAAGAGATTGGCTGAGCAGGTATCATCATACAATGTAAGTAAGAATAAAATATATAAGCTTTTCTTTTTTCTTTTTTTAACAGTGGTCATAAATTACATTGGTTTATTTATTTATTTATTTATTTTTAAGGATTTTATTTATTTATTTGACAGAGAGGAAAGAGATCACAAGTAGGCAGAGAGGCAGGCAGAGAGAGAGGAGGAAGCAGGCTCCCTCCTGAGGAGAGAGCCCAATGCGGGGCTCAATCCCAGGACCCTGAGATCATGACCTGAGCCGAAGGCAGAGGCTTTAACCCACTGAGCCACCCAGGAGCCCCAATTTCATTGTTTTTTAAAGATTTATTTATTTGAGAGCGAGCGAGAACGTGTGAGTGGGGGGAGGGGCAGAGAGAGAGGGAGAGAGAATTCCAAGCAGACCCCACACTGAGCGCCGAGCCCCACTTGTGGATAGATCCCAAGACCCTGAGATCACAACCTGAGCTGAAACCAAGAGACAGACGCTTAACTGACTGTGCCACCCAGGCGCTCCTAAGCTTTTTTTTTTTTTCTATCCTTCAATGTTCTTCTCATAATTTTTCTCTTTCTTGTTTTTCTTTCTTTTATATGTCTTCCTTTCTAGCTTAGTCTTTTTCTGTACATCTGCCCTGAGAAATATTCCACTCTGTTGTGTTACGTGTATTTATATAAAATCCTTTTTATAGGATTTTTTAATGTATTCGTGTAATATTTTCAGTTTGTATTTTACTTAAGTCATATATCAGAAATTTAATTTGTAGGGATTAGTAACAGATGATCAGAAACCGAGAGCCCTGGCCTTGCAGCTACCCGACCCCCAAGGCACCCGCACTGCCCAGCCATGGTCAATGCCACCACATTCTGTAACGCCTCCATGGACTGGGAGCCCTTGGGCCACCTCACCTTCGAGCTGTTTGTAGACCCAAGTTCCAAAGAGAGCAGAGAACTTCTGTGCTCTGAGCATTGAGGAGAAAGGATTTGGTGATAAAGGTGCCGGCTTTCACCAGATCATTCCAGCACTTACGTGCCCAGCTGGGGACTTCCATGCTGTACTGGCACTGGCGGCTGCTCCGTCCGTGAGGAGAAATTTGCTGATAAGAATTGCGTCCTGAAGCACAGGGGTCCTGGCATCTTGTCCATGGCAAAGGCTGGACCCCACACAAACACTTGCCAGGTTTTCACTGGCACTGCCCACACGGAGCAGTTGGGTGGCAGGCCGGTGGTCTCGGGCAAGGTGAGAGAGGGCAGGAATACTGTGCAAGCCATGGGGCGGTTCGGGGCCAGGAACGCCAAGACCAGCAAGATCACTGTTGCTGACTGTAGACACATCTAATAAATTTGACTTGTATTTTACCTTAGGTACCAGACCATTCCTTCTGTAGCCCAAGAGAGCGCCCCTTATCCCCATCGGCTCAAAATATCTGGTAATCTTTGTGCTCTTGCTGCAGTGCTTATGGTTCCATATTTTCCTTGCTTCCCTCCCAAGTCCAGCTGGATTGCAGAGTTAAGTTTTTGATTATGGCATAAAAACTAAACAACAACAACAAAAGAAAGCAAGAGCCCTATCACTCCTAGAGATCCTCGGTTCATATTTTAAATTATAAGCCAATTTGGAATGTTCAGTGTGAAGATTTAAATATGGAAATGGTTAAGATACAGTTCAATCTAAATTTATAAACTAGGGACGCCTGGATGGCTCAGTGGGTTAAAGCCTTCTGCCTTCGGCTCAGGTAAGGATCCCAGGGTCCTGGGATCGAGCCCCGCATCAGGCTCTCTGCTCAGCGGGGAGCCTGCTTCCCCCCCTCTGTCTGCTTCTCTGCCTACTTGTGATCTCTCTCTGTCAAATAAATTAAAAATTTAAAAAATAAAAAAAATATTTAAATTTATAAACTAAACAATATTCAATTGACGTTTTGTTATTTCATTATATTCTCAAAAAAACAAAAACTGATGAGTGGTCCAGCTAAATGTAAATCACCAAACCTGCAGTGTTGAGGTGTTTGGCCCCTGCAGTGTTGAGGTGTTTAAGGAAAATTACCTCTGTTCCCAATGTATTAGTTAGTGAAAAGTTCCGCAAGTGTTAAAAATAGAGTTAGCATGATTAGTTGGATATGTGTAGAGCAGTATACAAACAGTGAAGCATACATGAAACATTTTTTGAGTTGACCAAAATTCAACCCACAATGGAACATTTGTGAAAACTGACCAGCTTAAGAGTCAAATCTCAATAAAACTAGAAGAATTACTGCTATTAAAACCATGTTCTCTAACCAAAAGGAATTTAAGTTAAAATTCAGAATAATTTAAAAGCCTTGTACAAATGGAAATTAGAAAAGTTCAGAATTTAAATTTTGCATGAAAGACAACATGATAATGGAAGTTAGAAAATACGTAGACACAACAAAAATACCATGTATCAAAAATGTGTGCAGTGCACTATTAGGTGGTACTTAGAGGCAAAATTATAGCCCTAGTGAGTTCTGTTAGAAAAGAATAGCTAAAGGGGCGCCTGGGTGGCTCAGTTGTTAAGCGTCTGCCTTCGGCTTGGGTCATGATCCCAGAGTCCTGGGATCGAGCCCCACATTGGGCTCTGCTCGGCAGGGAGCCTGCTTCCCCCTCTCCCTCTGCCTGCCTCTGTGCCTACTTGTGATCGCTTTCTCTCTGTCAAGTAAATAAATAAAATCTTAAAAAAAAAAAAAAAAGCATTCCACTCTTGATTTTTGGCTCAGGTCATGATCTCAGGGTCCTAGATCGAGCCCCAAGTTGGGTTCTATACTGGGCATAGAGCCTGCTTAAAATTCTTTATCTGCCCCTCTCCCAGGTCCCCTTGCATACACACTCTCTCTCTCTCTAAAATAAAATAAAATAAAATAAAATAAA
>CM053605.1:119233710-119259625 GCA_028646535.1 Procyon lotor | reverse complement strand
TTTTTTAAAGTGTTGTCAAGTGGAAGTAGTTCTTTAATAAATAGTTGGTTACAATTGGCAGTCAGATATGCTGCCATAGTGCCGCTGGCTCCTATGCATTGCAAGTAGATAATCTGTGAATGTTATGTTTCTAAAGATAATAAGGTGGGGGGTTTGTAGGCTCCTGGGTGGCTCAGTTAAGCGCCTGCCTTCTGCTCAGGTCATGATGCTCGGGTCCTGGAGTTAAGCCCCACGTACGGGCTCCCTGCTCAGCGTGCTTCTCCCTCTACCCCTCACCCTACTCGTGCTCTCTCTCTCTCCCAAATAAATAAGTAGAAGCTTAAAAAAATAATAAGGTGGGTTTTTCTTCCTACATAAGTAACTTTTTTAAATGAGTTTTGTTATAAAAAAAGTAAGTAAATAAGTAAGAAATAAATAAGCAAGTTTGTTTGTACTTCTTCCCCAGGAATGGCACTTCAATGTAGGCAGTAATCACATTAATTTAGGCATTAGTAATACAAATTACTAAAGTATGAGCTTTGATTTCTTAAATTATAACGCAGAAAGGGGTTCAGGATTCATTTAGACTAAAGCAGTATGTAGCTATAGCCAAAATTAAAATAATAATAATAATACTCCTCTCTTTAAAGCTAATAAGTTATTACATCAGAGAGAAAAGAAATACAAGGAGAAAAGTGGTGCTATATTTGGACAAACCTATGGTGTGTCTTCCTAGAAAACTGTTTCTTGTTCTAATTTCTATACCTCAAGAAAAGACATAACAGGTGAGGGACCACTAGGTGGCTCAGTTGGTTAAGCGTCTGCCTTTGGCTCAGGTCATGATCTCATGGTCCTGGGATCAAGTCCCACAGTGGGCTCCTTGCTCAGTGGGGAGCCTGCTGCTCTCTCTGCTTCTGTGTACTCTCTCTTTCTTTCTTTCTGGCAAATAAATAAAATCTTTTTAAAAATAAATAAATGTTAAAAAATGAAACCATAAAAGTACAGGAAGAAAATGTGAGAGAACTTAATCTCATAATCTCAGAGTGGGCAAGGGCTCTATCTTCAGGCAAGGCCAAAAGATAATGTAACATCTAGAAGTCCTAAAATAAAATATTGATAAACTGGATAACATTAAAAAAAAATTCTGCATAGAAAGCAGTCAAAGACAAATGAGTACTTGCAATTCACCTCATAGACAAAAGTATAATTTCCTTAGTATTTGGATAACTGATAAAAGTCTATAAGAAATTCAACAAGGGACATCTGGGTGGCTCAGTTAGTTAAGCGTCTGACTCTTGATCTCAACTCAGTTCTTGATCTCAGATTTGTGATTGCAAGCCCCGCACTGGGCTCTAAGCTGGGTGTGGAGCCTACTTTAAAAAAAAAAAAAAAAATGAGGACTCCTGGGTGGCTCAGTCATTAAGTGTCTGCCTTCAGCTCAGGTCACAGTCCCAGGGTCCTGGGATCGAGCCCGTTTCAGGTTCCCTGCTCAGTGGGGAACCTGCTCCCTCTCTCACTCCCCCTGCTTGTATTCCCTTTCTTGCTGTGTCTCTCTCTGTGAAATAAATAAAATTTTTTTTAAATCTTAAAAAAAAAATTCAACAACAAAAAAAATCAACAAGCCAACAGATAAATAGGCAAAGAGTATGAACACAATTCATAGAAGCAAAATAGTATAAGATTAAATATATGAAGAGAAACTCAATCTTGCTCATAAAAAAGACATGGAAATTAAAACTATTAAGAAATCACTTTTCAGATAATAGGTTAGGAAAAGCAAAAAATGTTAAAACACTCTGTTGGCGAAGGTGTTAGGAAATGTGTCCTTCACATTGTTGGAAGGACTGTAAACTGGTGTGGCCTTTTTGACGATTGTGAATATTCATAAAAATCACATAGAACAAAAGGGTAATTCCACTGCGAGGAATTTAGCCTATAAGTATACTTGCACAAGTATAAAAGGACTTGTCATTTCAAATTGAGCATTGTTTGTAATAGCAAAAGATAAATGCCCATCACAGGGGATTGCTTTTAAAGAAACTGCAACAGCACTATTTAAAAGAATGAGTCAGTTGTGTATATCCTGATATGGAACCATCTTCAAGATAGATTAAGTGAAGGGTCACCTAGGTGGTTCAGTCAGTTAAGCTTCTAACTCTTGATTTTGGCTCAGGTCATGATTTCAGTAGAGAGATTGAGCCCTGCGTTGAGCTTCCCTGCCCCCAACTCCCTGGAACTCCACGTGGAGTTTAGGTGACGAAATTTCCTGCTTGGCAAAATCATGGTCTGTATTTCATCTTTCAACTTTGAGGGACAGGTTCTTTGAACATCCAACTCAAAAAAGCCTTCTACTTTTGTAGCTTACACGGTTTCCCATGTAAGGCACATGGGTCCCTCCCGCTCTCCTTGTCCCATTTGGTCCCGTGACTATTAGTTGTTCTCTTGCTTTGTTCCTTCCCCACACGGGGATTGTGAACACTGTGAAGGCAATACCCTCTTCTTAAGAGTACTGTTTCTAGGGCCTAGCTGAAATGTAATGACTACCCAATGAAGTTTGTGGGAAGGAAGGAGAGAAGGACAGATCCATTAACACATGGAAAAAGACTATTTTTGCTTCCTAAATACTAGTAGTAAAACCTCAGTCTAGGGGTTTTTCCTGGAGAGGGAGGTCGAGCTGGAAGTGTCGGAGATGCCACAAGGAGGCAGTAGAGTTCCACCTGGGCTCCTTCTGCAGGAAAAGCCAGCTCTGGTAGAGTGTCTTGACCTGGGCTGGTGCCTTGTCACAGATGCCTGGTGGAGCCAAAACAGGCTGAGAGAGAGGATTCGAAACGAAGGAATTAATGCAAGGAGGCTGCGGCACCGCTATGGCCAAGAGATGGGCAGTCCCTCTAAAGGGACTTGAACATGGGAGAATTCCCCCTCTGCCCCTGAACAATATCCCCCTGCTCCAGGGAACCAGATCCAGACAATACATGGCTCCCCGACCCATTTTCCTCCTCCGCTAATTAAGCAAAATACTGAGGCTCGTAATATGGGGATATCTTCCTACTGCCCCAATAGGTCCCCACGGAATTCTTCCTTATTCAACGATCAATGATCAATGACAACTGTCATGAATATTATTACCATTTCCTCCTTTCCTTCCCAAGAGGTCACTGAAACTTTCATCTCAGACCTTCGAATCTTGGATTTCTGGGTAGGCTGGGGAGAGAGGGAAAAAAAAAAATTCTTTGAAATTTCAAATACATGTATCTAAGTCCTGAGAGGGATTGGGAAATGTAACCATGGCAACCAGAGCATGCCTGTAACCATGGAGACCCATTTAAGCCAGCTGGGCCGTTATTGCCTAGAAGCTGGTGGGGCGTGGCTGTTAGGACAGTTAATATGGTGATTTCAATTGTTTAGGTGAGAATTTTACAGACATTTCAAGCAATTTCGAGGTACTGCCAACACTGTAAAATTTCACGAAAAAGCCTTTTAATGGGACTTCTTCTGTTGGACTAATTTCTAAAGGATCCCCCAATTCTCTTCCCTACCCCCTTACCACCCCTACAGAGCCATCGCTTAATCAGACATTCTTTCCATAAACACATGCTAATCACCGTGGGTGTGCTGGGCACTCTGCTGGATGCCGCCATATATGTTTTCCAGATAATACACATTATCTGTTCCATTAGCTTTAATGCTGAGCCAAGTCCTTGAATAAAGGGTCTCTTTACCAAAAGACTTCTTTACCAGAATCCATCAGAATTTGGCTTTGTGCTTCTAGTAAGTGAGATATGACCTAGACTTTTGTCGTTTTGAAGGAAACTTGCCCTAGCCAACGTTCTTTGTTCTTTCCCAGCTCCTGCTATAACCCCCATTGCTGCCCCCAGACCGCAGCTTCCAAAGCGTGGTGACAGTTTGGTTTGTGAGCTGCTTTGTGGTGTGTTTTGTACCCGATTGTGGTTACATGATTGAGCGCTGGAGTCCCGCCAGTGGTTCCTGCTGCCCACCAGCACATGCCCCGAGGCAAGTCACTGGAATTCTCAAAACCTCAAGCTTCCTCCTCTAAAAAAGGGAAACAAAGCCTATTATTTTTTGAGGATAACTTCACATGGGCCCAGGAAGTTCAACACTGCTACAGTTTTGTCTCCTGGTCTTCCCTGCATCCCCCCTGCTCCTGTATCACTCAGCAAACTTGCAAACTTTCACATTGTTCAGTCCCTTCTATTTTACTCAACAGCTGGTCCAAATCTTTACAACTCCTATCATGTACCAGAGACCATTTGGCTCAGCGGATAGTGGAGAGAGGACACTGGTAAGGACAGTTGGGATCCCCTGCCTGTGTTACGCCAGGTACCGTTCTAAGCCCTCTGCATATCGTAATTCGTTTCATTCTTACAACAGTTCATTGCAGAGTTTTACCCTCTCCACTATACAGATGCAGAAACTGAGGCACACGGTGTTTGGGTAAATTTCTCAGGGTCATAAGCTAGGGAACAACAGGAAGAGAATGTGAACCCCAACCGCACCTCCTGAGTTGGCTCTGCCCCCTGGCACGTGGTCGTCAGCCTCTCTCCAATGACTGTGTCCTGCCCCGACTCACTGGGAAGAGAGTCCACAGGCACGGCCCCCCTCAAATGTCTCCTGTTCAACCCCTGCACTCGCCACACTAATCAACATCTCTCTCAGCACCTGTCCTAACAGCCTTCCTCAAGGTTTTTGAGGAAGGGATCAACTTTCCTCCAATCCTCCATCCACCCTGACATCAGGTTCCTTGCTTCCCCAACTATTCCCTTTTTCCGGATCCTCAGTCCTTCCTCTCATTTGGCCCTCTCCTCTCAGAATGCCAGTAGGTCCAAGTCTCTCCTATCTTGTTAAAGAGAAATGTGACTCTCTCTGTTTGTCTCCTTCTCTATCCTTGTCACAGCCAAACTGCTAGAAAGGATTCTACCTCCACCTTTAGGCTTCCTGACTCAATGCTCTATTGCAACTATTCTCCCCAGGACTGCTCCAAATTCTAAAATAAATGACCTCGTGCCTTCCCTTCCTCCCTACCCTCCTTTTCTTCCTTCCTCTCACCTTCCTTTCTTCCTCCCAACACCCTTCTCCTCCCCCTCCTTCTCTTCCTTCTTCTCTCTCTCTCTCCCTCTCTCTCCCTCTCCCTTTCTCAACTTCTCTTCCCATCTCCACTCCTTCCTCCATGTCTCATCTGTACCAAAATAAATAAGTAAATGAATAATAAAAATTATTATTATTAAGTAGTAATAATAATATTTTTTAAAAAGAAAACAAAATAAATGATCTTGTTAAGGTACCAGCCCTACTCCTCTTTGTAGCATTTAAGTCCATTGATGGAGTTCTCTCCTTTAATATGTTCACCTTGGCATGACCTCTTTTTTTTTTTTAAGATTTATTTATTTATTGGACAGAGAGGAGAGAGATCACAAGTAGGCAGAGAGGCAGGCGGGGGGATGGGGGGCGGGGAGCAGGCTCCCTGCTGAGCAGAGAGCCCAGTGTGGGGCTCAATCCCAGGACCCTGAGATCATGACCTAAGCCAAAGGCAGAGGCCCAACCCAGTGAGCCGCCCAGGCGTCCCTTGCCATGACCTCTTGTTCTCCCATTGTCTGCCTCCTCCTCCATGTCTTCTGCTGGCTCCTCCCTCCCTGCCTATTCCTTATATCTGGGTGTCCCTGGAGGTCCTTAACCTGAGTCTCTCTCTAGGAACCATCAGTGTCCTGTCTATAAGTTTAGACACAACCTTCTTCTGAGTTTCGGAGCAGTAGATGAAAATGAAGATTAACCACTATGACCTAGAGGGTCCACCCACTCCTCCTTCTCCCAGGAGCCCATCACCAAACCAGAAGTCATCCCCTAGTTTTCGCCTCTCACCCATTTCACCAGGACCCCTTATATGTAGATCTTAAATATCTCTTCTTCCTGTTCCTCATCTCATCCCCTCCACCACTGCCTTGGGCCAGGCCCTCGTCCTTTCCTGCAATATTAAAATCACCTCCTTACCTTATGCCTCAATCGCTATCAAGCATAAGGCTATCAGCAAGGTCTTTCTAGGACACATCAATCCATTGTTGGAAAGTCCTCAAAGAGCCTCGATGCCAACATAAAGAAAACTAATTCCTTTGAATAACAAGAGAGGCCCTTCAGACCGGACCCCTGCCTCTCTCCAGCCTCATCAGCTGCCTCTCTACCTCTCTAACCACAGCCTCTCTAACTCTGCAGCCACAATAGTGAGCTCCCAATGTAATAATGGCCCCAAGCACTCTGCTCACGCTTCCTCACTTGCCACACTCCATCCCTTCTTTCTAGAACTGCTGTTTCAACTTGTTCATCGCCACCATTGACATCAGAAAGCACACACCGAATGCTGTCAATAACTGAGCAAAAAGAGCCCACCATCCAGCAGCACAGAGCCACAGGGACGTAGTAGCACAGACACCCACACGTATGACATCAACGCGACGGCACACAGACATCACCAACGCCAGGTGACAGGTGGTACTAGCTGGTTTGTAAGGTCTCTTCAAATACCAACATTCTGGGGTCAAAGGCACAAAACCAAGATGTCTAGTCAGAATCAGCCACCATATGAGTGGCTATTAAGAGCTAGCTCTTTCACTAAATGCTATAATAAATGGGTAGGAATAGACGCTTACCAGTATTTAGATCAAAGATAAATATAATTAAGGCCATTTGGATGGGATATTGGGGTAGTTAAAATGGGAAAGACAGAGGAGAGAGCTCATTCAACTTGTTCAGCCAACGCTGGTTAGGGCCCAGCTCTGCCAGGTTGCCTCAGGAGCCAGGGCACAAAAACGAAACCACATGCTCGCTGCCCTGAGTGTGTTCGTGGCCTGGTGAGGCAGACAGACACACAACCATCAAATGCAAAAGGCAGGAGGGGAAACAGTGTGATTAATTCTGCCTGGAGAGAGAACACAGGATGGAGCTCAGTCCTCAATAAATTTCCCAGCCGTGGCATTTGGTATGGCTCTTGAAGGGCTAATGATTTTTTTTCAAGTGGGGAAGGGAGAGTTCCACAGCGAGAGAACAGAACGAACAGGAGAAGCACATAGAGTTCGCAGCTGAGGCACCTTGGAAACCATTGATTTTCTCCAGGACGCACACAGCAACAGCTGAGCAACTTGCTTGGAGCCCCGTAGGCTCTTCAGGGGGCCCAAGTGGGGTGATGTATAGTCCCGCGTGGCTGGGGCACATGATGTTGGTCGGGAAGTGGGGAAACACAGCAGAGTCCCACAAAGCTAATTTAATTTAATACCTTTTTTTAATTTTAATACCTTTTAATTTAATTTAATCCGTCACTGATCTAGTCTTCCTTCTCTGCTCTACCCACACCTTTGCCAAGAACAGAAGGAACTAGACAGCTCTTAGAGTAGTTTCACAATCCGTGTAAGTAACATGTGTTTCTCAGATAGCTCGCCTTGTCCTCTGCTTCTCTTCCCAAGGGGGTGCTGAGGAGTATGGTTTTTACAACCTCATGAGGTCCGGAAAGAGTTGGGACCTTAAGAAGTTATGGCAGTACCTCTTTCCTCTTGGGTGCTGTCCATTGTGCTGGCCTTTGAGGCGGAACATCCATGTCTTTGGTCTAACTTGGGTCTAACTTAGCTGGACCCGGCCAGCCAGCAGCGCTCCCTGGACTCTGAGCCCTCTTCGGGGCCCCCACACTTGGAGGTCTAGTGACTCCCTACCCACCCTCACTTGGGTGCTCTTCCCTGCACAGGGCTTTGCTATAGAACATCTTCACCACATCTTGAGCTCCTCAGCTGAACCCCACATTTTACCTGTGCCAGACTGGGATCGAGGATGCCTTCGGCCATTAAACCTCCCAAGATCCCTCTGCCTAGCCAAGATGAGATGGTAGCTCCCAGGAGTAGTTCAAAATATTTAAAAGCCCTTGAAGGGATATCTGCACCCCCGTGTTCATAGCAGCATTTTTCACTGTAGCCAAGACGTGGGAGTGACCCAAATGTCCGCGGATCGATGAATGAAGAAAATGTAACATATACCTACAACAGCATGTTATTTGCCTTTAAAAGGAAGGAAATCCTACCATGAGAGCGCTACATAAGGAATGAAACTTTAGGGTACCGTGCTGAGTGAAAGAAGCCAAATGCAAAAGGACAAATACTCTATGATTCTACTTACATGAGGTATCTAGGGTAGTCAGAGTCATAGAAACAGAAAGGGGCTACAGAGGGAAGAAAGCTGGAGTTTTGTTTAATAGATACAGAGTTTCAGATTTGCAAGACGAGGAAGTTCTGGAGATCTGCCTTACAACAACGGGAGTACTTAATACTACTGAACTACACTACAAAATGTTAAGATGCTAAATATTATGTTACATGGGTTTTGTTTTTTTAACCACAATTTTAAAAAAACTACAAATAAAGTCATAAAACCCAAAATATTTTAAAAGCCTATAGGGGCATCAGCACAGCACAACCCACGTGGACCCGGGTCCTTATGAACCCAATCAGACAACCAGAACAGGCTGTGAACCCCCAGAATGGCTCGATTAGCTCAGACTGACACAGGAGCACCTGCTAAGAAGGCCTCCGTCTCCCCAACTTAGATACATTCTCTCCCCTCTCCAAGCATATTTTTGCCCATTCCATTCTCCTAGCTCTTGCTCCTCTGTTCTCTCCACAACTTCTCATTACCTAAGGAGGCTTTTATTTCATTTAACCCTCATAGATTTTTATTTATTTATTTACTTATTTTTGACAGAGAGAGAGCACAAGCAGGGGGAGCAGCAGGCAGAGGGAGGAGGAGAAGCAGGCTCCCCACTGAGCAAGGAGCCAGATGTGGGACTCGATCTCAGGACCCTGGGATCACGCCCTGAGCCAAAGGTGGATGCTTAACCAATTGAGCCACCCCGGTGCTCACCACTCATAGATCTTAGGTGCAAGGAACAGAACTGACTCTGGCAGAGTCAAGGGACAAAGGAACTCTATCAAAAGGCAACGGAGAACCTGCAGGATCCCTCGGTGGGCCAGAACCCGGCACCAAGGCTCTGCAGCCAGGAACGATGCTCACATTAAGGCCTTAGAAACACTGCTGTTGCTATGGACACTGGCCCCCACTGGTTCCTCTACTAACAACACTGGACGCTGGACGGAGCCAAGGTCGCTGTCAGCACCCAAGACCAAAATAGGCTCTGGGCTACTCCTGCTTCTTCCAAATACCAGCTTTTGAATCAATGTCGGGGTATCTGACTGGCATGGGCTTAGCTTATTTTCAAGGGAACCGAGGAAAACAAGTGTCTGGTATTTTCTGATTTTTTTTTTAAGACTTTATTTATTTGAGAGAGAGCGTGCGCGCGCATCAGCAGGGAGGAGAGAGAGAAGCTGGCTCTGCTGAGCAGGAAGCCTGACTCGGGGTTCGATCCCAAGACCCTGGGATCATGACATGAGCCGAAGGCAGACGCTAAACCTACTGAGCCCCCTAGGCACTCCCAATACTTTCTAGTTCTACAGTAGGTGCAGGCTCTGCTCAAATAGAGAAAAGGGCTTCAAAGCTTGTATGGTCAGTATGACTGGCATGTTCCAGACTTCCCTCGCGTCTTATTTTCCTACTACATTGGTATTACTTGCCTGGCTGTCCTGGAAATTAAGGATAGGATTAGGTCAGGCTTAGCAAATAAAATACAAGGTGCCCAGTTAAATTTGAATCTCAGATAAACAGCAAATAATTTCTTTTCTTTTTTTTTTAAACAGCAAATAATTTCTTAGTATAACTATGTCCCGTGGAATGTTGGGAACATACTTGTATTTAAAAAGTTTTCATTGTTTATCAAATTTGAATTTAACAGGGCATCCTGCATTGTATCTAGCAACCCTCCTCTGGGCTTTCTTTTCTATATGACACCACACTTTCCTACACTATACCAGGGCCCAGTTCCTGGGTACATTAAAGATGCTACTATGCAAAAATCCATATTTAGAGCCAAATCCTGACTCTAAATGCCCAAAATTGGAAATGACCCAGTCTTTCTCTTTGCTTGCCACCCATAACAGAGTTTCATCCCCTCCGAATCAGATATATGCCTAGAACCAAATCAGGGGAAGATTATGTCCTTGGGAAAGTGCAGGAAAGAAGCACATTAATATTCTAAAAACAATTACCCAGTGGCAACAAGGAAAAGCGCAGTAAGCAGTGCAGAAAGATTTCATGAATTTTTTATACTGGGCTCTCTCGAATTCTAGGACCTCAAGTTTACCATGACTCACACTTAAGAGGGCCTTAATAGGAGGGGAAATGATAAAGTAATGAAACGGATTTCTATGGGCTGTGTATGGAAATGAATCTCTGAGTCAAGGATTACTGTAGCTCTCGCCTCCCACGTGGCAAGGTGGACCCATTACCCCAACTACCAGTGTGTTCCTTTGATGTGAAAAGGCAAACAATTTTCAAAGCCACCACATTTCAGTGTATTGTAGAAAATCACAGGACTATTTTGTAATGTTACTTAAACATCATAAACAACCCAAACAAGGCACACTTTGCCAAATTCTTCTAAGGCAACTCAGGTCTCACGTAAGGAACACTCAGACTTTCCCAAACCAGCGTCAGCTTTCTCTAGGCGGCCAGCCGCCCCACAGTAGAATAGTTCCAAGCCACAGAAAATAAATGACGTCTTTGAGAGCTGATGTGCACGTTGGACTATATTTCACTAGCCAGCCACAGGCCCTTGGGAAGATTTATGTATTTGCTTAAATTAAACCTTTTTTCAATTCCTCAAACATGCTCGTCCCTCCCATTTGGGGGCCTCTGTGCATGCTGTTCCCTCCTCATAGAACCCTCTTCCTTGCTTCATCTAGTTAACTCCCTTGGACCTCTGTTCAAAGTCATTGCCTCGGGGGGAAAAGTCAATTCTATGGCACCCCCCACCCCCAGACTGGATCCGGACTCCTCTTTATGCTTTCAGAGTTCATGCTACCATTTTACCACAGTTTATTAGGGGACAGTCCTGAAAGTTTGGGGTGAACATCTTGTCTCCCCATCTTCCCGAGTAATGAAAGTTTTAGCCGGACACAAACCAGCCAGTGACCATATTTCCCAGCATCCCTTGCAGCTGATGTGGCTACGGGACTAGCACCTAGCTAATAGGAAGAGTTCACCTTCTGAGTGTAGCCTTTTGAAGGAAAGGAACGTACCCTCTCCTTTCCTTTTCCTTCCTCTAACAGGCTAGAGGGCAAATATAAAGCCTCTGCAGGGATGAAGGGATGAAAAGAACCCGAGTCTCCATTACCATAGAGCCATCTTGTCCTTCTGCCATTAACCAAGCATTTCAGAGATGATGGTTCAGAACTGAAGAACAGCTCTGAAATGTTACCTGGGGAGGAAGCAATTTAGTTTTTTTTACATAATTTTTAACTGAGTTTTTTTCTGTGCCACATGCAATTTTACATAAATGCAAATCGTCTGCGCTTTTATTATTTTGGTGCAATGCTTTTTCTTTTCTACTTGGTTTCCTCCTTTGTTTCCTCTTCTTCTTCCTCCCCTCCCACACCAGACATTCCCACACCAACCCACACACAAGCCGGATCACCAACCAACTGTGCGTTCTCCCAGATTTTCTCCTCCATGCTCATGAACATGGGTACAGAGATTTGGAGGGGTTTTAATCTCTTTTTTTGCTTTACAAAATTGGGATCACGTTATATACTTTTTCTGCATCTTTCTCTTCTCACTCAACAGTACCTCATGGACATCTCTCCAGCTCAACTGGTTTAGATTTAATTCAGTCTCTTTAATTCCTGAACAATCACTTATGGTGTTGTATACTATAAATTATTCAGCCATGGGCTTTGTTTCCAGCTTTCTGTCACGAGTAATGCTGCAATGGCATCTACATACGTGCGTCTTCTTGAAGGAGTGGTTTTGTCTCTGTGGGATATTCCCAGGTATCGGCTTTCAAAAGATAGATGAATTTTTAATTTAATTTATTTTTTTAAATATTTATTTATTTATTTGTTTGAGAGAGAGAGAGAAAGCGTGAAAGGGGAGGGATCAGAGGGAGAAGCGGACTCCCCACGGAGCAGGGAGCCTGACGTGGGACTTGATCCTGGGACTCCAGGGTCATGACCTGAACTGAAGGCAGTTGCTTAACCAACTGAGCCACCCAGGCACCTCCGAATTTTTAATTTTAATAAATACTATTTTCAGTTGCAATTGCTTGCTTCCCTAGAGCCAACCTTTTCCCCCCTCCGCTCCCTATAGTTCTGCTCTTTCCCCACTTCCCCGTTATGGCCTTCCTTTTATTTTTCATAATTAAAAAGTTGGCCTAGGGATGCCTGAGTGGCTCAGTGGGTTGAGCCTCTGCCTTTGGCTCAGGTCATGATCTCAGGGTCCTGGGATTGAGGCCTGCATCGGGCTCTCCGCTCTGCGGGGAGTCTGCTTCCCCCTCTCTCTCTGCCTGCTTGTGATCTCTCTCTCTCTCTCTCTCTCTCTAATAAATAAATAAAAAAAATCTTTTAAAAGTTGGCCTATTTATTTTAGGTCTAATTTAATAGGCTAAGATGTAAGCTATTTGTGCTACTCTACGAAAATACAATAAATATTATTTTAAGAATCGTCATCATATTAAAAGGCTCAGCAGGAAGAAGCCCTCTTCGGCAAGGGACTGAGTGATTAAGACTGTGGCTGTACTCTCCCTCTGCCCCTCCCCCAACCCATCCTCTCTCAAGCTCTCTCTCTCTCTCTCTCTCTCTCTCTCAAATAAATAAAATCTTTTAAAAATAAAAAGAGTGTGGCTATAGGTATGTAGTGATACTTATTTTTCCTCTCTTTCTATATTTAATCAAGATACATGTTCCCAAATGCCCAAGCACTATGGCAACTAACTAGTATCAGTAGCAAATTATGCAATATCCTGCCAGTGTTTCTGAGGAAATTCATTCTATGGGGTATTGATTTCCTGAGGCATACCTTGCCCCCCACATCCCACTCTCAGGACTATTTATTCATTCGACAAATATTTATGGAGTTACATGCTAGGCACTATGCTGAATCATGGGCACAGAGCAGTGAATAAGAGGGACAAGATCCCACTCTTACAGAGCTTGTCTTCTAGCTGAAAGAAAGATATTAAACGACTAATTACATATGTGTTTGCATAATAATTTTTTAGGTTTTTATTTATTCATTTAACTAACCTCTATACCCAACATAAGGCTCGAACTCATAACCCCAAGATCAAGGGTCACATGCTCTTCCAACTGAGCCAGCCGGGTGCCCCCCTTGGATAATATTTTTATTGTGATCAAATATATATAACATAAAAATTAGTTAAGCCACTATATTGTTTCTTATTAAAGTTGCCTGTATTCAATGGATGCAGATTTAAACTTTTTTTTTAAGATTTTATTTATTTATTTGACAGAGAGAGAGATCACAAGTAGGCAGAGGCAGGCAGAGAGAGGAGAAAGCAGGATCCCTGCTGAGCATGGAGCCCGATGCGGGGCTCGATCCCAGGACCCTGAGATCATGACCTGAGTCGAAGGCAGAGGCTTTAACCCACTGAGCCACCCAGGCGCCCCTAAACATTTTTTTTTAAGATTTTTGTTTATTTGACAGAGAGAGACACAGCGAGAGTGGGAACACAAGCAGGGAGAATGAGAGCGGGAGAAGCAGGCCTCCCACCAAGCAGGGAGCCCGATGTGGAGCTCGATCCCAGGACCCTGGGATCATGATCTGAGCCGAAGGCAGACACTTAAGGACTGAGCCACCCAGGTGCCCCAGATTTAAACATTTTTCAGTGTACAGTTCAGTGGCAGTGAGTACATCCACATGGTTGTACAGCCATCCACACCTTCCATCTCCATAACTCCTTTTGTCTTGCAAAACTCCCTGTACCCATTGACCACAAACTCCCCATTCTCCCCCAGCCCTTGGCAACCACCAATCTGCTTTTTGTCTCCACGTACTGGACGGCACACATGTAAGTGGATCATACAGGAGGTCTTTTTGTGACTGGCTTCTTTCACCTATCATGTCAACTAGGTTCATCCGTGTTGGAGCAGGTGACAGAATTTCCTTTCTTTTTAAGGTTGAACCGATCTTCTCCTAAGTGCAGACAGTATCGTGTTTACCCAGGCATCAGTGGACACTTGGCTTGCTTCCACCTTTGGATATTTTGAAACATTTTCTTTTTTAACAGTTTAAGCTTCCACACTAGACTGGTAAAGAGTGGCAAGTTATTTCTCCCACATAACTTTCACTACAAATTTCCAGACAGAGTAAATATGTGTTTGAACTACTATTTTAAAGATATTAACCAAAATAAATAAAATCTTTAAATTAAAAAATAAAAGAGAGGGGGGAGATGCTTGGGTGGCTCAGTCAGTTAAGCATCTGCCTTCGGCTCAGGTCATGATCCCAGGGTCCTGGGATCGAGTCCTGCATCGGGCTCCTTGCTCAGCGGGGAGTCCACTTCTCCCTCTGCCACTCTCCCACTCCTTCTCTCTCTCTCTCTCTCTCTCTCTCTCTCTCTCTCTTTCTTTCTCAAATAAATAAAATCTTAAAAGAAAATATTGCTGAGGTGTCCAAAACTCCAATGGGTTGTTGTGATTTTCTAGGAGTTTTAATTTAGAATTCTCTAGACATTTTAAGATGACATCTTGAACTTTGCAGCTTATCTTCTGAACATCTGAGTATTCTTCACCTAACACAGACCTATCAGCTCACATATGTTTTCCCTGGCAGTATCCATATTCAATCCTAACACTCTATCCCTTATCATACAAAGCCCTCATGTTGAGAAGCAAATAAAGGAAAAATTTCTTCCCACATCATTAATTACTTCATTTTTCAGCAGACGCAAACACGTTTCCTCCTTGGATGTGAAACAGCTACTATGGCTCCCAGCTGGGACTCCCGGGGCTTCAAGAGTGCTAGTCACCAGACTGAAGCTTTGTTTGTTTAAGACTAAATTAAAGGCACTCTCAGATATTTCCCCCCTGGTTAGAAAAGGCACAAAATTTGGTGACTAATTTCTCATATACTTGCCAGTGATTTTTTCCAGTTACTATAATTTAAGCAAGTTTCTACTGAAGTATAGCCCAATTATAATTTAACTGTTTCGTCTAAATCTATTCTCTAGCTCCAAACTCATATCCAATACCTACAACATCTCCCCTTAAATATCTCATGGGCATCTAGGGGGAAAAAAGTGTCTAGACTCAGGATTCTGACACCGAATGTGTGCGGTTTTTTCCACTCCAAGAAATTTCTTTGGAAGATTTATTTTAGAGAGAGACTGCAAGAGAGCCAGGGGCAGGGGCAGAAGGAGGGTGAATCCTGAAACGGACACTGCACTGAGCACAGAGCCTGATGCAGGGATGCAGGTCTCCATCCCAGGCTCCTGAGATCATGACCTGAGCCCAAGTCAAGAGTTGGACACTCAACCGACTGAGCCACCCAGGCACCTTGGGCCACCTCAACTTCTGATGGAGGGATTCTCATGACCCTCTTCTCTGGTTCGATGACTTGCTAAAATGGCTCACAGAACTCAGGGAAACATTTATATTCACTATTACTGGTTTGTTAGGGAAAGATTCAAGTTAGGAACAGGCACATGGAAGAGAGGCGTAGGACACGGTATGGGGGAGGGGTGTACGCGGGCGGAACTTCCGAGCCCTCTCCGGGTATGCCACCGTCACAGCATCTCCGTGTATCCACCCACTTAGAAGCTCTCCAACTCCTGTTGTTTAGGTTTTCATGGAGGCTTCATTGCACTGGCACGACTGATTCATTCATTCACCAGTGGCGATAAAGTCAATCTCCAGCCCCTCTCCTTCTGGGGGTGAGGGGAGATTTGAAAGTTCCAACCCTCTGGCAACCAACCTCCATTCTCTAAGAACCACCTCATTAACATAAAATCAGGTGTGGTCAAAAGGGGCTTATTATGAATAATAAAGTCCTCTCACCCTATCACTCAGGAAGTCACAAGGGTTTTAGATGCTCTGGGCCGGGAAGTGGGAGGAGACATCAAATGTATACATCTTTTTATGTCACAACATCTCAAAGGAGTCATGTCCAAAACTGAAGGGTTTTTTTTTGTTTTTTGGTTTTTTTTTTAAGTAGGCTCCATGCCCAGCGTGGGGCCTGAACTCACAACCCTGAGATCAAGAGTCACACACTCCATCAACTGAGCCAGCTGGGTGCCCCCCCAAAACTGAAGATTCTTGATCTTTCTCCCCAAATTAATATTATTGTCAATATGGTCCATAAATATTGTTAATATTAAAATAAATATTGTCAATATCAAAAAATTTCCACTCACCCAATATCTTGCAGACTCTGCATTTACATATCCTGTTCTCCTTGCCTAGAATGCTTCTTCCTACTCAATACCTAACTGGCTTCTACCGAATCTTTCAGACTTCAGCTTAAATGTCACTGTGTCCAAGAATCTTTCCTTGACCCTCTCCCAGTCTAAATGATACTCTGTCCTGTTCCCTACACTTCTTGAGAGCACTTCTCAGTTTTTATTCAGGTTTGATGACAGTTTGTGTCCTGTCTGGCTCCCCAGCTAGTGTGAAGGTGTCAAGAAAATACAGTCCTGGGGCGCCTGGGTGGCTCAGTGGGTTAAAGTCTCTGCCTTCGGCTCAGGTCATGATCTCAGGGTCCTGGGATCGAGACCTGCATCAGGCTCTCTGCTCAGCAGGGAGCCTACTGCCCCCCCCCACCCGCCTGCCTCTCTGCCTACTTTGAGCTCTCTCTCTCTCTCTCTCTGTGTGTCAAATAAATAAATAAAAATCTGAAAGAAAGAAAGAAAGAAAGAAAGAAAGAAAGAAAGAGAGAGAGAGAGAGAGAGAGAGAGAGAGAGAGAAAGAAAGAAAGAAAGAAAGAAAGAAAGAAAGAAAGAAAGAAAGAAAGAAAGAAAGAAAGAAAGAAAGAAAGAAAGAACAGTCCTGACAGCCACAGACAGCACAGGATCTGTGGGCGCCTCTGTCCTCCTGAGGCTGCCACACCTGCCAGGGATGAGAACTCTCAAGTGTCTGCTCTCCACTAAGGCTAGCAGAACCGTGCCCAAGGTTTACAAGGAACTTAGGGACTTGGGGGGTGAATTTAGAGAGCTAAAGAGGACTGAAAAACTCAAAGAAAAAATAAAACTTCCTTCAATAAAGTAGTGGTTAAGTAAACGATGGCATATGCACGTAATCACAAATGCAAATACAGTATGTTATTATGTTAGTGCTATATTAAGTTAAGTCATTCAAAAAATATAATGCCATCCTAATTTTTAGTTATCAATGTATGCATAGAAAAATGTCCACAAGGACATACATATCATTATTAATAATCTTGATGTTTTGGGACTGAAGATGCACTTAATATCCTTTTTTAGGGTTTACAGTTTATAAAATTTTGACAATGATCGTTTTGTAATAAGAGAATTACTTCTGAAAATAAAAAGATGTACAAATTTAAAAAAAAAGAAAAAAGAAAAAAACTACGGTCCTAACTCTTCCTCTGAGTGCCCAGCAGAGTGCCTGCTGTAAGTGGCGCCCCCTGTTTGTTGGAGTAATGAGCAAATTGTCTATACCTGTGTTTATTATTTTTTTAAAAAGATTTTATTTACTTATTTGTCACAGAATAAGAGAGAGAGCACAAGCGGGAGTGGCAGGCGGAGCAGGCAAAGGAGGAGCAAGTTCCCCGCTGAGCAAGTAGCCGAATGTGGAACTCGATCCCAGGACCCTGGAATCATGATCCAAGCAAAAGGCAGATGCTCAACTGACTGAGGCCCCCAGGCGTTCCTATATCTGTGTTTTTTAGAGCAAACTTCCCAGAAATTGTTCACCTAGATGATAACACATATTTCTTCACAGAATGGTTGTGCAAATACGTTTGATATAAATAACTGAGTTAGAGTAAGCAGACTGGGTGGCTCAGTCAGTAAAGTGTCTGCCTTCAGCTCAGATCATGATCTCAGGGTCCAGGATCTCAGGGTCCTGGCTCCTTGTTCAGCAGGGAGTTGGCTTCTCCCTCTGCCCTTCCCCCCATCTCCTGTGCTCTTGCTCTGTCTCTCTCTGCACTCTCTCGCCAATAAATAAATAAAGTTTAAAAAAAAAAAGTAAGCAGGTTTCTCAGAGCCTATGATTTGCAACACTATGAATTTAGTACTTCAGAGGGGAAATGGATGCGACAATTCTCTAACAACTTAACTGGTAGAATCCTTATTTCACAAACTGTCTTTCAAGATGAGTGTTGTCTAGACCGTATCAGGGGAAATTCTAGCAAACAGCAATTTAACTTAATAAATATTCTTTTTTAAAGTATAGAACTCTAAGCTTATAAATGAAGGTTATTTTAAGCTGCTAAGTTTGTTACACAGCAATAGAAAACTATTATATGTATTTATTTTCTTAAATTCTTTTATTTAATTTTTTAAAAAGATTTTATTTATTTGAAAGAGAGAGAGAGAGCGTGAGTGGGGGGGAGGGGCAGAGGGGAAGGGAGAGGCAGACTCCCCACTGAGCAGGGAGTCCAGTGCAGGGTGAGGGTTTGGGGGGGCTGGATCCCAGGACCCCGTGATCATGATCTGAGCTGAAGGCAGACACTTAACTGACTGAGCCACCCAGGCACCCTACTATGTGCATTTAAAGGGAATAATAATAATACAAGAAAGCTCTCATGCCAGACATGCTGCTGAATCACATGTGGACCTACATCTGTTTCCATGTCAAGATCCTATATGTGCAGATAAAGGGCACCCAGGTGGCACCTTCAGTTGAGTGTCCAGCTCTTGGTTTCAGCTCAGGTCATATTCTCAGGATCATGATATCAAGCCCTGCATCAGGCTCTGCACCCAGCTAGGAAGCTAGGAGTCTGCTCTGGATTCTCTCTCCCCTCTGCCTCTGCCCATCTCCCCCGTTCACACATGCACTCACTCTCTCTCTCTAATAATAAATAAAATTTTTTTAAAAAGGGGCACCTGGGTGGCTCAGTTGGTTAAACGTCTGCCTTCAGCTCAGGTCATGATCCCAGGGTCCTGGGATTGAGCCCCGCATTGGGCTCCCTGCTTAGCGGGGAGCCTGCTTCTCCCTCTCCCTCTGCCTGCTGATCTGCCTACTTATACTTTCTATCTCTGTGTCAAATAAATAAAAACCTTAAAAAAAACTATTATATGTGCAGATAATGTGGAAGATTCTGCAAGAGTCTGTTTGTTGCATAGCAAAGAGCTCAGGATTTGAAATATAAGGAACCAGATTTAAATCATGACTTCACCTCTTAGAAGTTGTTTGCTATCCCATAAATTAGATAACATCTAGGGATATTGCAAAAAGTAAATGAAATGTACACACCTAGTAGAATGGCCAAAATCTGGAACATGGACAACACCAAGCACTGGCCAAGATTTGCAGCAACAGGAACTGTCATTTATTGCTGGTGGAAACACAAACCCAAACAGCCACTTTGGAAGACAGTTTAGGAGCTTCTTACAAAACTAAACATATCTCTACCATACAAATCCAGCAATTGCTTTTCCTAGTATCTACCCAAAGCATCTGAAAACTTATATCCACACAAAAACCTATACATGGATGTTTATGGCAACTGTATTTGTATTGCCAAGACTGAGAAGCAACCAAGACATCCTTCAGTAGGTAAATGGGCAAATAAATTGTCCATCCAGATAATGGAATACTGGTCAGCACCAAAAATAAATGAGCTATCAAGCCATGAAAAAACATTGAGGAACCTTAAATATATGTCACTCAGTGAAAGAAGCCAATCTGAAAAGGCTACATACAGTACAATCCCAACTATATGACACTCTGGAAAAGGCAAAATTGTGGAGACAGTAAAAAGGTCAGTGGTTGCCGAAATTGAGAGGGAGGGAGTGATGAATATATAGAGCTCAGGGGATTTTTATGGCAATTAAAATACTCTGCTCTGTATCTTATAATGATCAATACGTGTCATTATACCTTCGTCTCAACCCCTAGAAAGTACAATAGACTGAAGCAAGGTAGACATCTTCAGCATCATCCTGATTCTTGGGGATGCAGGTCTATTTTTGTCCTGCTGAGAAATGACAAAGAGCCTTAATATTTAATGGGTTAGTGGAAGAAGAGGAGTCCATGAAAGTACCTGAATAAGAATAAACAGGGAGAGGGAAAGCAGTTAAAATTTCTTTTGTTTAACTTTGGGAGAGAATTTTAAAGAGGGAGTAATTACAGTGTCTAATGTTGCATTGAGTACACCTAACGTGGCCATTGCATTTGGAAATTGCAGCTCTACTTTCAGTAAGAAGAAATCACAAGGAAATTAGAAAATACTTTGAGACAAATGAAAATGCAAACAAATTTGAGCTCGCATATTTGCTGCGAGGGAAATTAATAGCTCCAAACGCCTTTTAGAGAGAAGAAATCTTATTAAGAAACTTATTAAGCTGAGCTTTCACCTTATAACATTGGGAAAAGAAAGGCAAATTAAACCCAACACAAGCAGAGAAAGGAAATAATCAGAAGAACAAAAATTAAGTAAATAGAAAAAGAAAAAAAACAGAGAAAAATCAATGAACTAAAAAATTGGTTCTTTGAAAAGATCAACATAGTTGATAAATCTTTAGTGAGGGTAGCCAAGGGAAAAGAAAAGAGGTTCAAGGTACTAGAATCAGAAATGAAAGGGGGATATTATGGAGTGCCTGGCTGGCTCAGTCAGTAGAGCATGTACCTCTTGATCTCAGGGTTGTGAGTTCAAGCCCCACCTTGGGGATAGAACTTACTTAAAATAAATAAATAAAAGTAAAGACCGACATATTTAAAATTAAAAGAAGAAGAAGAAAGAGGGGATTTTTCTACTCATCCTCCAGAAGTGAGAGGATTGTAGGAAAATACTGTAAGCAACTGTATGTCAACAAATTAGATAACTTAGAAGAAATGGACGAATTCCCAGAGAGACGGAAACTATCAAAACTGACTCAAGAAGAACTAGCAGTGAGGCTAAAAGCCTGATGGGTGCCTGGAAGGTGAGGAAGGGCAGATGTGCACAGACTATTCTTTGAAAAAGTCTGGCTATGAAGAGAAAGAGATTCTATGTGGTTCCTAGCAGGGGCGTGGCCACAGAGTTAGGGTTTCTTTCTTTTCTTTTCTTTTTTTCCTGGTTCTGTTTTCAGGATGCAGAGACTCTTTTTTCTTTTTTAAAATTCTTATGTTAAGTAGGCTTTACAGCCAATGTGGGACTTGAACTCATGCCTCAGAGATCAAGAGTCCCACACTCCATGGACGGAGCCAGTCAGGCACCCTAGGAGGCAAACACTTGACCATAGTTGAATAATAAGGGACCACTGGAGATGAGAGGTTGAGGACAAAAGAGGAGAAAGAGGAACAGGAAGTAGCAGGAGATGGGATGGTATCCAGAAGGAGAAAGTCCAGTGCCATACCTGCCCTCAGCCACGGGGACCGTGGTGTGGGACCATAAATGGCCACTATCTAGAAAATAAGGCAAGAAGGTGCAGACGGCACAGGCTGAGACTATATTTTCAAATGAATAGATGCCTCGGAGCTCATAAGAGCATGATTAAAACAGAGGCTGGTGGTAGTAGCGGGGGGACGTACACTTGGGTCTGTCATCAAAGAGGCCAAACAGAGCTATATTGCATCTCAACCTGGGCAGAGTACTAGTCTCCAAATCTTTCTCTTCCACAGATACTCCAGACGAGGTGGAATGACCCTCACCGACACACACACTACCCTGTGATACTTCTAATATAGAAGTTAATTGCATTGTATCATAATTGCATGTTTACTGGTTTATCTCCCCTACGAGACCATGACAGTAATTAGTGTAATCTTTACATAACAGTTTTTGTAGTTTTCTTTTCTCGCTTATGTTTTTAGACCTCCAAGTCAGTAATTATAAAGAGAAATTTTTTAAAAAATCTTATATAATAGAAAATTTTAAATATATACAGAGGTTTAGGGAATAGTATAATGACCCTCCTCATCACACAGATCCAACAATTATCAATTCATATCCATTCTTCCTTCACTTATGCTCCCACTCAGTCCCCTACTCTGATTCTCTCTTTTTTTAATTTTAATTTTTTTGAAGATTTTATTTATTTATTTATTTGAGAGAGAGAATGAGAGAGTATGGGGGGGCAAGGTCAGAGGGAGAAGCAGGGATCCCCATGCAGGACTCCATCCTGGGACTCCAGGATCATGACCTGGGCTGAAGGCAGTTGCTTAACCAGCTGAACCACCCAGGCGCACCCCCTCTTTTTTTTTTTTTTAAAGATGTATTCATTTACTTGAGAGAGAATGCATGTGTTTTGTGCAAGTGAGTGGGGGTGGGGTGGGGTAAGGGGCAGATGAGGAGGGGCAGAGGGAAAGAATCTCAAGCAGACTCCCGCTGAGTGCAGAGCCCAATGTGGGGCTTGATCTCACGACCCCAAAATCATGAGCTGAGCCAAAATCAAGAGTCGGACACTTAATCAACGGAGAGGAGGCGCCCCTCCTTTCCCGAGTCTTTTCAAGCATATCAGAAACACCATAGATCACCTAAAACATTTTAGTGTATGTTTCTAAAAGCTAATTCTCTTTTTAAAAAACATAACCACATGTTATTATTATATACTTAAAAATTAACAAGTTCTTAACATCATCAAATATCAAGTCAGTGTTCAAATTTCCTCATTTGGCTCATAAAAATGTATATACTTTTTAAAAATCACTGCAATTGGTTGATACAAGTTTTAAGTCTCTTTTTAATATAGAAGTTCCCTCTCCCTGAAACTCTATGTAGAAAACCCAAAAGACTCCACCAAAAAATTGCTAGAACTGACACATGAATTCAGCAAAGTTGTAGGATATAAAATCAATGTGCTGAAATCTCTTGCATTTCTATACACTAATAACAAAGGAGCAGAAAAAGAAATCAAAGAATTAATCCCATTAGCAATTGCACCAAAAACAATAAGATACCTAGTAATAAACCTAACTAAAGAGGTTTAAGACCTGTACTCTGAAAACTATAGAACACTTACGGAAGAAATTGAAAAGAATATAAGAAATGGAAAAGCATTCCAGCTCATGGATTGGAAGAACAGTTTAAAAATGTCTATGCTACTGAAACCAATCTACACATTTAATGCAACCCCTATCAAAATGAAACCAGCCTTTTTCACAGATACAGAACAAACAGTCCTAAAATTCGTATGCACAAAAGACCCCAAAATAACCAAAGCAACCTTAAAACAGAAAACCAAAGCTGGAGGCATCATGATTCCGGATTTCAAGCTCTATTACAAAGCTGTGATCATCAAGACAGTATGGGACTGGCACAAAAACAGACACATAGATCAAAGGAAGAGAATAGAGAGCCCAGAAATGGACCCCCAACTCTATGATCAACTAATCTTTTACAAAGCAGGAAAGAATATCCAATGGAAAAAAGATAGTCTCTTCAATGAATGGTGTTGGGAAAACTGGACAGCCAAACACAGAAGAATGAAACCAGACCACTTTCTTATACCATACACAAAAATAAATCCAAAATGGATGAAAGACTTAAACATAAGACTGAAAACCATCAAAATCCTAGAGGGGAACATAGGCAGAAACCTCTTGGAGTTCAGCCATAGCAACTTCTTACTAGACTTGTTGCAGGTGGCAAGGGAACAAAAAGAAAAATGAATTAGTGGGACCTCATCAAGATAAAAATCTTCTGCAGAGTGAAGGAAACAATCAATAAAACTAAAAGACACCCTATGGGATGGGAGCAGATATTTGTAAATGACATATCTGATAAAGGTTTATTATCCAAAATCTATAAAGAACTTATCAAACTCAACACCCAAAAAACACGGAATCCAGTTAAGAAATAAGCAGATGAATAGACACTTTTCCAAAGAAGACATCCAGATGTCTTGTTAGCCAATAGATGCATGAAAAGATGCTCAACATCACTCATCATCAGAGAAATACAAATCAAAATCACAATGAGATACCATCTTACACTTGTCAGAATGGCTAAAATTAACAACAGGTATTGGTGGATGCAGAGAAAGGGGAAGTTCTACACTGTTGGTGGGAACACCAACTGGCGCAGCCACTCTGGAGAGCAGTATGGAGATTCTTCAAAAAGTTAAAAATATAACTACCCTACCATCCAGTAATTGCACTACTGGTATTTACCCACAGGATACAAAAACACAGATTCAAAGGGGTACATGCACCCTGGTGTTTATAGCAGCATTACCAACAATAGCCAAACTATGGAGAGAGCCCAAATGTCCATTGACTGAAGAATGCATAAAGAAGATGTGGTACAGGGGTGCCCGCATGGCTCAGTTGGTTGAGTGTCTTCCTTCAGCTCAGGTCATGATCCCAGGGTCCTGGGATGAGCCTCGAATCTGGAATGCAGGGAGAGCAGAGAGCCTATTTCTCCCTCTCCCTCTGCCCCTCCCCCTGCTTGTGTTCCCTCTCTCACTGTCTCTCTGTCAAATAAACAACATCTTTATACACACACACACACACACAGATACACACACACACACACATACATACATATACACACACACAATGGAATACTACTCAGCCATCAAAAAATGAAATCTTGCCATTTGCAATGATGTGGATGGAACTGGAGTATATGATGCTAAGTGAAATAAGTCAGTCAGAGAAAGACAAATGCCATATGATCTCACTCATATATGGAATTTAAGAAAGAAAACAGATGAACGTATGAGAAGGGGTAGGCAGGAAAGGAGAGAGGGAAACAAACCATAAGGGAAAAACTGAGGGTTGATGGGGGGTGGGGTGGGGGTTGGGATAGATGGGTGATGGGTATTAAGAGTGCACTTGTTGTCATGAGCACTGGGTGTTGTGTGTAAGTGACAAATCCCTGAATTCTACTCCAGAAACCAATATTGCATGGTATGCTAAGTAAGTAAAATTAAAAATAAAAGATCCTAGTACCTTTCTATTAAAATTTTGAGGCCATTTCATACACATTGTATTGACTGGATCAGAGGTATAAGAAGAACCCAGGAATGAATCAAGATGGTAAGAGGATAAATTACATCATGTAATGCTTGTACTGCCTTTGAAAGAATCATATTCTCCCTAAACTAAAGGTTAATTGACTTTCGTTTAACCTTCAGATACATAAGATAAATAAAGTCTTGTTAAACCCATTAAAGAAAAGTTCCTTCTTCCTCTCCTTATTTCTCCATGCAATTTATCTTTTGAAAAAAACTGGACAAGCTATCCTTTTTTTTTAAATGATTTTTTATTATTTGAGAGAGAGCAGAGCTAGCCAGAAGGAGGAGAAGCAAGTTAGGGAATGCAGGACTCGATCTGGGATCATGATCTGAGCCGAAGGCAGCCGCTTAATGACTGAGCTGTCCAGGTGCCCCTGGACAATTTGTCTTAAAGAGCTTCCCACGTTATGGATTTTGATCATTGCAACACCATTGTGCTATTTTACATATTCCTAAAGAGGATTTTTTAAGAATATAGTTTACCCTGTGAAAATATGCAGTTTAATTCTCATATGCAATTGTTAACAAATTATTTTAGGACTCTGTGGCTGCAAATAAGGACAACACACCCAAGCAGGGTGTGTTTTGTACACAAAAAGATGGAACCTCCCAAGTAGCAAACTAGCACAGGCTGCTGGTTCCCTCCCCTTCCCAGCCCTGCCTGCTCTGATACACTAGGATTATGATCATGACTGAACAATTCCGTAAATTTGCTCACATGTAAAAGCCTTACATTCTAATAGTGAGAGACAGATAATTAAGAAATAAATAAAACATAGAGAATGCTTGGTGGTAAAAATGCTATAAAGAAAAAGTGCATGGACCTGGAAATGACAAAGACTGTGGGAGAGAGCTCTTTTCCTCATCTCCGTTGGAGAAAAGGATTGTGATGGGATGCTGGGGGCAGACTGCTGGAGG